>PISX010000486.1:0-278241 GCA_004024625.1 Mellivora capensis | reverse complement strand
TTGCTTCTTCCTGGATGTATCTTGATATCTTTTTTAAGGGATACAAGTTTCCTAAGATATCAGGGGATTAAAAATTGGTTTACCTATAGGGGTAGCATTGATTGGGGAAAGGGGATTACCTTGAATTTTAACTCTATATGAATATTAGCAAATAAAAGTAAAGAAAAGAATGATCTAAACTAAAGTGAAATTTAAAAAATATATATATAAAAAATAGAAAAGCAAAGAAAAACATGGGTATATGCATCAAAAAGTTCAGGTTAGAAGGTTATTATGGAATTTGATGTACTGGACGTCTCACTGTGATGGTAAATAGGCTAAAAAAATCTATATAACAAAATAAAAAAGATTAAAAAAAATTTTTTAAATGAACCAGAATAGTGGGAACGAATTAAGAATTAAACGTATCTATGAAGTAGTAGTGATTGTTGTCTTCTGGGCGGGTTGGCTTTCTGGGGGAGGGGCCTGCCGCGTGGGTTTTCAGGCGGTGTTTCCTGAGTGAAGTCCTCCGGCCCCCCTCCAGGGGGTGGGCTCTGAGGAAACCAGGCCTTTAGGCTTTTGTTCTCTGGAGGTTTTTATGTCTGTTCCTTTGTTTTTTCTCCCCCCTTGGCAGCTCCGGATGGTTCTTGGAGGTTTAGAGGAAAGCAAACTGCACCCAGACCTCCCTCCCAGAGAGAAGCCCCAGTCCGTTCCCCTCTGGGTGCTGCAGAGCAGGTTCCCAGCCGCGATCTCTGGGGATACCTGTTTATCCTGCTTGTACTCAAAACCACAAGCGGCAGCTGTCTGGGCAGCTCCAGACCCCCAGAGAGGTTCCAAGCGGGGAAGGCACACAGAGATTTTCCCACTGTCCCGAGCTGGGAGCGATCAGACTTTCTGGGTCCTAGAGCCCCCACTGGTGCCCGCGCGCCTCTCTCAGGGGAGGGGGTGGAGCGCGTCTCAGGCTCTGCTATCGCCGCGCGGCACACGCGTGGGGACTGCAAAAGTCTGTTTCTGCTCTGGGAGGGTCCCAGCCCCTGCCACACGCCCAGCGCCCTTAGGAGGTCTCCTCACAGCTCAGCGACCAGGACCTGGTTTCTCCGCTGCAGTCTTTCTGGCTCAGTGCCAGCCGTGTCTGCCCTCCGTGGGGGACTTAAGCCCCTGTCCCTAACAGTTCCAATTCCCACAATTTCACCCTGCGATCTTTTCTCTTTTGAGTGCTTTTTATTGGTCTTCAAGTTAATGCTGGTCCCCAGTCTTAGGGGACTCTCGTATTGGGGTATCACTTCCCAATGCGTCTCCTCTGGTGGCTCCCTCCCCCTTTTGTTTATCTTCCGATACCAGTCCCAGTCCAGTGCTCCCACTCTGCTTTACCTGTCCACTGGCGTCTTCTGCCCCCGTAGAGATCCTGACGAGTAGAATTTTGATCTCAGGCTGATTTCATGAGTGATCGGAGTTCCTTGGTAGGTAATCAGCTCACTTTAGGGGACAGGTTGAACCAGAGCCTCCTCCTAGTTCCCCGCCATCTTGTCTCCCCCCTCAAGGGGACAGTTTTGCACCTGGAGCAAGGAGGGAGGCTCCTGTAGGTAACTGTCAATCACAAACCCACTGTGTTTATCTCCTGTGTGCTCAGCTGGTCACTGGAGTGTGGTTAGGGTTGCAACCAGATTACTACCTGAGCTGACAGGTGTCCTTATTCGTAATTATAGCAAGTTTTATTTTTTTTTATTTTTAATTATTTTTAATTTTTTTTATAAACATACAATGTATTTTTATCCCCAGGGGTACAGGTCTGTGAATCGCCAGGTTTACAAACGTCACAGCACTCATCCTAGCACATACCCTCCCCAATGCCCATTACCCTACCGCCTCTCCTGACCCCCCGACCCCCAGCAACCCTCAGTTTGGTTTGTGAGATTAAGAGTCACTTATGGTTTGTCTCCCTCCATATCCCATCTTGTTTCATTTATTCTTTTCCTACCCCCCAGACCCCCCATATTGCATCTCCACTTCCTCATATCAGGGAGATCATATGATAGGTGTCTTTCTCCGATTGACTTATTTCACTAAGCATGATACCCTCTAGTTCCATCCACGTCGATGCAAATGGCAAGGTTTCATTTCTTTTGATGGCTACATAGTATTCCATTGTGTATATATACCACATCATCTTTTTCCATTCTTCTGTTGATGGACACCTAGGTTCTTTCCATAGTTTGGCTATTATAGACATTGCTGCTATAAACATTCGGGTGCATGTGCCCCTTCGGATCCCTATGTTTGTATCTTTAGGGTAAATACCCAGTAGTGCAATTGCTGGGTCATAGGGTAGTTCTATTTTCAACTTTTTGAGGAACCTCCACGCTGTTTTCCACAGCGGTTGCACCAGCTTGCATTCCCACCAACAGTGTAGGAGGGTTGCCCTTTCTCCGCATCCTCGCCAGCATCTGTCATTTCCTGACTTGTTAATTTTAGCCATTCTGACTGGTGTGAGGTGATATCTCATTGTGGTTTTGATTTTATTTCCCTGATGCCGAGTGAAGTGGAGCACTTTTTCATGTGTATGTTGGCCATCTGGATGTCTTCTTTGCAGAAATGTCTGTTCATGTCCTCTGCCCATTTCTTGATTGGATTAATTGTTCTTTGGGTGTTGAGTTTGCTAAGTTCTTTATAGATTTTGGACACTAGCCTTTTATCTGATATGTCGTTTGCAAATATCTTCTCCCATTCTTTCAGTTGTCTTTTGGTTTTGTTAACTGTTTCCATTGCTGTGCAAAAGCTTTTGATCTTGTTGAAATCCCAATAGTTCATTTTTGCCCTTGCTTCCCTTGCCTTTGGCGAGGTTCCTAGGAAGACGTTGCTGCGGCTGAGGTCGAAGAGGTTGCTGCCTGTGTTCTCCTCAAGGATTTTGATGGATTCCTTTCTCACATTGAGGTCCTTCATCCATTTACAGTCTATTTTGATGTGTGGTGTAAGGAAATGGTCCAATTTCATTTTTCTGCATGTGGCTGTCCAATTTTCCCAACACCATTTATTGAAGAGGCTGTCTTTTTTTCCATTGGACATTCTTTCCTGTTTTGTCAAAGATTAGTTGACCATAGAGTTGAGGGTCTATTTCTGGGCTCTCTATTCTTTTTTTTTTTTTTTAAGATTTTATTTATTTATTTGACAGAGAGAGAGATCACGAGTAGACAGAGAGGCAGGCAGAGAGAGAGGAGGAAGAAGGCTCCCTGCTGAGCAGAGAGCCCGATGCGGGACTCGATCCCAGGACCCTGAGATCATGACCCGAGCCAAAGGCAGCAGCTTAACCCACTGAGCCACCCAGGTGCCCCTGGGCTCTCTATTCTGTTCCATTGATCTATGTGGTTTTTTTTGTGCCAGTACCATACTGTCTTGATAATGACAGCTTTGTAATAGAGCTTGATGTCTGGAATTGTGATGCCACCAACTTTGGTTATGGGTCTGTTCAGGTTTTCTATTTCTTCCTGGTTCAGTTGTGGTAGTTTATATGTCTCTAGGAACGCATCCATTTCTTCCAGATTGTCCAATTTGTTGGCATAGAGTTGCTCATAGTATGTTCTTATAATTGTTTGTATTTCTTTGGTGTTGGTGGTGATCTCTCCTCTTTCATTCATGATTTTATTTATTTGGGTTCTTTCTCTTTTCTTTTTGATAAGTCTGGCCAGGGGGTTATCAATGTTATTAATTCTTTCAAAGAACCAGCTCCTAGATTCGTTGATTTGTTCTATTGTTTTTTTTGGTTTCTATTTCATTGATTTCTGCTCTTATCTTTATTATTTCTCTTCTTCTGCTGGGTTTAGGCTTTCTTTCTTGTTCTTTCTCCAGCTCCTTTAGGTGTAAGGTTAGGTTGTGTATTTGAGACCTTTCTTGTTTCTTGAGAAAGGCATGTACTGCTATATATTTTCCTCTCAGGACTGCCTTTGCTGTGTCCCACAGATTTTGAACTGTTGTGTTTTCATTATCATTTGTTTCCATGAATTTTTTCAATTCTTCTTTAATTTCCCGGTTGACCCATTCATTCTTTAGAAGGATGCTGTTTAGTCTCTATGTATTTGGGTTCTTTCCAAATTTCCTCTTGTGATTGAGTTCTAGTTTCAGAGCATTATGGTCTGAAAATATGCAGGGAATGATCCCAATCTTTTGATACCAGTTGAGACCTGATTTATGACCAGGATGTGATCTATTCTGGAGAATGTTCCATGTGCACTAGAGAAGAATGTGTATTCTGTTGCTTTGGGATGAAATGTTCTGAATATCTCTGTGATGTCCATCTGGTCCAGTGTGTTATTTAAAGCCTTTATTTCCTTGTTGATCTTTTGCTTGGATGATCTGTCCATTTCAGTGAGGTGAGTGTTAAAGTCTCCTACTATTATTGTATTATTGTTGATGTGTTTCTTTGATTTTGTTATTAATTGGTTTATATAGTTGGCTGCTTCCACGTTAGGGGCATAGATATTTAAAATTGTTAGGTCTTCTTGTTGGACAGACCCTTTGAGTATGATATAGTGTCCTTCCTCATCTCTTATTATAGTCTTTGGCTTAAAATCTAATTGATCTGATATAAGGATTGCCACCCTAGCTTTCTTCTGATGTCCATTAGCATGGTAAATTTTTTTCCACCCCCTCACTTTAAATATGGAGGTGTCTTCGGATCTAAAATGAGTTTCTTGTAGGCAACATATTGATGGGTTTTGTTTTTTTATCCATTCTGATACCCTGTGTCTTTTGATTGGGGCATTTAGCCCATTAACATTCAGGGTAACAATTGAGAGATATGAATTTAGTGCCATTGTATTGCCTGTAAGGTGACTGTTACTATATATTGTCTCTGTTCCTTTCCGATCTACAACTTTTAGGCTCTCTCTTTGCTTAGAGGATCCCTTTCAATATTTCCTGTAGAGCTGGTTTGGTGTTTGCAAATTCTTTCAGTTTTTGTTTGTCCTGGAAGCGTTTTATCTCTCCTTCTATTTTCAATGATAGCCTAGCTGGATATAGTATTCTTGGCTGTATGTTTTTCTTGTTTAGTGCTCTGAATATATCATGCCAGTTCTTTCTGGCCTGCCAGGTCTCTGTGGATAAGTCTGCTGCCCATCTAATATTTTTACCATTGTATGTTACAGACTTCTTTTCCCAGGCTGCTTTCAGGATTTTCTCTTTGTTGTTAAGACTTTTAAATTTTACTATTAGGTGACGTGGTGTGGACCTATTCTTGTTGATTTTGAGGGGGGTTCTCTGCACCTCCTGGATTTTGATGCTTGTTCCCTTTGCCATATTAGGGAAATTCTCTACCATAATTCTCTCCAATATACCTTCTGCTCCCCTCCCTCTTTCTTCTTCTTCTGGAATCCCAATTATTCTAATTTTGTTTTGTCTTATGGTGTCACTTATCTCTCGAATTCTCCCTCGTGGTCCTGTAGCTGCTTGTCCCTCTTTTGCTCAGTTTCTTTCTTCTCTATCATTTGGTCTTCTGTATCACTAATTCTTTCTTCTGCCTCATTTCTCCTAGCAGTAAGAGCCTCCATTTTTTTATTGCACCTCATTAATAGCTTTTTTGATTTCAAGTTGGTTAGATTTTAGTTCTTTTATTTTTCCAGAAAGGGCTTTTATATCTCCAGAGAGGATTTCTCTAATATCTTCCATGCCTTTTTCGAGCCTGGCTAGAACCTTGAGAATCATCATTCTGAACTCTAGATCTGACATATTACCAATGTCCATATTGATTAGGTTCCTAGCCTTCGGTACTGCCTTTTGTTCTTTTTTTTGTGGTGAGTTTTTCCACCTTGTCATTTTGTCCAGATAAGAGTATATGAAGGGGCAAATAAAATACTAAAAGGGTGGCAAAGACCCCAGGAAAATGCACTTTAACCAAATCAGAAGAGACCCCAAATCGTGGGGGGGGAGAAAAGGGATAAAAAGAAGTTCAGAAAAAAAAGAAAAAAAAATTAAAAAAAGAAAACAAAGAAAAAAATATAAAAAAGAAAAAAAACCTATATATTAGACTGGTGAATGGAACAGGGTCACCCACTTAATGTTGGGAGTATTTTGGTCTCTTAGAAGAAACTACTTCCCAAAATTTTAAAGAATGAAAAACGTATATAAGGGTAAACACAATGAAGGGATGGAATATGCCTATAAAGATGAAAAAAAAATTTTTTTTTTAATTTCTAAAAAATGGAGTTGATAAAGTAAGTTGGTTGGGAGAATAAAGAAAAAGAAAGTGGAGAGAATTTGCTCAGGCTGGCGACTAGAACAAGCCCGGAGCTAGATTTAGGGTATATTTTGATCTACTAGAGGAAGTTGTACCTCAAATTTTTTAGAAGAAAAAAACCCTATGTGTATACAAAAAATAAAGTTAAATACTATGAAGGATAAAATATGACTATAATAATTAAGGTTCAAAAAAGATTATTTTTTTGGAAAGGTATTGTTAAGATAAACTAGTTAAAAAAGAAAAGGGTAGAAGTTAAAAAAAAATTTAGCAGAAGAAAAAAATAAAATTAAAGAAAAAGTTAAATTAACTGCAAGACTATAGAATCCTGGGGAGAAAGCCATGAATTCTATGCTTTGCTTTCTCCTCCTCTGGAGTTCCGCTGCTCTCCTTGGTAAGTGAACTTGGTCTTGGCTGGATTTCCTTTGATCTTCTGGGGGAGGGGCCTGTTGTAGTGATTCTCAAGTGTCTTTGCCCGAGGCAGAGCTGCACCGCCCTTCCCAGGGGCCGGGCTGAGTAATCCGCTCGGGTTCGCTTTCGGGAGCTTTTGTTCCCTGAGCGCTTTCCGTAGAGTCCGGAGGACGAGGATGAAGATGGCGGCCTCCTAGTCTCTGGCCCGGAAGAGCCGAGAGCTCGGGGCCCCACTCCTCAGTGCGCCCTCAGAGAAAAGCCCCGGCTACTCCCGTCTCCCCTGCCTCTGGCGGTGCTCCGAGCTCACGCAGCCTGCGACCGGTTCAAGGTAACCCCGAGCTGAGAGCTCACTCCTCAGCTCTGTCTCTGTAGCCGGCTTCCCGCTCCGATACCTGCGAGCTCTGCGACACTCAGACACCCCCGATCCTTCTGTGACCCTGCGGGGCCTGGGGCCACGCTGACCCCGCGTGGGCTTCACCCCGGTTTAGCCTCTGGAGTGATGTCCCTCCGTGGAGCAGACTTTTAAAAGTCCCGATTTAGTGCTCCGTGGCTCCGCCGCTGGCCGGGAGCTGCCCCTCCCCCGTGGTCTATCCTCCCGTCGCTTTCACTTCTCTTCTCCGCCAGTCCTACCTTCCAGAAAGTGGCCGATTTTCTGTTTCCAGAATTGCTGTTCTTCCTCTCTTCGATCTCCCGTTGGATTTGTAGGTGTTCGCAATGGTTTGATGAGCTATCTAGTGATCTCCTGCGACCTGATGTGGCCTCAGCGGCCACTGCTCCGCCGTCCTGACTCCTCCCCCTCCTCTAGCAAGTTTTAAATGATGCTTTAATGAATGCATGGGTTGGCAAATCTGTTAAGGTTTATATGGTCAATGTTTTAGGCTTTATCGGGAAAAGGCAGTTAGTGAATAATAGGTAGCTACTACAAAATTATTATTAATGAATTCTAAAATATAATAATCAAACATTAATAATGTTTATAATATGGGCTTTTCAGAAAGAATGGGATTATTTAGGAGAGACAACATTTTGCCTCATCTGGGTTCAAAATTAGTGTTCCCAGGGGCGCCTGGGTGGCTCAGTGGGTTAAAGCCTCTGCCTTCGGCTCAGGTCATGATTCCAGGGTCCTGGGATCGAATCCCGCATCCGGCTCTCTGCTCAGCGGGGAGCCTGCTTCCCCCCCTCTCTCTGCCTGCCTCTCTGCCTGCTTGTGATCTCTGTCTCTGTCAAATAAATAAATAAAATCTTTTAAAAAAATTAGTGTTCCCTGTCATCAAATCTACTGTAAATGTTCATTTGTAAAAAATCATTTTTTTACCTTATAAGCCACACAAAAGCAGAAGGTGGCTGAGAATTGGCGCAGAGGCTGACCCTGCTCTAATATATTTACTGATTTTATGTGCTCACACATACATTTCTAGTATTCTTCCCTGAGGTACAAAGGTAGATTCTTTGCCTGACTATGTTTTAGTAAGGTAGCCCTTTGAGTCAGTGATTAAAATGAATTTCTACAATATTTTTATGAGATGTATTTCGTCTCATACATAGAATTCAGGAGTCTGTGGCCTGACTGAATTAGCACAATTCTGTTTTCCAGCTGGGGACCACCCATGAGTGAGTAGTAAAATCAATTGAGAGGATTTTGACCAGCATCTAAAGAAATGATGGATAAAACAAAACAGAATAGAATAATTACAATTCCTATAGTAAGGAAGTTTGGTTTGCTGTTTTGGAAAAGTGCGTGTGCACCTAAGATACATTTTTATAATATATTTTTAAATATATGTAAAACACTGACAAGTATTTACCTTTTCCAAAATAACATATTAAAAAATAAAATAAAATTCGAATGCTGACAGAGGAACATTATCAAACACCTCCAGCTAGTGGATGCTAATAAATTACATCATAATTGATGGGTATAAAATATTTTGAGTGTTTGTGGAGTGTTTTCCCCTGTAGATAGTGAATGATCAGATGAAGAAATAACATATTTCTGTCAGGACAATAATCTCACATTGCTGTATTTTCTGACTTAAAGCATAAATTTTAGCATAAAAATAATCTAAACTCTTCCTCTGTTTATTTGTCAGGAATTGATATTTTAAAATTGATAACCACTTATCTTTATTAGTAAATGGAAATTATAGCTGCAAAGAAAATTAGTTTTGTAATATTTTAGCTTGCATTCTGAAAACAACTTGGGCATTGGTTGTGTTACATAATTTATCCCTTTCCCTTAAGTAAAAGTTGTTTTCTTCTTATGTTGAGTGGCATGGTCCATATCTCAGAATGAGGTCTTTATTCTCTGTCTTTGTATTTCAGCCTCTCATTCGTTTCTCATTGAGCCAGTCGTTGGTAAGGACATACTGGTTATTGGACCCAAAGTTGCAGATGCCCAAAGGGACAACATGATCTTTCCCCAGGGATAATCTAAGGCAACCTTTCCGTCTTCGTTTGAATATAAAATATTTCAGAAAGGCAGTGGGCCCACCTGCGAACCAAGATGAGTGTCCAGATAAAAGCGGACAGTTTTACCAATACACTGTTATCCTCATCATCTTCACATGTCTCTGAAAAGTAGATCATATGTATGGAGAAGAGGAAAGGGGGAAAGGTTGAGTGAAGCAAGAGTTTAAATGAGACAATTTAAAAGCTTTTTCTCCCAGCTTAATTTTAGCCTTTAAAGGTAATTTTATGCAAATTGTTAAAAGTTTATATTTGATATGCAAAATTTTATATGTGATAAGTGAGTATGCATGATTCTCTAGCTCTCTTATATTAATATATATGCATAGATATATACATATACTTGCATATACATATGTGTGTATATGTATATGTACATACACATATAATTGTGTGTACATATGTGTATAAATAAGTAAATTTTATTACATACATATAAAATTTGTTAAACTGCAGATTGTGACACATCAGTGGATAGTAAAATGCTTTTGTTTGTCAAGACCTGTGTTTTGAAAAGAATTTAATGAAATAGAACAGAGTAGAATAGAACAAATCAGAAAAGGACATCTTTCAAAAGACAAAAGCCTTAGTAAGGACATCTTTCTTTCCCTCTTAACTATACATATATTTGTACATGTGCTTGGGTCTGTGAGAACTGAATTACAGTAGAAATATCTCATATTGTGGCTCATTGCTAAAAACTTTTGAAAAGTGGTGCTAGAGTCATAGGGACGACAATGATTCGCATGTTCCTTTTATTCCTGTAGATATTTTATATTTTATTGCCAAGTGCTAGAGCATTATAATTAGTAGATTGCTTTCTGGAAATGTATCATACAATTTAATTGAGATAAATATTTTTATGTGTGGTTCCACATGGCATTCACACAAACTATTACTTGGTTAGCTTTTTCTATCTGCTGGTTAGTGTAGGTTTCTCATCTTCTATTTTAAGCTTTCTTGCAGTAACAAGGCTGAGAATTGGATTGCCATCATCCAATAATGCCAACCAAGGGAAGTCTAGAAGTAGAATATAAGACACTGATTTAGAGAGAAAAGAACTTGATCCCTCCCTGATATGGCTTTCAAAGTTACCATGTGTTAAAGCAGGGATCTTGTATTTTTTATGAACATTCCATAATCTCTTGTCTCCCTGTTGAATAAAAATCCATCCAGCCAGAAATCTGACACTGCACAAACATGAGAATTCTCACAGTGGCTGGATTTATTTTATTACCATATTGTTTTCCTTTGAATGTATACAAAAAGAGGGCTTATAAAAATACAGTAAAATACTTGACAAGTTGCAAAGCTATTATGCATGATACCGTTCGTTTTTAGCTAATGTATATTAACTACATGTAAATGCATTACTTACCGTGTGGGTCTCTGGGTATATAAATTAGTAGTTGCTTGCTAGAACTTTAGAAGTAACCTAGAAGTAACATAGTGACAAAAATCCTACCATACTTGCACTTTTTTTGTTTGTAAGTGAAATTAAAACGGGCCCCTTATTAGGGAACAAATTCTATTACATTCCAGTGGGAAAAAATTCCAGTACCTTCCAGCATTCATGGAAGGTAAACTCAAAATTGAGGGTTTAGATACAAATTTTATTCAAGTTCATTGTGAAGAATTTGTGACTTAGAATTCAGGAGGGGAGAAATAAAATGTTTGTGAATGTCCATGTTTTCCAAACATGGCACCTTTTGAAAAATAATTATTATGAGATTAACATTCCCAATATTAACATAATCTTGAGGTTCAAGGCTCCGTGGTCTATAATTTACAATCACTAGTATAATTTTTGTATTCTGTAGTTTTTTAAGGTTTCTGCCTTTTGGTTTTTGTTCTGTGAATGTAAATATTGATGATGTCCTGCATATTCTGAGGGGGAGGGCTTACTCCTGTAAAAATCATTCTGCAGGGTTCCAAAGTGCAAGTCTAGAGAGGAACTCTGGCAGCAATTTCAAAAAGAGGCACCTTTTTTAAAATATTTACATTAATGGCAAACGTATATTGTGAACTTCATATGCATATAGTCATTGTTGAGATCAGAGCACCGATTCCTTTGTATGAAACACACAAATCCATGTCTTATCCTTTGATCCTCTTACACTACTATAAGCTAAATATGTGCTGTGACTCAGTTAAATATGAGGTATGGACACAATGTATATTTAGGTTAAAATTCTTTTTTTTTTTTTAAGATTTTATTTATTTATTTGATAGAGATCACAAGTAGGCAGAGAGGCAGGCAGAGAGAGAGGAGGAAGCAGGCTCCCCGCAGAGCAGAGAGCCTAAGGCGGGGCTCGATCCCAGGACCCTGGGACCATGACCTGAGCCGAAGGCAGAGGCTTTAACCCACTGAGCCACCCAGGCGCCCCTAGGTTGAAATTCTTAAGTGAAGAAACAGTGTGCCTTTTCCAAATGGAAGACTATCTGTTTTGATCAAGATCAGTAAATTGGAGAAAACACTTTCCCAACATTCCCCTTATAGCACAGAATGGATTTCAAAGTTTTCAGATTTAAGGGCCCCAAAGTGTTGTAAAGTCCTTTTCTTGTATCTGTCAAGGCTTGGGAACCAGGAAAGGTGAGTGAATCAGCATTGCTTGCTGGGGTGGGAATCGTTCTAAGGCCTTTCCCTGCCATACCTCCTTCACTCCTCTGCATGCCTGTAGGCTAGATACTGGCATATCCCCACTTTGCAGGTGAGCAAATTAAGTCCCTGTACCTTGCTCATGGTCTCACAGCCATTAAGTGGAGGACCTGATCTCAACCCAAGACAGGTTGCC
Source organism: Mellivora capensis (assembly GCA_004024625.1). Classification (NCBI taxonomy): domain Eukaryota; kingdom Metazoa; phylum Chordata; class Mammalia; order Carnivora; family Mustelidae; genus Mellivora; species Mellivora capensis. The sequence continues at coordinate 266,364 of PISX010000486.1, read as the reverse complement.
TTCAGACGCCACACTCTTAGCTATGTTGTATTTTTTTAATGAAACGGTTTGATAAAAGAAAAGACACAGAGTGAGCATTAATGCCATGATCAAAATGAAATTCAGGTCAGTTCTGTTATCTAACATCCTATACGTCTTCAGACACCTATAAGAATACTACTGGAAAAGATTTGAAACAGTATGAAGGTGGAAAAGGTCAATAGGCACCTTAGTCACAGAAATCCTGTTTCCAAAAAAGAAACTAACCCATCATTTTAAAGAAATAAGTACAAATCTAAGTAACTTCACACAAGACATATGAGTTCTAAATAGTTGAAAACTGACACTATGGAAAAATGCAATATAAACGAGTCTTCATTATATAATTTTTATTCCATTTAGTGTAAATAGTGTGATAATGCTTTACATGCCTTCATTGTTCATTTCAAATTGTACCTTTGGTGATGAAGAGAATTGATTAGGGACTTTAGTGAAATAACTCTAAGTTTACTCAGAATTTTTATGGCTTTAAGTTTCAGATATGCATCTAGAAAAGGAAATACAGAAATATTTGAGATAGGAGACACATGTCCTGTGTCTCATGGAATGCCTGAACTTTCCAGAAGAACACTGACATCAGGCATGTCTAAAAGCCCCCATTTCACTCAGCGTCCCTGAATCCCACCTCCTGCTGTTACTGGGAGCACATCACAAGCAGTGTTTCCTTGGGTTTCGCTGCCTTTGGTTTGATACATCTGCTTCCTTTGTTCTCTTATTTTACATTTTTCTGCCCAACAATGGCCATTTCTCACTCCCCTCAAGGCTCATTTTCTTAACCATTGTTATGATGCTGTTTCTTCCCTTTCCAAGTTGCAAACTCAGCAAGCAAATGCCTTGTTCTTTCCTCCGAATAACAAACAGAACCAATGAAGGGCTTGCTTGGTTAAAATGTTAAACCAAAAACATGGGCAGACCTTTTTTGTGAAATCATCATAATACTTAAATGTTTATGCAAAATATAATGACCTACTAGAACTGTAGATTTTCCTTTAAATCAGATGATTTTTGTTATTATTAGGATAGATTTACAATACTTGCAAAATGACTTTAGTCCCATTAAGTCACAATGTTAAGTGTTTGCCATTTCGGCGCCAAACCAGTAGGAAGGCTCTCTCTTACTCTCAGTTGGTCTCCCACAAGGGAGCTTTGGCGAAAGGTCTTAGTTGCTTAAGATCTTTCAAGTTAATAAAAATCTCTAGACAGTCTCATGTATCAGTGTCCCAGTTAATAACTAATGACATCTAGTGGTGGCAGGATTTGAGGCATTCAAAAGACCATTCCCTGGGGGTACGGATCCCAAATAAATTGTAGAGATGTTTTCATACCTCGGGCTAGACACTTAAAGACTAATGAGGTCAACCCCCCCAGTACCACGTGGCACAACTGACCCATCACCCGGCCCTGGGTAATGATGGAGGGTGAGCCCCCTGCTGTTCATGCCCTCTGGACAGTGGGGGTGTGGGAGCGTCCATCACATCATTTCCTCAGGAGACATGCCCTTTCCAACATTCTCATTCATCGAAAGTAGACTTCAGATCATCTGTGTACATTTGTGGCAATTCACGAGTAGGAAGCATTTGTCTCTCCTTGTGGTGTTCCCTGGAAGAGTTTCGACATGGGAAGCCAACCCATAATGGCAGCTTCTTTATTAAAATATGTGCAGTGGAAATTATGCTCATTAAGCTGAAGTGTAATTATAGACTAGAAAGATTCTTTGCAGGCTGAAGTGAATTGTTGTAGATAAATGTGCATTAACTTAATAGTGTGCAGCTAATTATGAAAAGTAAAGGAGAGGGAGAGAGGTGATCAGTTATGCGATGATTTAGAGATGCCGTTGTCCCAGGCAAACTCTCCCATTAAAGCTCAGGTATCCTGCCAATGAGAATTCTCCTACCGTTTATCACGGATTTTCAATACCGCAATTAAAACAGCCACCGGCGACTAATTAACCCATTTAACTCTGTTTGTCTGTGGCATTTATTACCGCAGAGAGTTAAACGCAGTGACGCTCTGCACCTCTATGTCCTCTTCCGAGCGTATTCGTGGAGTTAATTCCGTATTCTTTATTTGTGCTTTTGTGTACATTTATGATAATTATGAAAACGAGGCAGGGATCTGTCGCCCCGATGTGATTTGCCGTGCTCAACTAAAGCTGCATTCTGGGAAATAAGTTCTTTTTACTTAGAATCAAGTAAGTTCAAGTGGTAGTCCTGTGTCTTTTGTTCCAAAGCGATCAGCTCCAGCAGTCGCAAACAGATGGTCATGATGCTGGCGCCGCATGAGGACAAAGTTGGTCATTTGATCCTCGCAGCTAAAATTTCGGAAGTCTGGCAGTAAGGCGGGTTTCCTCGGTGCTACCTCTGCCAGCTAAACGAGAGGTAACTTTTATCAACACCAAGAATCTGTATAGTGATGCAGAGTGATTTTTCAATGAATTTCAGAAAATTTGGTTAACTTGGGCCTTTGATATAAGCCTTTTTTTTTTTTTAAGATTTATTTATTTATTGACACACAGAGATCACAGGCAGAGAGGCAGGCAGAGAGAGAGGAGGAAGCAGGCTCCCTTCGGAGCAGAGAGCCTGATGTGGGGCTTGATCCCAGGACTCTGGGATCATGACCTGAGCCAAAGGCAGAGGCTTTAACCCACTGAGCCACCCAGGCGCCCCTGATATAAGCCTTTTATGTTAAATACTTGTCTGCTGTTGCTGGTCTGGGAAGTCACTAAGTTGTTTTAAGGCCTGCCATCCAAGTATTTCAACTTCAAGTTGACTTTCAAGAGAGGAAATTGTGAGTCCGTTAACTTGCTGATAGAGCTACAAAATCCAATGGATTCCACACTGCTTTCCCTTTCTTTCCCATTTAACCAATACTAGTTGTGGACTGGAAAGACCAAAGCCTGCTTGGGGCTCTCAGCTTTCTTTCTTTTTTTTTTTTTTTTTAATTTTTTTAAGATTTTATTTATTTGACACACAGAGATCACTAGCAGGCAGAGAGGCAGGCAGAGAGAGAGGAGGAAGCAGGCTCCCTGCTGAGCAGAGAGCCCAATGTGGGGCTCGATCCCAGGACCCTGGGATCATGACCTGAGGCGAAGGCAGAGGCTTTAACCCACTGAGCCACCCAGGTGCCCCCGCTCCCAGCTTTCTACATCGACCTCAGGAGCCCAGAGGATTCGCCCTTAGGGAGTTCTGCTGTCCAGAGAGAGGGAAACAAATGTCCCTTGGTTTGTTCAGCGGGATCCTGAGAGGCTGCCTTAGTATCTGAGATGGAAGCCAAATAAAAATGCTAAGTGATTCTGTCCTTGGGAGAGTTCACTGCCTTTTCAGCGGTGGATTTTATAACTAGGTATTTGTCAGTCTCCATCGCACACCACCCGGGAGGACACCGGGTAGCTTGCTAGGGCCTCAGCTCAGTGTCAGCATGCTACCAATAACGAAGTATTCTGTCACAGGTTTGGTGGAGGGAACTCCCAGAATATAAAGAAGCTCACGCCTGCCCTCTTTTCCCACTTTGGGGCAAAACCAAGAGACCTGGCCTGGATACACAAAAGGCCAGGAGAGAATGCACATCCATGGCCCTATTTCTTTCTTCCTTTTTTAAAAATTTACTTGAGAGAGAGAGAGAATGTGTGCACGCGCCGGCACACACATGAATGGAATGGGGGGAGGGGCAGAGGGGGAAGATTCCCTGCTGAGCAGGGGACTTTCGGGGAGGGCTGGATCCCAGGATCCCAAGGTCACGACCTTAGCCAACTAAGCCACCCAAGCACCCCTCCATTACCCTGTTTCTGATGTGTAATGGGTCACTTTGTCTCTATATTCAGAACCTTCATTTTAGTAATTTTTAAACTTTTTGTCAGAGAGAAGGAAACCTTCTGGGCCAAGTACAAGTACACACAGGCAAGTGCGTGATTGTGGCTGGGTGTCACACGGAAAATGTCCCCCCCTCCGCATCAACTCACATGCAGAGCAAGACCCTTCTCTCCAAGACGTGTGAGCCAGTGACAGTTAAAATACTTAGAGCCCTCGTCTTGTGCTAGTTATTAGAGGAATATCAGAATGATTTAATAACCTTTGCACAGATTAATTCTTTGCCTACTAACTTATCCATTGCATGTCTTGCTAACACTGAATTTAATGCTCCTTCCTTAATGGTCACCAGTAACGTCAAAATCTTTGTCACCTTTCCTTTTTTTCAGATTATTGACTACCCTCTTTTTATATAAAAATCTAAATTATGTGACGTTTGAAAATATTTCTATATTTCAGAAAAGTTATTGTATCGATTCGCATAGGGTTTTCACTTGAGACCTTGTGTTTTTTTAACATTATACATTATAATGTATAATGATTTTATACATTATGGTGGGAACATGTTATTTAATAGCATCTTATGGACCAGACCTTCCACAGAATCTCACTACCAGGAAGTATCACTGTGTAACTTTTAACCTCCACCTGAGTGAGTTTGTTTAAAACACATTTGTATTCTTGCTCTGTTTGCTTCTCATTCTGATCTTTGTTTTCTACTCTTTGCTCCTCACTACGGTGCTTCAAACAGTAAATATTAGACATGAACACATCTCCCAAGGAAGAGCCATCTCACTTTGCAGTGAAACAGCCCAGTGTAGCCAAGGGCCAGAGAGCCGCAGAGATGAGGGAAGTGGTATTTGCAGTACCTCTATTTTAGGGCAATTTCCAAGTGGCTTAAAAGAGTGGTTTGTATTCTTTTACGAGATATTTAGTCAGATGTGGCCACAAGAGGACACAGAGGAGAGGCTCAGGAAAACAAAGTTTATTATACTCCCAGGTCCTGGGGACGGGAGGCCCGGCAACACCGTATGGGGTCCATGTGGGAGAAACCAGAGTGGTCAGGAAGCAAAAGATGGGAAGGGGAGCAATAGCACTCGGGCCATGACCTGTGCTAGAAAATGAAATTCAACCAACTAAAATTCAAAGATTAAATTGGGTCTATTAACAATTCATACATTGGGCGGCATCACCCCTAGCAACCAGAAAGGAGCTCTCCAGAGCTGTAGGAAATGGAAGGATTGTATAGACAGAAACAGGGTGTGACAGCAAAAGAAAAGAAAGGATTGTGTGAGGTAAGGTCAGCTTCCCTGTGGGGAAGTTGGGGATCTCCTTAGGTGGATTGCCTTGTCCTCATCCTTGGAGGATAGAGGAGGGCCATGTGACAGAATACTTCATTGGGAGAAATCAAAACTACGGTTTGGTTAGATTCTAAGCCCCAGGTTGGTGATTCCATTTTGGAGATGTGGGGGGTTTTGTAACACCTTTATTGAGGTTCCTGTGGAAAGTTAAGCAGGGCAGGGTGAACGGTTTATAGGATTGGCTAGTTTGAGCAATTCCAATGGGTTCTAAATCTCTGGCTTCCTGATACCTGGCCCTGGGATGATGAGGTGGAGGAATACTGCCTTAAAATTAACATCCTGGGGTAGACAACCCAGACAGAGGAGGTGTGGCCTTGGATTGGTTGGTTTGCATATCAAAGCCATGCTCTAGTCTCCGCCATTTGCTTTCTCAAAGAAGGAGCCAGCCCTCCCACGAAGGAGCAGTCTCTCCCCAAGCAGAAAGGTGTTTGAGACATCAGAACGTCATAATATACAGAAAAATTTTAAAATATGCAGTGCAATGTGTTTACCCCTTTTAAAATATTAGTGAAAAAGCATCAGAGGTGAGCTCCCTGCTCGGCCACCATCTTAATGCAGATGAGTGAGAGCCATGCAACAGCGTTCTGGGTGTTCTTAGCAACAGAGTGTCTCACATGCTTCTTTGGAGACCTATCGCTCCTGTCCGGTGGGAAAAAACTTGACAAAGTCACTACATCATTTGGACACATTGCGTTCTAGGTAGTTTCAAAATTCTTGTCGCATGGGTGTTTTCATTAATTAGTGTGAAGACTGTCCTTGGCTGAAACACCTGCAGGGGCCTTAAGCACAGTGTAAGAAAGCTGTTCCTACAGGCTGCAGTGATTTATTCCCGTACAACCATCACCTCAAAATCTGCCGGCTTCACATGACAACGTATCATAACGTCTTTGTGCTCTGGGTACTGGGGGCTTGGCTGGGTCACCCTCACTTTGGTGTCCTCACAGGATGTGTAGGAAGCTGGCAGGACTGCAGTCCTGTAAGGGCCTTATGGGACGGGACATTAGAGGCAAGAAACGGTAATGTTCCCGTTACCCTTCTGAGTTTTTGGCTGACACACCCCTCCCACCTCATAAAAGATATCCTCATAAAAGATAGATGAACAAGAGAAAAACAAATAAGTTTGTTAACATGTATACTCATGGGAGAAACCCAGGAATACAACTCCCCAAGATGACCCAAGCCCTAGGGTCACCTACCATCTCCAGCTGAGGATAAGGATAGATGAGGGGTGTGGGGAGAAGAGCTTGGGAAGCTGTGGGAGGGTACCAGGAAAAGCACAGTAAGCAAGGGGAAGGTTTATGATGCGGATTTAAGCCCCTGTCTCCTCTGTTGGCAAATGTCTTATAGCTTACAATCACCCTCTCTTCCTGGTACAGAGAGGGGAACTTACAAAGAGAAACTGCCCTTCTAAATGTAAATTTCCTTCACCAAAGGGTAACTTCTACTCTGTTTTCAGAGCTTCTCCTGCATCTGCAGTTTCTCAGAAATAATCAGCTCAAATAATCGTAGGTCAAGGCAGCCTGTTCTGGGGCGGCCCATTCGGTGGCCCCCAGGCCTCCGAGATGGTGCACCATCATGCAGGCCATTGGCTCTGGTGGCCAGCTGGTAGCTGGGACACCTGACAGGAATGCCTACTCCATGTGGCTGAGGTCCAAGGGGGACAATTGCAGAGTGAACGTCCCATGAGACTGAGGTGGAATCCTGGAGGCCTCTGTTAGTTCAGGCAAATCCCTTAGCCCAGCTGGATTCATGGGAATGGACTCCAGCTCGTGACATGAGGAAGAGGTGTGAGGACTGTGCAGGGAAGGAGCTGGAGGCTTCTTCCACTTCCTGTTCTACCGGACAGAGCCACCATTCAAGAGCTTCAATAGGGGGTTCTCAGTTTCTCTTTGTTCTTTCTTTTATATTACACATCTGTATACAAGTATGTGTGTGTGTGTAAGTTTGTGTATAGGTATGCAAATGGGTATATATGTGTATGTATATATACATATATGTACACACATGGAGCGATTTTCAGGAATTGTCTCATGCGATCATGGGGGTCAGCAAGTCTTCAATCTGTAGGACAGGCTAGTGGGCTGGAATCATAGGCAGGAGTTCATGCTACAGAATTTCCTCAGGAAAGCTCACATTTACTCTTACGAACCTTCAACTGCTTGGAGGAAGCCCGTTTACATTTGGAAGATAATCTCCTTCCCTTTAAGTCAACTGGACTGTCAGTGTTAATCACATCTACGTACTACCTCCAAGGCAACACCTAAACTAGTGTTTAATTCAGTAACTGGGTAGTGTCACCTCGTCAAGCTGACATCTGAAACTAACCATCACAACATCTATAAAAAAGACACACTAGTTCATATAGTGCGATACATGAAGAGCGGGACAGAGACCCAAGAATCTTCTCACTGGCCAATCTTCTGTATGATCTTTCTGGGAAAGATCAGAAGGAGAAAAAGAATAAATGAAAAGATTACGGAGAATGTACAGAATGTTTCTGTTTAAATACACCTTAGTCAAAACTTTACAAAACATCAAAATAGGAATGTTTTTAAATATGATCTAAAATTCTTGGGGTCGTTGTAGTGTGTTTTTAATTTCCCGAACTTTAGAAGCATGATGACCATTTCTCCTGGTCATGGAAGATGACCTTCCTTCTTTCTACCTTCCGGGTATCTCAGATGCAGTGATTTTCTCCGAAACTGAAAAAACTTAATGCTTCTTGTAAATTATTCATTTTTAAAAAAAGGTGTGCATGTGTGGGCGCATGGGCATGCACAAGCACATGAAAGTGAAAAGAGCAGGCAAAGTGATACTTACCGTGAATGGCTCATTTTATTTCCCTAAGGAATTAGTGATTACCAGATTCTCTTCCCTTGGAGGAGGAATTGCAACACGCAAGCCTTTTCTGAGCTCCTTTAAGGTTTTCCTGTGTGACCTTGAATAATTTGCTTCCCCACCTGGTGTCTGAGCATACGCTCGTCATGCAGTGTTGACAAGTCAGTGTTTTAGAGGGGTTTGGGGTGACCAGATGGAATCCACTGTGTTTCTGGGGAGAAAGGAGAGGAGAGCAGGGTCCAAGCCAGCCCGTCCAAATGTTCTCGCTCTGCCGGCTCTCCAGCCCCGCCACCCTGCATGTCTGTCGCCTGCCTAGCCGGTGGACCTTGTTACAATGCAACATATGCTGGGTTCCCTGATGGGAAGGGTTTTGCGCTGCTCTGATGTCTGGGGTTTATTAGAGAAAAATCTATTAAGCCTGAGGTATGAGACTGGCTTCCTGCCGTCACAGTGCTCGTGGAAGCAGCTCTGAAAGGACCTGACCTCCAGTGAAATCTAAGTTTGATTGAGATGCCAGATCAGTGGAAGAGCATTACTCTCCCCAGGAATGTAAGGACTGAATATGCTCCGCCAGCTCTACTCTGTGATCGAAAAGCATGTGGTGGGGTAATAGGAGAATGACGAAGACGTTAAAATACATGAGAAGAGTCGTTTAGTACAGGGATTCCCAGACACTGCTTCTTGCAAATATGTGCGCTGACTGCAGAGCGACGTGTGAGGAACCGGCATAAAATAGTCATCTGTTCTCTCACAGTGTTACCAGCACGAAGAAGGCATCATGTGCCCCGGAAGGCTTGTCAGCCAGCAGGCTGCACTAGGGTGCCTAATGACCTTCTGGAGTATCGCACTCTGCCTGCCACCAGGTGGCCTGGGGTCCTCCGAACCTCACGCCGGGCTGACCCCTCTCAGTCACTTTTGTACCCGACACACAGGTAGCAAGAGGGAACCGCTCTACACCCTCGCCTGTCTTTCTTTCATGTTCACAGTTCTAGACCAGGAACTCACTGGAATTCTTTCAGGAAACCTACTCTGCCTTTTGGCAGCATTATCCCAGAAAAGAAGTCGGCAGAGGCCCACTAATGGGACCAAAAAGATTGGTCTGCCTGTGAGCTTTCTGTGGTACCGTCAGAAATAGTCACCCCACCGGTGGTTCTCGACGGGGGGTGATTTGGGCCCCTACCCGCTGGAGATAGGGAGCCATATCTGGAGACATTTTTTGGTTGTCACAACTGATGCTATTGGTGTCTATTAGAGAGATTATCCAAAATGTCACTAGCCCCAAGGATGAGAGACCCTGTCTTACATGCGTGTCTTTTCCTTCTTAACTCCACCCTCAACTTCGCAGATGGAAACTTCTAGGGCCGTTCCTCACTATAGCGAATAATGCTTCATTGACACTCACTAAATACTCAGGGAGCAAATGAGTGAATGAATGGGGTCAGGGAGGGACGGTAGACAAGAGAGCAAATAACTATGAGTTAGCCCTTAAATGATATTTGCATAAACAATCTGTGCTTTTCATCCTTGTTACTGCTTTTATCTTTGAAATGTTTTTATCCTGGAATCGTTTCATCTGTTCGCTGAGCACCTTGCAGTAAAATAAGCCAGTATGCCAGCCACCAGGAACATTCAAATGAGTTGAGCGTGGCATGACTCCTGCCCCCGGAGTCTCCTTCCCTAGTGGAGAAAGCCATCATCAACCAATTAAACAGATCCATGTGCAATTTCAGCGGGAGCAGTGCTACACGTTCTGCTGGCTCTCCACAAAAGAACCCTGGGAAATTTCCATAGTGCCCAAAGCTAGACAGTGTTTTCTCCAGAATGCTGTGCCCCACAGATATCAGCAGGGTCAGTGTTCCCATTCCAGTATCACCTATGGCTACTATCAACTACTTTGTCATTGGGAAAGAGCTTTTAATGTCCTAATTCTCAAGCAGAAGAGCGTTTCAGCGGATGGGAAATGGCCCACGTGAGCAATGGAGGAAGTGACAGACCTGTGTAGGGACCTACACGCAGCGCAGAAGAAAGAGGGAGGAAGGAGGGGACAGCATATGGGGCTGTCCTGGAGCACAGTTTTCTGTGAGGCACCGAGTGCAATGTAGAGCTTCTAGAAGGTCAGTAAGATGGTCTAGTTTGCTTTAGAAGCATCGCAGCAGTGGTGGTATGCAGGATAAACTGGGGGCTGGTGGTTTCTCCAGCCTGGGGAGAGAGAGAGCCCAGTAGGAAATATCACAGTTTTCAAAGCAAGAGGTAATGAGTCTGTGGGGTGTGGCTCCGGCGACAGGACTGCCTTGGAAATTGAGTTCACAGGTCCCGTGTCTGATTGTGTGCAGCATGGTCAGCGAGAGGGAAGAACTGGAATATGATTCTCTTATTTGCAGTGTCATTTTTCCCAACACCTACTGAAGAACAGGTCCCTTACAAGTATCTGTGGTCTCCCGACATGACAGTGTCTTCCTTCTGTCCCCGCCCTCCCAGACTGGGTCACTTTTATGTTCACAAAAACTTTATGGATTTTGCATTTCAGAGAAAATGAGACAAGGTTGAATTTTTCTTTAGGTTATAGTATGGTGATTTTCCTTCTAAGAATCTTTTCCCAAAAATATATGATTCCGCCCTAGCTGCACAACAAACACTAAAAAAGGCCAGGATCCAAAGATGCTGCTTTGTCTCTCACTTGCCTGCCGAAAGCTCTGGTAGGGTTGTGTGTGAAACCAGCAAATATACATTTTCTTTCTGGGAATGATGTCCGGCAGTAGCAAGAGCCCACCAGTAGCAAAAGGAGCCTGGGAGTCCTTGCTGCAGTTGGGACAAGGGCACATTCCCCGGAAAGTAAGGTTGCATTTCACCTACTCCCCCCATTGTTAATTCGGGCCTCTTTCCCCTCTTCTATTTAACCATCAAGGAAGTACTAAGTCACACAATAGGTAGTAAGTGTAAAGTCTTAGATACTGCAAAGACTCAGAACAAAAATAGGTCAAGGTATTTGTAGGAGAACTCAGAGATGGCACACGTAAGAGGGGATAAAAGGAAGGTGTTTAAAACGTATCCATGAACCTCTAGCTCTGGTGTCATCCAGAATAAAGAACTTCTCAAACTCAGCAACCAACCAACCAACCAACCAAACAAACCAAAAAACCAGTCAAATGAACAGAATACAAATTATGAAGGATAACAGCAGCCCTAGCCACCTGCCACAACTCTGAAATGGAGATACTCGGCCGGGTTGGCGTGTTTCTCACCTAAACTGCAGAACTGCCTTCTGCAGAACTGCCTTCTGCAGTTTCTGTCTGGACTACCAGAATGTGCATTGTATTTTAACCAATATTTTCAGCAATTATTTTCAAACCTGCAGAGGAGGATGATACCTGCTTTTCCTAACTCAGGAAATATTTTTAGATCTTACACACTTCTACTTGAAGTTAAGAAAAAAACACAAAAACTAGACCAAATCTCTGCTTGCTTATTTTTGTAACCACCTGCATAGAACGAAGCTGAATGATTTCGCAGCTTAAGGAAATACACGCTTTCCATGACCTTAGTGGAAGAGAACCTTCCTGGAGATCTTGCCTCTGAGCATAGTCTACACCTCTGATACTTACTCAAAGTCAGATTCTCTCTGAAGAGCGCCAGGAAGTTCAAGTATGCTCGATTCTGTTATGGCCAAGAGGACAGCGTTCTTTGCATTCTGAATGATTAAATTCCTCCCTTGTGCCCACGCAGATTCCACCTTCCTTAACCATCCCTGAGAACTACAGCCATGGAAGGGAGGGGCTCTGCTTCCTGCAGCCAGCGCAGGCTATGGACTTCCTGAAACCCAAGGTGACCCTCCGTCTTCCTTCCAGCAAACTGGGCAGGTCTCTCAAGTTCTCTGAACCACAATCTCCTCACCTGTGAAGTAGAGATAATCACGGGCCCTGCCTCACAGAGTCATGGGGAAGAAAACTTAATTGCCCACCAATGTTTATAGAACGGTGACAAAGACTTATTACTCTGTATATTTTTTAAAGAATTTATTTATTTCTTTGACAGACAGAGATCACAAGCAGGCAGAGAGGCAGGCAGAGAGAGAGGGGGAAGCAGGCTCCCTGCTGAGCAGAGAGCCCGATGCCGGGCTCGATCCCAGGACCCTGGGATCATGACCTGAGCCAAAGGCAGAGGCTTTAACCACTGAGCCACCCAGGTGTCCTTATTACTCTGTATATTAAAGTTGGTTAATGTATGTAAATTTTATAAATCCAGTCAAGGTTTTAGCTTATTCGATTTATATAGGCATCATTTCCCGGATCCATTCAATGGAAGGCATTTTGCTGGCCATCAGGGGGATCTTGATAGAAAATACTAAATAGTTTTGGGACGAGGTAATATTGACACCAGTAAATACAGATGAATATAATGTGAACACACTGAGGATATGGAAAGATAAGTGTTTTATACCAGACCTTTTTAAAAGAAAACATCTGTTTTTAATTCCAACCAGCAGATTTTGATTGGCATAGCAAATCCCTATGGAAAACTTTAAAGAGGAGAACACTAAGGTTAGTAGAATAACACAAATTAGGAAAATGTTTTTTATCTGGCCGATGTTATTTATTGCACTTCAAGCAGAATAAATCTTTACAGACGTAAACCTCCAGATGGCCGATTGTATTTGACATCATAGTCATTAATTGAATGAATCCCATGTGACTTGCAAAAGCCAGAGAAATGCAGAACCTAACAAGTCTGGGAGGAATTAGGAGGAATGCGCCCCATGTGGGACCAAGTAAAATTCAGAGACCAGGTCAGGAAAGAAAGAAGGATCGTGTTTCAGAGCTGATGGAGAACGTTGATCTTTCTCCAGGTAAGACCACTCCTTCTCTGTTCCACTCTGTTCCACCGCCCGACTCTGGGTCCTGGAATCCTTGGAATGAGGTTGTGTGAAGCTGTAAATGGACAAAACATAAGAGAGATGTTTGCTTAAACATAATGTCATTGCTTTGCCAAAGTCAGCGGCATAAAATGTTTCTGTGTCTTACCGATAATTTTCAAAAGATACGAGCTCTGATTTAAAGACAGAAAGCCATTGCCCTTGAGACATACATAATCGACGTGGGGTTGGTGCTAAATTAAATTAATTTTACCTTCTTCTGATGAAATTTCTGAGGGATAGACATGCATTCTAACTTCTAGTTATTTGTAAAACTGATAAGGAAAAGTGGTTGGTTGGACAGTGCCGCCTCTTGGTGGGGAAAGTGTGTTTCAAAGTGAGTCTGCCCGAATTTTAGTTCTGTCTCCGTCCCTTGATTGTCTCTGGGATCTCAGGCAAGTTGCTAAGGCTTCTGTGCCACAGAATAGGGGATCTGATGGGACCACCCTTGGGCGGAATGTGGTGGGTATGAAGCGGGCGAGGCCCCCAAGGTCGAGGGAGGCACATGGGACTCGCTTGATAAATGGGAGTTCCCACCATGTTGACTTCTCCTTGTACTAACGAAAAGTCAGGTCAGTGCTTATCACAAAGTCCCGTTATTAAATCTGTAATTCCAGCGCATGTAAATCTAGAGCGCCTATTACGTTCACCTGAGAACGGTCTTCACGTCACTGAACTTGTTTGCTTTCTGTGGCCCTCGTGTTTCTCACGAGACCTCTTTCTCTGCGATCTAAGGCCATAGATCCCAACAAACCCGGGAGAAAAGGCTGGAAGTGGGTATGAGAGAGGTCCCTTAAAGTTAAGTTCAAGAAGGAAGATCTTGACAGTCATTTCAGACAGTGAAGGGCACACCGGCTATAGTCAGTGTTTTCAGTAATTGTGTTTGCCACCAAAACGGGGTACTTTTGTCGCGAACATCACATCCCATCCTACTGTACTCTTGCTAAGGTAAAAAAGAGAGAGAGAGAGAGAAGGCAGGTTACTTGTTGGTGCCTTCCCTGAATTCCATTGTAAGCATTTGTTAACTAGGTAAGGAACCATTAAGGAATGCTGTAATTTAGGTCCTTAAAAGTCCTAAAACATTACCTTTCCAAACACTTACCAAAGGAAAAACTGTTACAAAGGAGGAAGAACCTTTTCCCAAATGACAAGAGTTTATGTTCACTGAACCTAACTACTGTTTTGCTTCATTGAAATCCTGAATTTATGGGGCGCCTGGGTGGCTCAGTGGGTTAAAGCCTCTGCCTTCGGCTCAGGTCATGATCCCAGGGTCCTGGGATCGAGTCCCGCATCGTGCTCTCTGCTCAGCAGGGAGCCTGCTTCCTCCTCTCTCTCTGCCTGCCTCTCTGCCTACCTGTGATCTCTGTCTGTCAAATAAATAAATAAAATCTTAAAAAAAAAAAAAAAAAGAAATCCTGAGTTTAAATCTTACAAGATAAAACTTCCGGCCATTAACATTGGGAAGGTCCTTCATTTGTTACTGTTCCCAAACCACATTCCAAGGTGGCCCAGGACAACCAGGCAAACTCAGAGGGGCTCCTCCATAGAGTCTCCATTTTCAAGAGAAAGCAGCTCTCTGCCGGACACCAAGAGAAACATGAGCTCGAGTTAGTGACAGTTTCAAAATTCTGTTCTGCCAGTGTTCCTTTTGATGACGTCATAACCATGCAGACCTTCCATCCAGAGCACCACAAACAACTTGCAGAGGACCCCATGAGCCAAGCAGATTTGGGAGCCTCTCCAGTTACATCAAGTCAGTCTCTGTCCAGTTTCTGTATTCCGTCCCTTCCCACGACGAAAACATAAATGTGTTCAACAATTAGATATTAAATGAGCATTCTTCAAGATCCAAGTGACTTGTTTCCTTGTGGCTTCAGTTCACAGCTGTGGATGGAACTTAGAACGTTCTGCTAGGGAATAAAGCAATGCTTAATGAAGAACTCATAATTCTTCATTAGTGAAAAAGATAAAAGAAATATTGTGGCGCTTTTATTATTTGCATAAATAAGACTAAACTTATCTGCCCTTTGCTCTTTTTTCCAGTATCAGACGTATTCCATCAGCCTTGTCGGCCATCCTGCCCGTTTTAAATTATAAACGTCTATGACAGCCATAACAGAAAATATCTTCAACCTCACTGCAAACTTTTCAATTAATTTTCAAATTAATCACAGCCATTCTGCTGAGAGGTAGGCAGACACAGAGGTAATAAAAGCCGAGTCTAAAACTTTATCAATGGCTAGAGATGAAAGGTAATGGGATATTGTTATCTGGAAGTGAATACCATCTCTCTCTCTCTCTTTTTTTTTTTTAATGATGGCACTTTAAAAAGAAGCTTGCTGATGCATTCAGTTGCACAGATACGGAATCTTCCAGGGTAATGGTACACAGCTGCTCTGTCCAGATTCTTTGACCCATGACCTGCAGGGACTACCAATAAATATCCGTTGTTGGTTATCTTATTCAAAATGAAGGGTAAATATGTATGTATCCCCTCCACATTTTATATTGAGAAAAATCCAGACATAAAAGTAAAATATGGCAAAAGAAAATGCCTGCATGTGGGATGGCTTTGGATTTAATGTCTAGACATGAGAAATACATGTGAATGGCCACCGGACAGCGCACTTCTCTTTTTCTAGTATGAAGACTACGCCCAAGTTTATTCATATCTTCTTTATGCTTCCCCTAAGGGCAAATTGAAGCAAACCTGCCTAGACGTGTTCGGGATGTGGGTAGTCACCATAGGCGCTGGTGACTAACTGTTCGGAGTTCTCTGCTTCGTTTTTTCCTTCTCTGGCAGCTAAATAGCAACTTTGCCCAAAAGCTTCCCTCACATTCCTGATGCATTTCAGCAGCAGCAACAACAGAAAAATGCGAAGAGATGCAACCCACAGAGTCACTTACAGTTCTTACATATGAGTGTCAGACTTGCTGTCTCTGAAATTTTAAAATAACCAGCCAAGTATACAAAAAAGAAGAAAAAAAGGTAGCCAGAGTGTGGCTTCATGGGGACAAGGCAACTGGCTCCTTCTCTTCTCTTCCCTTCTCAGGTGTGGTTCTGGCATCACGTCGACAGGGTTCAGTAACGCTGCTCAGACCCCCAGAATGCCACTTCTCCAGAGGCAGAAAGTAAGATTGAGCTCTGGCACCTTCAATTCCTTTTCTGAGATCCCCTGGGTCTGCTGACTGAGTAGCCCCTAGGAGCCAGGAGCTGGCCTGGCACCCACAGCTGGCCCGAGTGTTCTTTTGAGCAGAAACAACTTCACAGAACACCAGCATCACACAAGGCCACGCTGACGATGATGGGTCAAGGCAAAACCAAGACCCCTCCTTAGTCAGGTCTGAACATGGACCAAACATGAATGCTGTCCACATCACATCCAGGCTCTCTGGGATTTGTGACTGGGATGACGGCTCTTGCTTCATCAATCACAGTTTGAGCCTTGCTTTAGTCTTCCCTCCTAGATCTTTAAGAATCTTGAAGATACCGGGTCACATCCGGCAGCAGCCATTCCAGAACCAGCCCCTGCCCCAAAGTGGCTAGTGCAAGCCCAGATTCCCTAAGTCTGCTCTAACACCATCTTATGGAAATAGCCTGCAGTTCCGTTGGGGGGTGGGGCTGTTCTTTCTTGTTGTTAGGAATAATAAGGCCAATGTTTTTCAACCCCAGGTGTGATCCTGATGGTCTTGGTTGGATCAAGTTGACATGGCTAATGACATGATTTTTAAAGTTTACCCTTCCTGAGGCGCCTGGCTGGCTCAGTCCTTAGAACATGTGACTCTTAATCTTGGGACTGAGAGTTTGAGCCCCACATTGGGTGTAGAGATTACTTAATCAATCAATTAATTAATTTAAAAAAATTTTTTAAAAAGCTTACCTTTCTTGAATACCATTCCCTTCTACCACATGACTCTGTGCTTATCAGGAAATTAATCCATTAGGCCATTAGAATAAGGGTCTTCTTCCTTCTTAAATAACATGCTTTCTCTGTTAGATAAGTCTGCTCCCACGTTATATTGCCCACTACAATCCAGAGGCAAAAATCAAGATTTGGAACTGGAGTCTGTGTGCATTGCAGAGCAGATTAATGGAGGCAGTATCTTGGCCAAATGTAACTGTGAATAAGCTTTGAACCTTGGTAATTGACCACAAGGTCCTCTGCACTAATCAGCTTGTGACCTTGGTCAGGTCTCCAAATAGTCTGACCTGAGTTTCTCAGTCTACACAATAAGCATGGGAGATGCTAGCTGAAGTCCCTTACGGTTCTGAAGTGTAAAGAAAAGCAAATAAAAATGCATAAGGAAAGAAGACAGTCAGAAGGGCTTTAAAAGCAGCTGTGGCTTTTTTTTTTTTTTCCTAGAGAGAGGGAGAGGGGGACTCAGGAGAGAGGGATAGGGAGAATCCCAAGCAGGCTCCACACCCAGCCCAATGCAGGGTTCAGTCTCACAACCCTGAGATGAGGACTTGAGCCAAAATTAAGGATTAGATGCTTTACTGACTGAGCCACCCAAATGCCCCAGTTCTGGCATTTTTTGAATTACATCTTTTGCTTGATGTATGGTTATTGCTTACTTAGAATCTGTCTTCTCTTCTAATTTATAAACAATTTGAGGTCAGGAGTCAGTATTCCTATCCCCAGAACCTAAATTAAAGCTTTTTCTGATTCATAAAAAACCTTCTTAAATACTCGTGGAAGGAGACGATACATGGGTAATATTTTCAGATGATTTGTTACTTCATTTTTTTTTTAAGATTTTTTTAATTTATTTATTTGTCAGAGACAGAGAGAGAGCAAGCGAGCACAGGCAGACAGAGTGGCAGGCAGAGGCAAAGGGAGAAGCAGGCTCCCTGCCAAGCAAGGAGCCCGATGTGGGACTCGATCCCAGGACGCTGGGATCATGACCTGAGCGGAAGGCAGCCACTTAACCAACTGAGCCACCCAGGCGTCCCGATTTGTTACTTCATTTAAAGAATATCTTCAGACATCTTTCTCACTTGATACCTCTTCTGGACCAAATTTTGTTAGATTCTTTTGAGATTTTCTTTAAAGGAAGTACCTCTGTTCAGTGTTATCTCCAATAAATTGAGTTGTCATTCTTTGGAGGACTAAAATAAGGTGACAAAGATGAAATTGTATGTGTGAAACATGCTACCAACATTTGCAGGACCAAAACCAACGAGTATCACTAGATACCACCGCTGGACTCCGCTTAGTAATCACCCCTCAAATATACTCACAGCTTCCTTTCTAAAGACTCCGAGATAGGTGCCGTGGGACTGTTTCTCACTTCCAGAATCATGGAGCCTAGCATGCGATCTTTGCAGATGGTGTTCTTGCTTATAGAACATGTTTACCGGTATAATTATGGCTTTTATCAGAAGTTCGGAAGTTTTCATAAAAATCATTAAAAGCTCTTTTTTAAAGATCTTTTTTTTTCACAGAGAACTGCCAGATGATATCATTACCTAATTTATAAGAAAGTGTGCTATGTTCTATGATTTATGCACAGTATATTTCTAGGTCATTTTTAATTTTATTTAATATTAAGTTTCCTTTAATACATATAATAAAACTTTTTGAGGGTGATCAAGGCCTTTCTGGCTTTTTCTCGAATTCCTAATCTAATGGTGGGGCAAAATCCTGATCGCTGCCCGTACAGACAAAGTAAACACCGTTGCTCTAGAACCTAGACTCATGCACTCCTCACCTGGACTGTGAGCGTCAGATCCCTCCCTGTGTTGCCACTGGAGGTTCACAGGTCCAGGTGATTTTTCTAGGAAATATTTCAGACTATTAATTTTAAAATGGGTACAAAGGCATAGAATATAAACATTTTCCATAAAGTCATTATGGCTTACAAGGAAAAGTTTATGGTACTAATTTGTCCTTTGTTCCCTTGGGCTATTACCACCATACACAGCCTGTTAGAGTTTCCAGAGCAACTAAGTGCTTATATGTAGGAAGTTGATTTTTCATTGTGGAACATATTTTATTGAAAAAGTCTAGTTGTGTTCACAGATAAAAAATAGTGTTTTGAATTTTATTGATACTGAATAGGTATTACAATGTAATTGATAATATTCTTTGCAATCTAACGGACTTTTAGAATACTGAGGCCCTTAACAGAAGCAGAAATTCCCTGGTACTTAAAATACATGAGATTTAAAATGATAAATAATAGCATAAATTTTTGATACATTTCTCATTGTTTTCCCCCCTTGGTCCTAATCAACTGAACTCTGAGAAAAAGCCCATTGCTCAGCTAAGATTTATTTAAAGCCCTCTCACCTCTTGTCTGACATGCCCCACACATTCCTGCCTGAGGGTCTTATCACTGTTTTCCTGTTCTGGAACATTCCTTCCACCCAGCACCACCTCCAGGGTCAGCTTCTCACGGAGCTGATCCATAGCCACAGTATTCACAGTAACAACCCCCATCTAGCCCATGAGTCGTAGCTTGGGCCACGAGCGTGCATATACCAGTATCGCCTCTGTCTGCTTTTTTTCCCCCTTACGCTTGTATTAGTGTCCCGTGGCTGCTGTGACAAAATACAATAAACAAGGTGGCTTAAAACAACAGAAATTAATTCTCTAACAGTTGAGGAGATCAGAAGTCAAGTCAAGTTGTCAACAGAGTTGGCTCCTTCCAGAGGCTTTGAAGGAGAGAATGTTCATGCCTCCTTGCTTTCCGGGGCGCTGGGCAACCCTTGGCACCTGCTGGCTTGTAGCCACATCACTCCAGTTCCTGCCTCTGTCTGCACATTGCTTTCTCCTCCCTGTGTCTCTCTGTGTCCTCTTATGTGTCACATAAGGACCCTGTCATTGGATTGAGGGTCTGTCCTTATCTAGTAAGATCTCCTCGTGATACATAATCACATCTGTAAAGACCGTATTTCAAGTAAGATTCCTTTCCGAAGTCCCATGTGGACATGAGTTGTTGAGGGGACACTACTCAACCCAATACATGCTTAACGTTGTCTGACAAATAAAATAATATTTGTCTAAATGCATTATATATTGTTGCAAGTATATATTATGCAATATAGCGCAATATATATTATTGTCTAAATGCAATATATATTGCATTTAGTAAATTGCCAATTGCCATAAGAAATTCATTCCCAAGGACTGGAACTTTTACCATGTTCAGAACTGAATGTCCAACAGCTAGGTGCACGGTGGCCATTCAGCGAACATTGGCCAGAGGAGTGAGTGGTTTAGAGCCGAATCCTTGGACAGAGCCGGAAGCCAGACAGCCTGCAGGAATATGGTGACAGGTGAAGCCTGCTCAGGCTTCCAGAAATAAGCCGCAGGTCAGAGAGGTGGCAGATTCAAACATACAATTGAGAGACGGTGGCTGGTAAGTCAGAGTATATCCCAGACCATCCGCGATCACGGGGAGGACTCCCAGAGGCCGGAGTTGGAGGTGATGCCTCTTGGGATAACCCAGGCAGCTCCCTCCGCCTTCCTGGAGTCTTGCCAGTGGAATGGTCTCTTCTTGTCAGCTTAGAAAGGCCACATCTGCATCTGGTTTCCTGGGGCTATAACAAATTAACAGAAATTTAATGATTGACAATAACACACACCGATCCCCTTATGGTCCTGAAGGCCAGAAGTCTGAAATCAGGTTCCCTGGGCGGTCATCAGCGGGTCAGTAGGGCCATGCTGCATTCCGAGGTTCTAGGGGAAATTCCTTGTCCTTGCCTTTTCCTCCTGGAACTGAGCTGCTTACATTTCCCGGCTGGTGGGCCCCGCCTCCGTCCTCCCAGACTGCAACATGGTTTTATTTCAGTGATACGTTGCCTTCGTAGTCTATGCAAAGTCCATGTCGCCATATAAGGTAGCATTTCACGGGGTGCAGGGATGAGAACTTGGGTCCTTTGGTGGCCCTTAATCAGCCTACCACAGTATCCTAACCGGAGACCAGCCACAGATATGGGGACAAGTATAAGGAGTCCCAGAATCTTCCTTCCGGATCTCCCAGTGCAGGAAGCGGTGGGATCCTGTGGTTCCACTTAACTACAGGAATGGCCCCTTCTCTCCCCTATGAACTTCTCTGCTGATGGCGGGCCTACTTGTAAGGAAAGAGTCAAATTTGAAACAAGCAAGTATGCTGACCTTGTGCTCCCAACATTTGATTTCTCCCTCTTTATGTACTTGATGTTTCATATGTTTTATGATATCATCATAGATGATTTGTGTGAGTTGCCTCAATAGTTCATGAAAAGAGAAGGTATAATTAGTCATGCAGATCTTAGATAGAAGAGGATCGTCCCCAGGGGGGAAGAGCTGTCTGGGTGGTCCCCGAGGGTATCCAGTCCCTGGGAGCCAAACATGTCTACAAGCTGTATTGTGGCTGCTCCGTGCAGAGAAAAGTCGAGAAGTCATGGTTGAGTGAATTAATGCTTATGATGCTGTTTGGGGAATTACACGTTCCCCAAATGTAAAGCTTGGACGAGACATTTTTTTCCTAAAAACTAAAGCAATTGAAATTCTGTTACGCTGAAAAGAAATAAAAAACAAACAAACAAACAAAAAACCTAAAGCAATTGAGCTTGTTTTCTAGATAGTCCTAATTCCAAGGCTGCTGTTTATTTAAAAGCTAAGATGTGTTGTTTAAATATGATAAGCCACAGAGGGCAGCTTTTGGGGTGTGCTGTCAAATATCTAGGAGTGAGGATGAACACTTTGATGCTTCCATGTGTTTCTCGCTGCATAAGATCTTGTTTGTCAACAAGAATTAAAATATCTCCATTTTGTTGTAAAAATTTCCACCCATCTGACTGTGTTCGGACCACCAGCTCCGCTCTCCCAACCTTATCATCAAGACCTAATCGAAAACAAAACAGCTGGTCTCACGGCTCTGGATGCAAAAGTTCAAGCCAATAGGGTCTTTAAAACTTTTGGCTAGAGTTCCAAAGTTTATAGATGGCGGGGATTTTCCTACCTTTAAGCAATGTCCAGACAGCCGCGCCCCAGTGGAAATTATTGAATCTACAGTGAATTGAGTCATGACCCTCCAACACTAAGAACCAGGTTAAGCCACGTTTCTCTGATTTTTGCTGGAAAATCAAATCTTGAACTCCCAAAGACTCTGGTTGTCGGGGGGCTCTTTTCAGTGCAGAAGTAAACTTGCTAAAATGTTGTGACAGTGTATCAACTTTTCAGTTTCTCTGCCAGCCTATCGTAGTAAGGGATTTCAAACTGTTTGCTATTTAGCTCGGAGCTGGGTGCTTGTAATTTTAACAACTCAGATAGTCCATATAAGAGTGAGGATTTTGTCACAATATTGTTGGTCTATGTGACAAGTTTTAATGGATAAAAGGTTACATTTGCATATTCTCCATTAACATTTCGAAAGTGAAGCCCAGTCACAAACAAGAGAGTTATGTGTTTGCTCTGGTAGAAAATGGTAGATGGTTCTTATTTCTTCTTGTTCTCTTCTTCCTCTAGTTGTATATAATACTGGACTTTTCTCAAGGGTCCACACTGCATGCCCGACATTGCTCTAAGGGGTTCATATATAATATTTCTGATCATCCTACCAATCCTCTGAGGTTGGAATTATTATCTCATTATGAGAGATGGACCCAATGAATGTTTACTCCAAACAAAGAACGTGCCAGCCAGTGGAGATTCAGCAAGAAATCAGACACAGAGGGGAGGAGCCCAAGGCTACAGAGAGAGTTCATGGTAGAGCAGGATTGGAACCAACCCTAACTGCATCGGAAGAACTTTTGCCCACCAGGGTACTCTGCCGCTAGAGGGCGATCAGGGGCAAAAGAAAAATCATTTCAAAATGGCACCTTTGCATTAACAATTTGTATGACAAGCTAAAGTAGTGTCTGTCTTTATCCTTATGTTCCTTTGAGTAACTATCAAACACATCAGTAAATGGTTATTTTTAAAAAATTAAATGGTACTGTATAAATTTCCAAAATACAGATCTATTTCCTTTAGAGCAGTCTTAGGGTAACCATCTCTAGTCTATTTCCAGCTCTCAATACCTTACCAACCACTTTCACATTTATTAGTTCATGTGTCATTTAAGACCATATCCCATGAAATAGGTGGTGGTATTTGCTGTATTCGATCCATGGAAACCAAGACCAGCAAACACTGGGGGACTTCTCTGTATTTATGGGCTAGAAGGGAGAAAGTCAGATGTTCAAGTTCTAAACGCTTTCCCAGTTTATTTTGACGCCAAATCCTGGGCCCATTCTACTAAAATAATCAAGGAATGAAAGACTTACAACATGCTTACTCAGCACGAGGGGTCAGATCCAGTTCGCGTTTAGACCAGAGTTTCTCAAGCCTGGCTCTCATGACAGTTTGGGGACAGATAAGTCTTTTTTTTTTCTTTTAAAGATTTTATTTATTTACTTGACAGAGATCACAAGTAGGCAAAGAGGCAGGCAGAGAGAGAGAGAGAGACGAGGATGCAGGCTCCCCGCTGAGCAGAGAGCCTGATGCGGGGCTCGATCCCAGGACCCTGGGATCATGACCTGAGCCAAAGGCAGAGGCTTTAACCCACTGAGCCACTCAGGTGCCCCTGGGGACAGATAAGTCTTTGTTGGGGAGGGCCATCCCGTAATGGTGGGCTGTTGAACAGGATTCCTGGCTTCTCCCCTCTGGATGCCAAGAGTGTCCTCCAGTTCAGTTGTGACAACCAAAATTGTCACCAAGCATTGCCAAATGCTCCTGTGGACACTTTTTAAAACATATTTCTTTTTGAGACATTGTCTTTAAAAAATCCCCTGGTTAGACATTATTTCACGGCAATGATCTCAGCAGGCAACATAGTTGTGGGGTTAAATTTATCTATTTGGAAGCAGACAGCTAGTGTTATTTTGTCTCCACCACTTAAGTTTGTACCATCTGTGAGTCAAATTTCGTCCTCTGAAAAATGAAAATAAACCACATAAGACTACTTAAGGATGAAAGAGTTAAAAAGTGTGCGAACAAAGAACCATGGCAACTGACGTTTAGTGCCTCACATTATTACTTAAGGTGATATTTCTGGCTGTTCCATAAGCCAAAACAAACCTAGTATTTCTTAGCTTTCTTCTTCACAATCCTGACCACAGACCAGAACCAGAATGTTTGTATTTGAACGAAAGGTCCTTTATGATCTCATCCCGGACTTGCTTTCCCCTTAGTCCACCATCCCCTCTCCCAATCAGCCCTCCTCCCCACAGCCTGTTCTTAGCCATGCACCAGCCAGGCTGAGCACACACCTTTCCCAAATCTGCCAACCCCTCCACGACCCCATGTGTCCACCTGTACTGCTCCTTCGTTGGTATTTGTCTTTTCCAGAGCTTGTCTTATGGATCCTTGAGGATTAAGAACTGATGTGAAGAAATCATTATCATATACCAAACTCTGGCCCAAATGAGATGAATGTTTTATTTCCTCTGGGCCTCTAGTTCTTTCTCTGGAGTCTCTCTCCATGGGCAATAAAAATCCAACAATCTCATCAAAGTGAAACAAAACCATTCTAGAAAAAGAGACTTCAATATGGATCATTCCCCAAACTTTGGGGGGAGGAGTGCTCCTTTAGCATCTCCCTTGTGAAACTGAAGAGAACATTTGAAAACATTAGTATCCTCTTCGACCGTACCCACTCCCATGACTGAGGCCGCGGAATGCCAGTTAGAAGAAACCAGAAGCAAATGTCCTGGATGTACCATCCACTCAGTCCAGTTCTTGGAAAGCTGGTTTAGGCTGGGAGATATCAAGTCATTTTAAACACTAACTTACTGTTGTTTTCAGTCTTTACCTGGCTTTCTGACCTCTCTTGCCCCCTTTCACTTGGTCCCAGAGTACCCCCTGGAACCCCACTTTCACACGATCAGGACATGACAGCTCCAGGAATTCCTTCACACTGTGGGAAAAATCATTTTCCCCGTGGAGCTTACAACAGAGAGAGTATGGGGGTGGAAAATAGTCACAAAAGTAATGGAAGAGGGGCCCCTGGGTGGCTCAGTGGGTTAAGCCTCTGCCTTCGGCTCAGGTCATGATCCCAGGGTCCTGGGATCGAGCCCTGCATCGGGCTCTCTGCTCAGCGGGGAGCCTGCTTCCCCCTCTCTCTCTGTCTGCCTCTCTGCCTACTTGTGATCTCTCTCTGTCAAATAAATTAATAAAAAAAAAGTAATGGAAGAGAATTTCACAGTCCTGAGTATTGTGGATAAAATGGGGCAGTAGGTAAGATGACTCCAGGGGTCAGGCTTGTTTGGCTGGAAGTTTCTGGGAGCTGCCCTCCAAGACATATGACCTGAGACCTAATAGAGGCAAGAGAACACCAGGCAAAGACCTGAGGGGGAAGCCTCCCTGAAGAACCAGGATCTTGAGATGGGGACGGGAGTACCATTCTCAATAGGAAGGAAACTCTTTGGGGAGGTTGGGCTGGCAACTCAGAAACAGGGAAGAGTCCTCTGTGTGGGCCTCCCAAGCCCCATGGAGGAGTCAGCTGTTTTCCTAGGTGTAATGGGCAGCTGATGGAGGGTTTAAGACACAGAGATATGAGACTGATACGTAGAAAAGATTGCTCAGATGGGCAACATGGAGAACGACAGTGTGTGTGTGTGTGTGTGTGTGTGTGTGTGTGTGTGTGTAGGTAGAGGCGTGTCAGAGGAAGGGAAAACATTCCAGAATGACCAATTGGCCAGGGAAATGACCTCAGTAGAACAGACATAACACTCTCCCTGCCAAGATGCTTTCTTCACTCATTCCATCATGCCTTCATTTCTTCAGAGCCCATTTATATCATCTTCGTTTTGTTCCAGGGCTACCTTATGTGTTAGTTAACAAACATGACCAGAAAGGTGTGACCCTGGCCTCCTGGAGGGGGTAGTTCTTGGTTACAGTCCACAACACAGCCAAGGCACTCCCACCAGGACTGCATGGAAGGGACTCACAGAGGGCTTTGCTGAGGAAATCACAAAGAACCCAAGGCTCTGCATTTGAGTGAGAGGCCCCCAGGGCCAAAACTATTCCAGGTGGCAGGAGCAGAGGTGGGAGAGAGCACCACCCAGCTGTTCAGCCAGTGTGGTCCGTGCAGGGAGCCCAGGGAGGCCATGGAACACAAGGCTGGTGAGGTGGGAGATGGCAGATCCAGCAATGCCCAGTGAGCCATGGGAAGAGCCTGGTCTTTATGCCAAGGACACTAAGAACCAGTGAAGGGTTTGAAGCAGGGATGTGGCACAGTGAGGCTTGGTTTGTGCCTATTTTGATGCCTTAGAGAGGAAGAAGGGTGGGTGGGAGGTGACTGGCTTGGTTAGCACGGTGGAAGGTGAGGAATAGGTTGGGGGAGAGAGTGATAGGATAGAGGGGATGTCTGGGATTCTGGAAGTTACAAGCAGAGGCTGACAACAGCCTTGCTTTTGACCTAGAGTGAAGAGCTTAGACCCCTCCTGGACACATGATTCTTTAGAAAGTTCATCTGTTATGAGTTTGGGCTGTGTGTGTGTATGTGCACACGTGTATATTCATGCCTTTACACAGATGAACCCATGTGTGTGCATCAGTGCTGTCCCAAAGACTAGAGCTCTTGTTCAAAAGACGCTATTGATGTATGCCGTATAAGCCTAATAGAGCAGGGCGCCTGGGTGACTCAGTTGGTTAAGCGACTGCTTTCAGCTCAGGTCAAGGTCCCGGTATCCCGGGATGGAGTCCTGCATGGGGCTGCCGGCTCCGTGGCGGGGCGGGGGAGGGTCTGCTTCTCCCTCTGATCTTCTCTCCTCTCATGTTTTCTCTCACTCTCTCTCTCCTCTCTCTCAAATAAATAAAACCTTTAAAAAAATAAATCTAATAGAGGGGTTACTATCTGGTTAATAAAACAGGCTGAAATGAATTCTTTGCTAATCACTTTCCGATAGCACAGGCTCACCTGAATTCATCTTAGCCATCAAGGGTCTAAATGACACTGCTAATCTGAATTTGTAGGTATTCTGTAGATTTTTATTTTATTTGAACAAAGAACAGATTTCAGTTGGCTGCTCTTCTAAGCAGAGGGACTGTGCTATCTTGATGTTGCTGAGGTGGTGTAGATCATGCAAGAGAAGGAAATTAAATTAAGAAGAAGAGGCTTCCTGTGTTTCAATCCATAATTGTTTTTTTACTTTGATCACATAGCTAAAAAATTTCAGTAGTTTGCCTACTACTATCAGCAGTCACTTAATGGATATTTTGTAGCGGAGATACTACTGTACTTTATGTCCTTTTGGAGAATATGTGTGGCTGTCTAAAATGTTACATGAATTTATTAAATACTTAATGCACATTCAATTTAATGCAAAGGAGCCCTATTGCCTATTGTCTTCAGAGCCCGTAAAGGCAGTGCTAACACGATTCAAGGTTTGCTTGACAACCTCTGCTAGTTGTGATAAAGGGAAGATAAAGAGAACAGGTTAAAATCTACGAGGACACTTTTAACCTTTATCTGTTCCTTCTCTGCCCCATTTTTCATGACTTCTCTTCTCAGATGACAGCACTGACCTGGTATCAACAGGATGTACGCTTTTAAGTTGTTTTTCCAGGAGTAGAGTGGTTATTGTAAAGCCATCTCATTTCTCTCCCGCCCTCTCCGTTGGATAAATAGTACCCTTCTGTGGCATGTCGGTCAAGTTTTTCTCTGTGGTCTCAGAGGTTGCTTTTTTGTTTATTTCTCTGTTAAAAATTGGTTCCTTGCGGCAGGAATGGAATCCCTACAGTTGGCCTGGTTACCTCCGTGTTCTAGAGGGCTGAGCTGATTTATTTCATAAAACAATATTCCTTTGCATAATGGTACAATCAATCTTGTGTTTTAGGATGGGCTTAAATGTCTCAGAGTGTATTTGTTACATTAAATAAACGACCAGCTTCTTGGAGTAGCTCTGATGTGAAAAGGGGAATACAGGAGTAGACTGTGTAATGCAAAAAACTGATGATTAACATTGTATAGATAGACTTAACTCTTGAATTTCCTTTTATGACATCTTCCTGTTGCTCTCCTTTTATCCCAAGAGAATTGATTAGGGAATCTGTTTATTTCTCTAGAAGAGATTATGAAAACAATAGCAACAATACTAATCATAAAAATTATAAAGATGGTGTCAAGTGCTATCACAACATTTTGGTTTGGACCCATCCAGTTACATAGTCTTTGGTCTGGTAATTTAGCTAAATGCTGCACCTGAATCAGACCACTGAAATAATATATTAGGAAATTAACGGGACCTTGTAAATTCTCCATTTAGGCCCAAATCAAAAATTTATATTAATAAAATCATGTGACACTTTAAGTCATTTTTTTGGTAATCTTTGTAAACATGTAACTTTAGTTGACACATTTAAGAGTTCATATATATACATATATATGTATATATATGATACATATGTGTATACACATATATACTTCCAAGCCATCTACTTATGGAAGTCATTTCCAATGATTTCAGTGGATATGTGTGTAAGAAGACCAGAACCACCATTTGTGAAATAGTTTCTCGTAATCTCTTAAGTGCATTTCATAAATGGGTCAATTGTGTGTTAACACCTCTCTCATGTTCTCCTGCCTTCTTTTTGTTCAGAGAATTTGGATGGAGAGACCCGGAACTGCCGGAAGTGATTCAGATGCTCCAACACCAGTTTCCTTCGGTCCAGTCTAATGCTGCAGCCTACTTACAACACCTGTGCTTTGGAGACAATAAAATTAAAGCTGAGGTAAGCACTCATTGGATTCAGAAATGCCTGGTGGCAGACTCATCATCCTCGAGGTCTTATAGAGTAGTGTTGAAAGGGGAAAGAAGAAGGAAAACTCAAGCTTTGTTTCCAAAGTTTAGATCCGTATTTAAAAGTGAAACGGTATTTTCTCTCTAATTAATTGGCATGTGTATACATACAGTCTTCTTTTTTAATATTTGAATACTGAGGAGTAGGAGTAGGTAACCCAAGGTCCCTGCCGGCATTAACACTAGACTTCCCGTGGGATTTGCCTCCCTCCTCCCAATGCCATCTCTGGAGTTACCTCTGCCTTGAAATCTTCAAGAAATACAAAGCAATCTTACTTTACAAGATTACTACAGTCAACCTATGGTATCATCTGTCCTTCCTGGAAAACTCACTTAGAGGAGGAGAACTTTAGGCAATAAACAAGCTTTGTGCTATAATCAAGAATTTTGAGCCATTTACAAAAGTATTAGTGAGTTCAATGTGGGTATATGTGGTCCATGAACGAGCATATTGTCTGTGTCCATTATGTAAACAATTGTTCACGTGCTTTGGTATTTGGAATATTTTGTATAATTTTGCCGCATGATGCTTCTGAAAAAGCAAAGTGGTCAGCATAGCTAACTCTGATTTTTTTAGACAAGGCACAAGTGTTTGCATATAAGCTGCTGAGTAACCAATTTTTTAAAAAGATTTGCTAAGCTATAAAGAGTCATCTCCATAGCATGGAAGCAATTTTGAGGATGAGTTGAAATTAGTTTAAGAGTGGAAAGAAGAACTTTGGAGATAAAATTGCAAATTATTATAGATGTTGCTTGCTTGCGCTGGGATAGAAATAGCCTAGCAGCTTTTCATCATTTCTTTCTGTCTTCCACTGGGACTCAAAGGACTTACCAGAAAAGTCGCCTGTCTTTGTGGATTGAATATAGGGCAGTGGTTCTCATTCAGGTGTGATTTTTGCCCAGCTGACAACATCTGGAAACATTGGTGGTTGTTACGATTGGAGAGGGCTGCGGTGGGCCGGGTTAGGGCTGCTGGAACACCCTAAAGTTCATATGCACAGGGCAGCACCCACAGCAAGGAATCCTTCAATCCCAAAGGTCAGCGGTGCCAACGTGGAGATAAATAAAAATATTATTTATCTAAGATGTGTTTAAAAGGTCAGAAACTACTATCACAATTATATAAAATGTTCTAAAAATAAAGGTTACATAGCTTCTGTCCCAGATGGAAATTTTCTCAGTCCTTCTGTGCCTCTAATAGAAAACAAAATAGCCACTCAAAGTGCCAGACAGATTTCTGATTAGGGAATTACATATCATCATTTTTGCAAGGTCACAACCTCGAGGGCTTCTTGAAAGGCCAAGGAAGCGTTTGATTCCATGGTTAGCATCAGGTTGGATCAGTATTGTGAGACCCCCACCAAAGTGAGAACGTGGTTCTGAAGTCAAGACTGCGGCCACCGTGCATACACCCAGAAAGTATGAAAAGGACTGAGTATGTGAGTATGGATTACTCACATAATGAGGCTTGTTGGAGTGCTCCGGGAGGGCTCCCAAGCAGGACTGAAATTGACTTGAGAGTCAGAAAGGAAGTTGGCTTGGGTTTTTATGGTGATTAGGGGGTTGAGCCAGGGTGAGGGTTCTCCCATGTGGCTTGAACTTCCTACCGAGGCCAAAGGAGGAAGACTCGAGCTTTCTTATCACCTCGCTCAGATGTGGGCAGAGGGAAAGTGGGAGGCTTGAAAGTTGTCAGAAGCCAAACATCTCAACACAGAGTCTGAATCTTTATTATCAATAGACAGTACAGACGTCGTGAAGTCACTGGTCCCACTGGCTCTGTCTCCATGATCCTTGGACTGGCCTTGAAGCCTCTCATTGGCAAGGACACCCAGTGGCTGGCTGTGGACTTGGGTGTTGGTCTCTGGGGCCGACAAGACAAGGTGCAGTGGAGGGGGGTAGGGTAGTGACTGGCACGGAGCCCCCGTCACACAGACACGTCTCGCAGACCCACTTCGCCGCTCACCAGCTGTGCCTCCTTGAACAAGCTGATTGTCTTCTCAATCCTCCAAATAGAGATTCTGAAACCTCTGTTGCGAAGTCTTCGTGGGGACTACACAACTTAATGTATGCAGACCACTTACTGCTCACATATTCATTCCCCCATTCGTGTTCTTTGTTGGCCAGGAACACAGAACATTCCAGTTACTTTGTATCTTTATGTTCATCTTAAGTTCCTTTCTTTTACTTTATTTAAAATACCAGTTATTGTATTGTATGTCTGCGTGGGCACAAGTGTTTGTTTTTCTGATCTCCTTTGCTGTGGGAGTCCTCAAGGCTGCCTGGAGGGTCCTGCAGCAGCCGGCACGTTACAGCAGTGGCTCATCTCGTGGAGGTCAGCCCTTCACTGCACTACCCAGCCCCCCCGCCCCCCGAGGGTTCCAGACACAGCCAGGGCCTCATGGTAGTCTTGTCCTGGCCCCTGGGAGGCTAGGATGAGAAAGATGGGAAGAATGGTGTGGGACTGAGATCATCTGAGACCACATGGGTAAAAGGAGAGTCAAGTTGGCAAAGATAAGCCGAAGGGACAGGGACGGTGCACACGCCTAAGTAAAGATTATTTATTTATTTATTTATTTGGGAGAGAGAGAAAGCAGAGGGGTGGGTGGGGGCAGGGGAAGGGGGAGAAGGAGATCCCTGCTGAGCAGGGTGCCCAACACGGGGCTCGATCCCAGGACCCCAGGATCACGACCTGAGCCAAAAGCAGACGCTTCACCCAGTAAGGCCCCCAGGCATCCAGCACATACCTAAATAAAACACCAAGTGAGCCATCTGGAGTTTCCCTTTCTCGCTCCTTCAGTCACATGGGGAACTCAGGTGCATACGCACACACACACTCACACACGCACACTTACATACACGTAACCCCTGATGGGGACTTGGCACAGTTGTGTCTTGAGTTCTCATCCCAATTCGGGCCCCAAACCATTTGTGATGGTTTTCCCTTCGTGAAGGATGGCTGCCTGTCGTGTTTTCATACACAGGTATTGATTTTTGTAATTACCTGTTGTTCCGATACTAATCCTGCAGGCACTCGCCTTGCCCGTGTGCTCCGGCTCCTGGCCTTCCAGTCGCATTTTATTGAATTGATTTAGCTCTTCAGTCTACATTTCATTATTGGTATTGACTTTGCTCACACAATGGATAGACCATTGGACAAAAGGCAGAATTAAATCTCCTCTATGTGGAGGGTCATAAATCATGCCTTTCTACATTCCTCATTACAGTGCTTTGTAAGGTTTTCATGTAATGAAGCAAAGAAAGTCAGTTCTGCTGCAAGTGATGCCTGATCTCATAGGTACAGAGTGGAGAATTCACTTCCGTAAATCAGCAGGTGAAAGCCCCGTCCCTGACTTTTCCCCTGGGTCCGGTGAATGCGGACTGGCCACAGCCCCCCAGGAGCAGGTGGACTCGAGGGGAGAGATCTGGCTTGGGCCAGTTGGCAACCACCAGTGACTGGGTGGTCTACGGACATGGGGTGCACGGATCCAGGCTGGAACATTCGGTTACAAATGAGACAAGCAGATATTCCTCAAAGAGCTCTGAGCCAGACTGAGATGAGATCAGAACAAAAGCAGCTGAGGAACCACTGATGAGGCCTGGAGAAGGAGAAGGGGTAAGGATAGGGTCTGGGCTATTCCCGCAAACACGCTGGGTCTGTCCCGCTCATTGTCACGGACCCCATGAGCATTTGATACTTGGGTGTCCTGCTTCAGGGCAGAGACCTCAGTGGCCCCGATGGGTGTCGGTAATATTTGAGCTGAGTCTGCTACTACATTGTCTCCAGCACTGCTGGGAATGTCCTAATCCATTGAGCTTTACATCGTCTACAGACTTGTGAGACACGAAAAAATTTGAAGACAAAACAAACAAAAACCCCAAAACACTCAAAAACAAAAACAACAAAACTTGCTCACATGTATGTCCCACCAGCATCATTTAGGAAGTGCCTACATGATGAAAATCTCTTAGCATTTTTCATAAATCCTTTCTTCATTCTTTCTGGGAATTCCTCAGCTAGGAGTATTAGGAATATCCATTGATTTGGGGGTAATCCCAGGTGCCTCTCACGGGTTGTAATGCCTTGAGTTTGTTTATGTTCTGCCCGTGTGCGAGTTAGGATGGCGCACAGGTGGGCACCCCATCCTCACACATGAACAATCACACACAGAAAAAGATCACGAGACACACGCTGTATGGCAGCATTCAAGTTCATTCCTCTCCTAGAAATCTTTTTTAAAAAAGTATTTTTACAGTTTCAAGTGAGAATAAGATTCTCCTTAAAATTCAAAATCTTAGCTATTTTAATTTACTTTATAATAAACTAACAGGGGTGCCTGGATGGTTCCATCAGTGAAACATCTGCCTTTAGGTCACGTCATGATCTCAGCGTCCTGGGATGGAGCTCAGCAGGGAGCCTGCTTCTCCCTCTCCCTCTGCCCCTCCCCCTGCTTGTGCTGTTGCACACTCTCTCTCTCAAATAAATAAGTAAAACGTTTTTTTTAAAAATTAAAAAATAAACTAAGACATGACATTTAATGGAATTTTAAAATTAATTTAATAAAAATTTAAAATTTCAAACAATTTTTAAATGTATTTTCTTTTAAGCAGAGGACCATTCCTTTAAACAACATGCCTGTTCAACAGAACTGGACCTGTATTGTAGGACTTTGTTATTAACTGACTGTGTCCACGCGTCTGTGGTGGAGGGGACCGCTGACCCCTGCTGATGAAGATTTTTAGGGTTTTGACCAGATCACCTCTTCTTATAGAGAAGTTTATTAAATTAGCTTTGACTACCAAATTTACAGCCAAAGTGTTCGAAAATCTCACATAGTAAACTTTCACATTGCGGTGATCAGCACGACTGCTCGAGGAAACCACTACTGATTTTACTCTCCTAACTCCCAGCGAACCTCTGGGGAGTCTCTTTAGCATCCTGACAGCAATGAATCTTTTATAATTTGTTGTTTTTAAAGAAGGGGTGTGTTCGTTTCCAGTGGGGAAATAAAGGAATTTACCAAATCCTGTTTGAGTTAATAGGGGAACCGAAAACTAATAATATATAAATCCTATTTTTAAAAGATTTTATTTATTTATTAGAGAGAGAGCATGTGGGGAATGGTGCAGAGGGAGAAGGAGAAGCAGGCTTCCTGGTCCCTGCTCCTTGATGCCAAGCTGGCTCCCAGGACCCAGAGATCCTGACCTGAGCTGAAGGCAGATGCTTAACCCCACCTGAGCCACCCAGGCACACCCAGATCCTATTTTTAAGGAATCTTAAACCTATGGGACAGACAGTATAAACCAGGTAATATGACACTCTGTGTTAAGCACAACGGAACACTCCCCCACCCCACCCCACCCCCGCCCCCAGCATGTTAACAAAAGGCCCAAAACCAAGCCTGGGGAGTTAGAGAAAGCTCCCTGCTTCCTACAGTGATTGCACTGAATTTTAAATTAGAAGATCCCAGAAAAATGTAGCCTAAGCCATATCCACTTAGAATTAACAGAAGAGGGCTTGGATTTAAGAATATCAGTCCTTGGGAGTGTGTGTGTGTGTGTGTGTGTGCGCGCACGTGCACGCGTGCACATGTCCATGTAGTTGCAACATCTTTATACCATTTACATTAATCTGTTTTTCCAAATTAGCACTTTCTTGAGTGATGATAACAGAGATTAGTTTTTCTTTTCCTTTCTCTTCTCTTCTCCTCTCCTTTCCTCTCTTCTCCTCTCCTCTTCCCTCCGTCTCCTCCTTTTTCTAGAGAGAGTGAGGGATGGGGGTAGGAGCAAAGGCGGGGGAGAGAGAGTTCCAAGCAGACTCCATGCTGAGCGCAGTGCTCAGTCCGAGGACCAGAGATCACGACCTAAACCAAAACCAAGAGTCAGACGCCCAACCAACTGCGCCCCCAAGGTACCCCAGAATTTATTTCTGTATATATGCATATGATCCCCCTTTCCCATAATTTTTATTTTACTCAGAGTGATTTAGAACATTCCATATGTTGAAAAAAATTTGACTTGTTCCTGTCTACTACACTTAAAGAGCTTCGTAATTTCTATTTTATCTTGGTTCTTTCTACCTCATATAGTTGGAGAGAAGGTGCTATCCATCTTTTCAGCTGGTTACCTTTGAGCCATTTCTTCTCTTTTCTTCATCATAAATTGTTCTGCATTGTTGAAGACAGAGCCTCTATTAGTTGCTAGATGTGAGTAGACAGTAAACTGCTGAGTATACAGCGTGGGCTCTGGAGCCAGGCTGCCTGCCCTTGAACCCGGCTTTTCTGCTCCGTAGCTCTGGGATCTTGGGCAAGTTTCTTTACCTGTCTGAGCCTCAGACTCCCACACCATCAAATGACATGGAGAACCCACAACACTCCAGAGAAAAAGTACACAGGCTGCCAACCAGAGTAAGTGCTTAAGGAAGGCGGGTTATTGTTAGTCTATGTTGAAAATATAAATTAAGGCAATCTCTTCCGAACCGGTAAATGTAAAACCGGTCTCCTAGTGTTGGAGACAGAACGGTTTATGTATGCTGCTTTACATGTATTTTTATCATTCACGTTTTGAAATCTGCTGTTGTCAACTAAAGACACTGGAAGCACATGCTGTGTGTGGGCCTCCGCTGAGCCACTGTTTAAACAAGTAGATTCAACCACAGACCTTTAGGAAATTAGAATCCAAGAAGTGTTTTTGTATGCCAACAGAGCAGAACACAGAAACCGGTCCAAATGCTTAATACGCTGCTATTAGATGAAGGTGGAATTTATGAGTATGTGCATTTGACAGATATTCACAAATCAGCTGTCCCGTTCTGGGCTCTCTTCCTGGCCCTGACATTACAGCAGTGAATGTGCTAGACTTATGGGGAGACGAGTACACAGAGACAGAAACCCGTGCTGTGTCAGATGACGTCATGGAGAAAGCGCAGCACAGGGATGAGGACAGACGGGGATGGGGAGGTAGGAACCACTGCTATCTTCCATGAGGTGGTTGGGAAGGTCATCTCCGGGAAATGGGGTCAGAGCAGTGCCCGAAGGCTGAGAGAGCGAAAGGGAGAAACAACCATGGACTTAGTTCTCTGAGCATGAGTGACTATGCACAAAGCAGACACACCCAAGGCAGGAGTGTGCTTGCTTGTGCAGCGAGGGTGCATTAGTTTCTTGCGGCTGCTGTAACAAAGAACCACAGACAGGGTGACTTAAAACAACACAAATTTATTCTCCCATAATTCTGGAGGCCAGAAGCCAAAGATCAAGATATGGGCAGGGCCAGGCTCCCTCTGAGACTCTGGGTGGAATGAATACTCCCTTGCCTCTTCCAGCTTCTGGTGAAGGCCCTCAGTCCTTGGTGTTCCTTCTAGCTGCATCCCTCCAGGCTCTGCCTCTGACATGACAGGATCTCCTCTGTATACAAATCTGTCTGTGTCTCTATTTCCAGATAAGTCCCGTTCACAGGTATGGGGAGTTAGGATCAACCTGCCATTTAGGTGGAGTAATCCAACCCATAACAAAGAGTAACCAGGAGTGTGGATGGAACCTAGAAAGAGGGGTAGAAGATAAGATCAGAGAAGTCAGCGTCCAGGGTTGGATCATGGAAACCTTGCAAGCCAAAGGCCTTGTCACCAACAAGGAGAAGTCTGGACCTGTTTTTTGGCCAAGTGGTTGAGAGAGTAGTGCATTTCAAGAAAGAATGCATTAAATGGTCATCGAAGATGGTAGCTGGTGATATGAACGATCAGGAGAAGGTGAGTGGATAAATGAGGTGGGTAGGACTGCCCAGGTGCTTCGAAGGAGCTGTCAGAAAAGGAGGAAGGTGGACCTCAGGTAGCCTCTTGTAGTGATCTCAAAGTGATTAAGAAATTGTGATAAAAACCAAGTGGCTTATTAGGTCTGAAGGAAATATGGGTAGCTTCTGAGAGGACATGGAAGCGTTTGGAACGACAGTGGCATAAAGAAGAAAGACTGGGAAAGCAGTAGTGTCCTGTCTGTTCAACAAGCTGGAAACTTCTGGGTGACGGGTGATAGGCCTGCATAAAGAGAAGGAAGGAGGCGGTGGCTCTAAGACCCATTTCCAAAGTGCTTTGAGATCTTGTTATGTTTCATTATCATCATAGAAGAAGGAGGAAGAATGCGGACTGGTAACAGTTGCACATACTTGTGGGAGGGGGAAGATTGGCTCTGGGTCCCAGGGAGCAGGTGGCCATGGGGAAGTTAAGGTTTTCCAGGGATTTCAGCTCTTAAGAACACAGGAGAGGTGGTATATGATCCATGCCTGAAGGAATGAAGACAACACAATATATATGTTTTTCATTTTCATATAGGCTTGGCCTTTCACACATGAAAAGTGATAGAAGAGGTAGAATCATGAGTTATTGGGCCAGTGCTTCTGGTAGAAAGGGCCATGAGTCAACCTCAGTGGAGGATTGTAAGTGGGCAGTAGTGCTAATGGGCCGGGACAGACTTAACAGCTAAAGAGGGCAGATAGGATTGCACGGAGGTATACATCAACCAGGTACCTAGGTCCCCAGGCTGTGGGAGCTAAGTCAGAAGTCCAGTGTTTTTACAGTATGTGGGGAGAAGCAGAGAAGAAGGCATCCAGAGACATCAAAATGTAGGAAAGCAGTGGCCTTCTTTATTTCAAGGAAAATGGGACTTGATGACACGGCAAAGATGTCTGGAGCTTGGTGGCCATCTGTCACTCCCTGCCACGTACCTTTCTTTCTTCCACATTTCATGCTTCTCTCTCTCTGCCCTGCCAGCCCCATCTCTTGCCCCTTTTAGCTTTTCACCCTCCTCCCAAACCTGTTCCTGTCGTGGCATCTGTCAACGGTCCAGAAGTTTGTCCTAGCCTTGGTGACTTTCTCCAAGTGTTGAGGAGACTGAGGCTTTCTCTGACGAAGTCTCTCCTCCCGATTGTCAGGGCCATCAGACATCAGCATGACAGCTCTGTGTGACACACCAGATAAGTGCCTTCTCCTGGCCCCAGAGGTCACTCAGTAGACACCTCAGTGGGTATAGTTCCCTGCAGGGAAATAAGTTGGTCATTACCAGAATCCAGTTGAAAGAGAGCCCAATTCTTGACGGGAGATGCCAGCCGTAGGGACCTCACTGGTTTAATGGCCACTTCCATTGAAAAGTTTCACAAGAGACCTGGGAGACAGAAAGAAAGGATGTTGGGAAAAGACTGGACATAGGACAGGAACAGCCCATAGTTTGTAAGTGGCAGCAAAAAGGAAGACTCATCTCTCATTCCCAGCCTGTCTACCCGCTCAGCTTCCGAGCTGCCGAATGACCCGGTGACGCCAGAGCACAGGGGAGAGAGATCATAGAGGTTCTGTCATGTCTAATGAGCAAGAACCCTATTTTCTCAAGTTTAAGGTCCCTTAGAGGAAAACCAGCTGTGACAGGAGAGAAGAGACAGCATCAGAAGGTGCAAATGGGGCAAGCACCACCCGCTGCCCCAATTCTATAAGTGTGGGTCACACAGGCAAGACAGTCTTGGAGCCCGATTTTGTATGAAGAAACCTCTTTTCTCCCTTCTCCCCACCCTCTGACAGCAAAAGAGAAAGAACAAGGAGGCAGGAGGAAGGTGGGAAGTGAGCCAGGAAGCTGGAACTGGGTCCAGCCCTTAGGGAGAGTGAGATGTGGAGGAGGGGGGAGGGGCAAAGATGGAGGCCGTAAAGATGGACAGGCTTCATTCTTTATAATCAGAATGAGACTGTTTTCATAAACAAAAGTGAATGAAAGTTGAAGAATCAGACCAATGTGTTGAAGTGTCACCAGCCTACAGGGAGAGTCCTGATTAAAACCACCAGGTACAGAATGTTGTCTTTGCAAGACAGTGATGAGTCAGAGAGCAGGCTCCAAAAGTGGGTCTGACTTGGGAGCATTGATGTAGCAGGTGTTTTTTCTAACCTCTGAAGTTTCCTAAAATTCACATTGGGTTGTTTTCACTTTATTTGATCTTTGGATCATGCTCTCCTGCTATTTTAGTGGCTTATCTTCTCATCAACTCACCCCCCCCCCAAAATGGTTCATATTCTTTCCAGTAATTAATGAAGGAAACAACCCATCTAAATGCCAGTCCGTTCCTGTATGGATCACAGGTAGGGGACCAGGGTCTAACCTGCCTAACCTGTCACCGCTCACCATGCTTTTTTTTTCTTGGCACATTTCTGAAATGGGATCTCCTGTGTCGTGTTTTAGAGAAGACCCATAGCTGAAGAGCCAATCCTTCCTTCAGGGGAGTAGTCCAGGATGACCTCAACCTCAGCTTACCTTCACCTTTACGGTAGCTTCCTTTCTTTCACTCCTAGGTGAGGTCTCAGACCTCTGTCCTCCTGCTGACTCTTGGCTTCTCAGAGCTGGTGATTTGCCAATTAGCCTTCCGAGTGAGAAATCTCTCAACTGTTGAACCAAGGAGGAGGGGTCTTGTTGATCTGTAGTCCTTTTTTGATTTTTCCCTTCCAGTCTCCAGCTTTTCTTGGCACACAGACTAGAGAGATATTTTGTCAGAACACTCATAGGAACAACACAAGAACAACCCTGCACGTCATGTCTGTGCAGACATGGATTATAATGCATACACTTCTGCCTCTCCAGGTTTCATGGAAGCTCTGGGCTTTCCTGTATGTTCACAATGTCTGGGGCATTGATGCAGTCTGAGTAAATGACCTTGCACCTGCCCTCTGAGAGCCTCTGGCCACTTTTTCAACTTCACCAAGGCTGTTTTTCCATTTGTTTCTAAATCCAAAGTTTCGGATCTCCCCGCAGTGGTGGCATTTACAAGCATGTTAATGACACGCTCCCTTTGTGCTTGTGTGTGCCATCTTGGAAGTGTTTAATGCCACTGGAGCCCAATACCATGGAGGGCAAGAACCCCCTGACTTGAGTTAGAGCCTAGGTAAATTTCTAATGACCCACATTTCAGTCACTCAAAATCAAATTCCTATTGGAAGAAATATGTCTTTATACCCAGTCTATCCCATAGGTGTTTTGCCATATCTCTTCCCTATTAGGGATACTTCATTATTACAAATGTTTCAAGAAAAGCTATAGGTGATCATTATATGATGACTGTTCCTTTTTGGTAACTCCAGTGCACTTTTTAACCAAACCTCTAATATAAGTCAAAGAAAAAAAAAAAACATTTATTTTGTTAAGAGCCCTTCAAAATTCAGATTGCTCTCCTGTATTTACAGTCCCTTTTAATTTGCCTCTTGAATAAAAAGTGAAACACTGAGTAGGCATTAAGTTTTTTGTTATTCATATTTAATTTTATGTATGGAAAGATTTCTGCATTTCTTTTGTACCTATACAGGCTGTCTTCAGTTTCCAAAGACTGCTTGAAAGAAACAATTCTACAATTGACAATGTATTTTCCTTAGAAACAGTGGTATATAAGAAGACCAGGCTCCCCGGGACAGCTCACAAAAGCCTCATTAACCCAAAGCATCCTTGGACTATAGCAGTGGGTGAATAACACTGTAATACCCAGTCTCTTTGTATTCATGGGCGGAAGCAAAAAGTGTTCCAGTCGGAATGGTAGGAACTCATCTCTAGTGCTTTACTGCTTAGAAGCCAGTGATCCCCACACAGTCCCCGTGGGTTCTGGGGTTAGAATGGAGACCATCCTTGCTGCAAACCATAGGTGATGGAATCTGCCATCTGGGGCAGGGGCCCAAGGAGGACAGAAGCCGACAAGAGAGAGCAGGGAGACAATGACAGTGCCATTTTTGGAAGGGGTGGGTAAGGTTTGAAAGACTCCATTGTGTGGACTGAATGAAGAGGGACTGGGGATGAAAGCCAGAAACTGGAGACTAGAAAATCAACCACGTGAGGTGTGGAAGCGCCTCAGTGCATCACCCACAAATCCCGCTGACCTTCCCCAGACCTCACGGATGCCCTGCCATTCCCCTCATTTAATTCCACTTTCCCCACTGTCCTTCCTGGTTCTACCACTTACAGCTTTTGAGCCAGTTTCTCTCTTTTCTGGTCCACTAGGGAAGAAGAGACTTACATTCCCAGCTGTCCTATTGTTTTATTTATAATGCAAACACACCCAATTTTGATGTTTCACAGAGATTTTTTTTACTACTTTCACAGGTGATAATAGTCATACTGGGAATAAAATGTTTCCCTCATAAATGTCACCCTTCTATTTTTCATTTCCATCTTGAAGACACAAATAATGTCCCATTGGCAAATGGTAAAATAGTGGCCTGTACATTTGAGCAGAGAGCTTCCCTCGGATTGTCTCGTTGAGTTCTCCCTTCAAGGTGGAGCTGTCCAGGGACTCCCAGGGAGAAGCAAGATGGAGCCAGGGAGGAGGGGTGAGAACTGGGTCCCCTGATCACAGGCTGGAGCAACCCCCATCCTATTCCAAGCAGATACTGAAATCAGATCACAGGAGAAAGAACTCTGTCAACAGAGACTCTAAAATTCCATCAAAGTTCTTTTAGTAAAGGGTGAATCTGAATTCCTGTTCACTGGCTATTTCTTCCTTCTACCAATAAAGATATTCCAGAATCACCCCTGGCCCTACCGCATATACAACTAGATCTTTCCAGTGATCCCCTAGAAGGCATCTCTGTTCAGAAACATACCCGTCAGCTCTGGCACGCGAGGCAATAAAATTCATTTCCTCTCTTGCTGCCGATGAGTGCTCCATAGTGAAGGGACCTCATACCCATGGAGGCAATGATGGTGCCCACAAGCAAGCCACAAGTTTTCCAGTTGCTACCTCCTGGCTCAGCCTGCCAAGCACACCTGACACTCTATAATAGGATTTCACGAAACCCTACCACCCTTCCCAGGCACCGTTGCCCTTTCTAATGGGTACCATTATCCCCTTGCATCAGCCATCACTCATATGGCGCATGAGATCTTTAAAGCCTAAGAATATCCAAAATGGTGAGAACACCTCTGTACCACTCCTGATTTAATGTTTGTGTTTTTTTTATATGAACCAACACACACACACACACACACACACACACACACATACTCCAAAATAAAGCAGACACCATTTATTTTACATATAACCTCCACATTTTGTATGGTCCAGGTAAGACTCCAAGGGAGACAGATCCAAGAGTTAAAAACCATGTTCTGTCTAGAATGATCCCTCTTCCTAACCAGTAAGGCTTTGCTACTGGATCCGGCTGCCTGGCTCTCCCATCTCTCAGTTCCTCTTACAAACACATTTCTGGACTCTAGGCCCCGAAGCTTGTTTGGCATGCCCAAAAAGGTCTGGGAAACTGCGCTTACATCATTTAGGCTCAAATCCCTTGCCATGTACTTTGATTTACAGAGAAACTTAGCTATCCAAAGCAGAAGAACTTGTCTCGTCTCTAGTAGGTAGTGACTTTTGCGAAGCTCCCCAGCCTCCCAGTTTCTTACAGGGGAACACACACCACTATTCATATCAACCATGCAGATGAGTGTCGAGTGGGATTGATACACAGACTCCAGACTCTGTTAAGATGGTTTTGGGCAAACATGGAAACTAGAATGAAAGGAGAGGATTCTGTAATGTCATCTTCTTAGTGTGAGACCATACAACCTTGTATCTATAAAGGAAAAGAACTTTCAGTGGAATATGTCCTTTATCCCCTGATTGTAAGTGGTTTGCAACATTATATTGTATAGAAGTAATAATCCAAGGAAAAAGGGTTGCTTCCATTGACTCGTACCAGACAAGCAGGGATTTCTGATGTTTATTTCACAAGGAAATAAAATCTGGCATATAAAAAATATGAAAACTCAACTTGGCATGTCAATATCTACATTGCAGACAGGTGAGTCAGCGATGTGATGGGTGAACTTGCCTCTGGGTAGAATGTTCCCTTTAAACAGTAATCTGCCTTCCTTTACTCTCACCTGTCATTATTAGGCATGACCAGAGGGCCATGGATGTGGGACTCTAGAGGTTTGAAGGCAAAAGAACTGGGCAGTTTTTCCAATGAATATAGTCAAAGATTCAGCTAAAAATTATTGCCAGGGATTTTGAGACAGTGAATCAAAGACTGGTCTCCAGCGAATAGTAGCGATATCAGAGTTTGATGGAAGAACTAGTCACAGGTGGGAGCTATGCAGCTGTTTGACTTTGCATACAATCCAA
Organism: Mellivora capensis; assembly: GCA_004024625.1. NCBI lineage: Eukaryota > Metazoa > Chordata > Mammalia > Carnivora > Mustelidae > Mellivora > Mellivora capensis. The sequence continues at coordinate 223,518 of PISX010000486.1, read as the reverse complement.
GGCCCTGTCCCTGTGGGCTGGGTAAAAACTGGTATGTGCAACTTACCCCAACAGGTAGAATCATCTGTATTCTCTCCAGCCCCATCATTGCCCCTAAAGAATGGCCGTATTGAGAACGGAAGCCAACTTGATCAATCTGTGACCATGCCCCAAACCAAATGGGAGTGAATATCTTTTTGACTCAGACAGTGGATTGTAGGGTGATTTAGGGAGACCTCTCTAAGCAGACCCGCATATTTCTTAATTTCATAACTAGTTGACGATGTCCTAGAGAAAGCGAAGGCTCTCTAGCCAGACTTAACCATAAGGAGGGGGCATGTGGATTAAACTGGCCTAAACGGGCATGAGAAAATCACAGCTGTGGAAAAGATGGGCAAAAATGAGGAAAGGCAGCCTAGAATAGATTGGATTAGGGAGCTGTTTGTATGGTCGTTAAAGAAAGAAATGGCAAAACAGTTGAATATGGGTTATATGAGTTATATTAGCTTCCTCTGGCCCTGTAACACATTACTACAGACTTGGTGGCTTACGACAACAGAACGTTATGATCTTACACTTCAGAGGTCAGAAATCTGAAATCCGTCTCCCTGGGCTGGAGTCAAGGTGTGAGTGGGGCTGTGCTGTAGAGCCCTGTATGGAGAACCGGTTTCCTTGCTCTTCGGCTTCTAGAGGCTGCCCATACTCCTTGGCTCTGTGGCTCCTTCCTCCACGTTTTTAATGTCATTTCAACTTCTGCTTCCGTCATCACATGTCCTTTCTCTGACCCTGACCCTCCTGCCTCCCTCCTATAAGGTCTGTTGGGATTACATTGGGCCCACACAGATAATCCAGAATAGTCTTGCATCTCCAATTCCTTAATTTAATTGTAGCGGCTAAGGCCCTTCTGCTCTGTGGGGGCTTTATATGTAATATATTCACAGGTTTCAGGGATTTTCACATCTTTGCCTGAGGGAAATTATTTAACCTATCACATAAGTCCTTGTCCACTGATGAGATAAACTTAAATGTCTTGGAAGAAAAGAAAATCAGAATGGGTGTTCTTCCCTCTCTTACAACATCTGGAAAATGTCACATGTTTATGCTTAACTTCATTGATATGGAAAAGATCCTGATGGAGACTAAGAGAGAGATGAGACACAATAATCTTGGAAAAAGACTTGGATTCAACTCTTCCAGTAGCAGAAAGGGCAGATGTGAGTGGAAGGAATCATAGTGTGAGGAGGGGTGAGGAGGACCTGGTGCCCAGGTGGCCCCACTGCAGGGAGGGGAGGTTACTCTTGTCACATTCCCAGCAGAAGAGTTGAGGCCATAGGCTGAGCCTCCCAGCCTTTCCCAGCCTCCCAAGAGGCTGGGAAACCATAGTTTCTGAGCTTCGTCAATATGATTTTACCTGGGCATTGAAATAAAGAATTGGAGGTTGTTCGAAGAAAGAATGGGAAGGTAGCTGTTTTAACAACAGAAGGTAACTTTTCGTACCACTGGCTCAGACATAGCACATGAACAGACACAGCAGCTTTATGCCCCCATAACACGTGGGGGGAACAGCTGTGGTAAAACTGTGCCATTAAGCCAGTTGGGATTGTGTAAAGCAATGAGTGCCCCTCAGCCAGCCAGGAGCCAACATCTCAAAACTAAAAAGAAAGATTTCTTGGAGAGGTTCTGGCAGTTTCTGCATTAACAATGGGGGCGGTAGAGACTGGTACCCTGGCTCACAACATCTCCTTGTATGAAAGACTTATTTGACCAAAGCAGTCAGCTTTCCTAGGCTGGCTTTATAGATTATCAGAGTCTAAACAGAATGGCTCTCCCACGGGTATTGACAGTATCCAGTATAGTTCAGGCTAATGAGGAAGCTCAATAGGCACTAGAGATTTCAGTGCTGTCATTGATCTGGAATCAATCCATTGATATGGAATAAAAAAATTAGAATTTTTTTCCAATCCCAGTTTCTGAGAGGAAGTCAATCTTGATTTCCCTTTCCCTGAAAGACCATGTAATCTATTTGAACAGTTCTCAGACAAGGATATGTTACTGCCTTTGCCTATGACCAGAATTCATATAAAGGGACTCAAACTTACCAATATAAAAGATACTCTAATCTACAGCTTTGATTATTAGTGATTGCTGGGCTTATAAAAGAAAGGGCTGACAAGATTGGAGCTGGCGTGGACTCATGACAAAATGAGACTGGCTTATAAATTCTGCAGAATTATAAGGGATAACCCAACAAGGAAAATTTCAAGAATCAGGATCTTTCCCAAATGATGAAAAATATTCCCCCACATGCTCCCCTGAAATGAATAAGAAATATAATATTTGGTAGAACTCCTTGGGTCCTGGAGAAGTCGTAGCTTATATTTGGGATATTATTAAGTCCCATTTAGGAAAAAAAAAAAAAAGAAGGGAATTGAAAAGAAAGAGAAAAAAAGAAAAATAAAGTCACTTTTGAAGATGATCCCCAAAAGCAAAGACTTCTTTAGATCTTCATTTGATAAGAGAGTTGAGTATAACCCTGAATGCCTAAGACCACAAGCTGTTTTACCCAAACACTGACAGATGCTCAAAGAGGTTGGAGTTCATGGCAAAAGCCAGTAGGGGCAGCAGAAAACAGCCTTAAGACTGAACATACCAACTGAGTTTCTGCCATCAGGTATTTACTTTTAGAAAGGCAACCAGTGGTTTGCTAACAGAGATTGCTTGCATCTCTGAGAGATATTTGAAGCCCAAGATCCCTGTTAAACCTTGGAGAATATCAGAAAACATGGACATAAGAGAGTCTGGGTCAGACTCTGATTAAGTGCAGGGATTTGCTTAGGAACACTCTCAAGCTTTGTTATTCCAGAGATGTCCACCAGATACATGAAGAGGATCCCACAGACCTGAGATTCTCCTGCTTTATCTCTCGTGAGGCTTCATTCTCTACGGAAGAGATCCCAACCTAGGAGTCCTTATCGGAGCAAGTCCGGAAGTAATAAGACTAGCAGAAAAGAGCAAGAAACAATGAAGGGAACACCTTTGGAAGGCTGCTTCCTTCCAACCTTGTTTATAGACGAGAACAGAAATCAGAACCACAACACCAGAGCATGTCTTCCTAGTTGACCAGGTTGTATTTTCTCAAATGATCTCTTGAAAAGAGGCTGGTGATAGTGAGTCATTTATGACTCATACAGACAGGGTCAACCATCCAGAGTGCAACCTGCCACATTAGGACTTTTTCTGTTGACTAGTTGGTTGGCTTTGTCGCACGGGTCCATTTCATCCTGATGCCCAGCTGGCCTCAAAAGCAAGTGTGCTGATCATATGTTGGAACAGCGCCAACACTCATGAAAATCTCCTTTCAAAGTAAATCATAATTTCCTCATTCAAATTTGCCATTTCCCCACCCCTGCAAGCATGGATATCCATATTAATAAATACCACACTGTTTTTCTATATTATCTTTAAGAGTTTTCCAAGCTAATGTTTACCCCCTTTTTGCTAGTCTCCAGGATCTAGATTAAATTTTTCTGCAATAAGAAATGAATCTATAGATGATAATTTGTTTTGCAATTTAGATTTTTTTCATTTTAGTGTCCCAAACCCTGAAGAATGACAGCAGAATGTGAAGATTTTGAATTATGAATAATCTTCCTCATTGTTCTGACTTTTATCTGTTTCTCTACCACTGAGCCCAAGTTCACCTAATGGAAATTGGATATTCAACCGTGGGCCTCAGCGCCACACTATTTCACATGATTTTATATCTTTTTTGCATTAAGGAAAACAAGCCATCTGCATATCTATAATTAGCTAATATATTCAGCATTGGCCCCTGTAAACAAGATGCAGGTGTAAGGAATGCTGAAGCATTTTGTTCGTAGTGTTGGCTTTCACTTGTGGGAAAAATTACTCTCACTTCATGAAATAAAAAGATAAAGTTATAAGAAAAACATTTTAAAATGTGTATAATGTTTGTTGAACTAGTGTCCTATTTATAGCCGTATAATATTCCAAGGCTCTCTGATCTCTTCTTTGGCACCAGAAATCTTAGTGCTGAAGTACTAATTTGCTTGGCACATGACATTAGTCCTAAAGGGTAGACTGTGAAAATAGGCTTTATTTCAAAATTTTATTTTACTTTTTATTTTATTTTTTTCAGTGTTCCAAGGTTCATTGTTTATGCAGCACACCCAATGCTCCATGCAATCCGTGCCCCTCCTTAGTACCCACCACCAGACTCTCCCAACCCCCCACCTCCCTCCCCTCCAAAACCCTCAGTCTGTTTCTCGAGTCCACAGTCTCTCATGGTTCCTCTCCCCCTCCCATTTCCCCCAATTCACTTCTCCTCTCCTTTTCCCAATGTCCTCCGTGTTATTCCTTATGCTCCACAAATAAGCGAAACCATATGATACTTGACTCTCTCTGCTTGACTTATTTCACTCAGCATAATCTCCTCCAGACCCGTCCATGTTGATACAAAAGTTGGGTATTCATCCTTTCTGATGGAGGCATAATATTCCATAGTATATATGGATCACATCTTCTTTATCCATTTGTCTGTTGAAGGGCAAATTTTGAAGTTTATGGTCAAAACTGCTTTCTGTCAAAAAATAATATGGCATGCCTGCCTCATACCATGTACTCCTCTTGACCCTGCACATTCAGTGGTGAGCAAATTAGGCAAGATCTCTGCTCTTACCATGCTTGTATCTCTCTAGGTGGGAGCGGGGCAGAAATCAACAGACAAGTGTGTGAAATATATCAGGGAGTAAATGGGAGCAAAGGAGGTAGAGAAGGGGAGAAGGGGAGGTAGACCAGCAGCAGAGGAAATGAGCCACGGGGTGGATGGGCTACTTTTGATGGTTAATAAGGTTGAGTGGACACTGGAGTGATAGAAAGGAAGCCATTCTGTGGAGTCTGGCAGAACACATCTGGCCACTAAGGAAATTCCAGAAGCCCAGAGGAACAGAAACCAAAAGTGGATAAGAAAGACTGATGAGCGGTGAAAGCAGAAAGAGGACAGGGAGTGGTCACCTAGGACCAGAGGCCAAGGTTAATGATCTCAATGTGGTGGGATCATTAGGAGATTTTTTAAAAAGATTTATTATTCATTTGAGAGACAGAGAGAGAGAGAGAGAGCACAAGCAGGGGGAGAGGCAGAGGGAGAGAGAGAGAGGCAGACTTCCCACTGAATTGGGAGTCCAACTGAGGGCTCGATCCCAGGACCTGGAGATCATGACCTGAACCTAAGGCAGACACTTAACCATCTGAGCCACCCAGGTGACCCTCATTAGGAGATTTTGAGCAAGAGTGACATGGTGTTACAAAACCTGCTTTATACAGGTTTAAAACATGAATGTTTAAAAATAAATGATTCTGCCTATTATGTGTGCAGAATTTTATTTTTTTTAATTTTTTTAAGATTTTATTTATTTATTTGAGAGAGATCGCAAGTAGGCAGAGAGGCAGGCAGAGAGAGAGGAGGAAGCAGGCTCCCTGCTGAGCAGAGAGCCCGATGTGGGACTCGATCCCAGGACCCTGAGATCATGACCTGAGCCGAAGGCAGAGGCTTAACCCACTGAGCCACCCAGGTGCCCCTGTGTGCAGAATTTTAAAATGAAATTCTTCCCTAAGTCCCCTGCCTCTACCAGCCTATGAAAAACTGAAAGTGTAGGGGCACCTGAGTGGCTCAGTGGGTTAAAGCCTTTGCCTTCAGCTTGGGTCATGATCTCGGGGTCCTGGGATCGAGCCCTGCGTCAGGCTCTCTGCTCAGCAGGGAGCCTGCTTCCTTCTCTCTCTCTGCTTCCCTCTCTGCCTGCTTGTGATCTCTGTCTGTCAAATAAATAAATAAAATCTTAAAAAAAAAAAAGAAATAACAATCTCCTTCAATCTCCGGGGCTATTTATTGGAAGACAGAATATCAACAGTGTAGGTCCTCCAAACCCACAAGTCTCCAGGAGTTATAAGAAAAAGAAAATTATCATTACTACACAATGTAAATTGGAATAAAATTATTGAAAGAAGTGAGTGAATCACATTTTTATGGGAGAAGGAAGAGGAGACTTTTTGAACTACTTTTTCTCTTGAATATATACATATGCAGTACACTTGTTTATACATACTTAGTATTTTATCATACATATATTTATTTATACATATATTATTTATCATTACATATGTGTCTCATTATAATATATGTGCATGTAAATGTAGAGACATATGTGATTTAGTACTGCTCACTTACTAAAATCACCAGGAGAGAATTTCTGAGATAAACGCACATGTGATACCTAGAATATCCAATTCTCCTTCTCCATCAAGGATGACACAGAGGTTCAGGATACATTGCACTGCCCTTGATGGAATTTCTTAGAACATAATTTTTTTAAAATTCAAAGGTCGCAGATGCACCAAAATCAAGTGTATTTTCTTATTATGCCAAGATCCAAGTGTCATAGAAATGTTCTGCTTGGGCTGATGAACAAAATGAAGAGTGAAAAACATTTAATCAGCTGAAAAGTATCACCCAATAACTCGGATTTCAAGATGCCGTGTTGCAGACGAATTTCCCTGGTAACAGCTTTCTTTGTGTTCTGTAGAAACGTGAGAAAATAAGGTTGACATGTTCCAGTTTGTGGATGCTCAAAAGAGCTTGTCACAGTGGTTGCATCTGACAAATGACTGAGGGGAGCTCCAGGGAGCTCTGAGTGGGGGCACCTCTGGGTATCCCTTCTACTTAGCTTCTAAGATCCCCTACAGCCTCCACCCACTGGTTCTGTGGGGAGAGCTAACTGGAGAATCACAAGATGGACTTCTCCAGTCGCCCTGCTGGGGCTCCGAGCACAGAGCTGTTGGAATAAGAAAAGCAAAGTAAATTTAAACAAATGACTGAGAGTTTTGGAAAACCACATCGGTGTGTCAAACTATTTATGAATTCCCCAATGCCGGGAAAATGGTCGAGAATGTTTCCTATATAGGATACACTTCTCTACTACCCAAATGTCTTCCTTTTAACTGTCTCTCAAATTAATTCTCCTGCCTCATTGCCACAACTTTCCATCTCATTCTTCTGCTCAGAAACTATGAGTGGATCCTTGCGTCCTGTCACCTCAAATATTTCTTGTTACATGGTGCTCAGCGCCGGCCTCAGTCTGGTCTCTTCCTGGCATCCCACAGCACTCCCTGCATCTTGCCTCTAGGAGATGCTCTATGCAGGGAGACGCCATTCTCTGCCTCTTGTCTTCTCCAGCCTCTCATGCCGGTCCATCTTCAGAGCCCTCATCCATGCGGGCTGCAGGAATTCTGGACTATTGGCCAAAGAAACTTTCTGCAAACATTCTCTTCAATTCTGTGCTTTTTTCTTTAAAATCCCATAAATCTTGAGGTGCCTGCGTGGCTCAGTTGGTCAGGCTTCTGACTCATGATTTCTGCTCTGGTCAGAATCTCAAGTTCCTGAGATCGAGTCCCTCATGGGGCTGTGTGCTCAGTGGGGAGTCTGCTTGAGTTTCTCTCTCTCCTTCTTCCTCTGCCCCTCCCTCTGCTCACACACATATATATACTCTCTCTAAATAAATAAGATCCTTGAATGAATAAATGAATAAATAAATAAATAAAATCCCATAAATCTTATATTCTATTTCATAAAGTATCTAAGTCCAATTATAAAAAGAATAATAATGCTTCTACCCACATACCCCTAGTCTTTGGGTAAACTTAAGGACAAAGAAGTTTTCCCACCATCCAATGTACTGATACTTATTCTTTTCCCCCAGCCATACCATACATATACCCCACTGTAAGAAGCATGGACCCACTGCATCTCAAATATTTTAGAGTTTAATCATGTTCTAACTGTATGGTCCACCGGTTTTCAAACTTCTTAAAATCAGTTCAACTGTTATCTCTTCCGAGCTAATTATTTAGCCCACTCTCACTTCCCAAGAAGGCTGGTTTCTATGCCCTTCCTGTGGGCTTTGTAAGAAACCTTATTTGTTATATTTCACCTTATTTGTTCCTGTGAGTTTCTCACTTATTAGTCCATGAGATCCTCAAGGAACACAGAACAGTGCTTATTACTAAGTACCAGTTGAGCTGAACTAGACTGAAATTCTTTCCTCGATCAGCCCTTAGTCCAGTAAATATTGGCTATTACTACTGCAGAAGAATGTATGAACAGATACAACTTCAGAACATACATACAGGTGACTTCATAACCTAAAATAAAAAAGACATTTGCATGGCAAGAAAACGCTTAAGCAAATATTATATTCCATACAATTTTAGAGGTACAATGAAGGTCTTGGTACAGTTTAAAGGTTCAAAAATGTAGGTATTTAACTTTGAAATAAATGCATAGGAAAGTTTTCTCTACTTATCTATTATAACTCCTTTTGGAGAAATGTATTACGTTCACTTTAATACTTATTATTTGTTATAGCCATAGGCTATCTAAGATACAAATAATTTTTCTATTTTTTCTATGTCTATATTTAGCATAATTTTATATTTTAGAAAGGTGTTATTTTCCATTTTGCAGTAACAAAAGAATAGCAATGTTTTAAATATGTCCTTTTATAATGCCAATGAAATGGAAATTTAAATGAGAGGCTGTGTCTTTCATAAATGCTTTGCCATCTGTCAGTCAAATAAAAACTACTCTGTGATGATTATCAACACACTTATTTATTAAAATTAAAGGCCAACAGTCTTAGTCAATCATGATGCTTCCAGTTATATTTTCTTCCCTACCTGCAAAACAGAACTAGAATTTGACCATTTCTTAGCACTCAGACTCCCATCAGTCCCATCCAAAGCTACCATGTTTCTTGCCCCTGGACCATCTCAGGCCTCTACCTGGTGTCCCTGCTTCTGCCTTTGGATCCCAACAATCTTCTGTCTACATGGCACATACAGGTGTCTTTAAACAAGTGTGTTCGGTTACCCCTCTTGGTCTCATCTTCCTCAGGGTCAACCCAATGCCCTTACAGCAGCTAAAAGCCCCTGCCAGACCCAGCCCTGCTCTGCCTGGCAATCCCTCTCACCTCCTCTCTCCTTCACCGTACTGTAGCCACCTTGCTGTCCTTACACTTTCTCGGGACTTGCTGTCATTCCCTCATGGCCTTTGGTCTGTGTCTGAATGTCCCCTGACCGTGGTACCCTGACCCACCACCTTCACGCCATCCTGCACACTCCACCCTTTTCTCCTGCTCTCTCTTCTTTACTGTTCTAATCGCTGGAGAGGATCCCAGTCTTTGAGGAGCTTAAACCTTATACATTGTGGTGGATCATCTTTAAGGATCCACATTATAATTAGAAAATTGCTAGTCCTTCTCCAGATAAAGCTACCTCTGTTTTTCACTACTGACATGGTCCCATTGGTTGGTTCCTTTACTTCTGATTCCTCTCCAGGTCTGTGGGCTCCTTTGAGGGAGGGGTTTCATTCATCAACTCTGCCTCCCGACAGACTAAGTGCTCCGTAAACATTATCTAATGAGGGACTATCTCATCAGTACAACAGTGAAAGTTCTGGGGGTGATATATGTGGGCTTGTGATGTGCACATTCTAAGATATTTTAATAATTTCCAAATAATTGCCTTACAGGGTTTGCATTTCCAGAATTGATGAAATTCTCTTTGAGATGTGGAACAATATATGAATTTAACTTTGTCATTCACAAATAGATTGACTGAGTTCAATCCGGACCATAGTAAGGGAGACTCTTACGGCCGGCATTCCCTGTGATTGTCACTGTGATGTTGTATTCCATACCTATGAGGACAGCACAAACATTATGCCAGATAACAGAAACCATTAGAACTTCTTTGGAACATGACGAATGTGTCTGAGTAGGGTCTTCAGAAAAGGAATGTATGGAATCACTTGAAATTCTTTCTTGTTAAAAAAAAAAAGAAGAAGAAGAAGAAAAGTGGGGGCCTTTCCTGGGTGCTCTTGAAAAGGAGTGTAGAAGCTGGCCTTTGGCACACAGCTGTTCTGAGAATCTAGTTGAGATGCATCATGTCAGCTTGGCCTCTGGATGGAAGGTTCTGAGCCTCCATGCTGGCCTCTTTGCTAGCAGCAAGATTTTCAGTGTTCATCCGTGTAGACAAACTGTATTTCATTCTCAGACAGGGAGATGTCTAGAAAACTTCACTGTTCGTGATCAGTTAGCAAAAGGGGAGATGATAGTGCCAAGGACTGTGGGAAAAGTAATGTTTGTGGTATTTCAGGCAATTTGGTTGTTTTTTTGTTTTTGTTTTTGTTTTTCTTTTTGGTATCCTGTAAAATGCATCACTGTGTGGAATCATGATTCACACTGAGACCAAAATAAAGGTCTTTCCTCTCTTTCCTTCATGTCTTTAAAGAATGGGATCATGAGGGTGATGAGAAGTGGAAATGTTGAATTGCTATAAAATAGATCATTTCAGAGATTTTCATGAGAAATGGTTTTCTTTAACCAGGCTTCTTTAACCAGGAACCTGTTAACAAATCCATAACCAAATATAGTATCAGCTACTTCTCTACAATTGAGGATAGTAAAAAAGGAAAAATGCCCATCTTGCCCTTCAAGATGTTCCTGTTGTTAGAGGTGTAGGCAGTTGCCTTGTTGAAGATGCTCAGTGCCATCTAAGGACGTGTTGAACGGGGTGGGAGCTGGGTTTGGAAATCTGTCCAGGGTGACAAAAATTCCCGAACGTGGGGGTCTTTGCACTGGGAAGAATAAGGGAACATGAGACAACAGTAACAATGCATTCGCAGACTTCTTCATCTTTTCCATACGTTCAAAACCCAAATAGCTTTCTGCTAGACATAGATGGAGATGAAGCCCAAACTCCTCCACACCCTACATCAGGACACATGAGTAGCACCTGGGAAATCTACATGAGACCAGAACCTTCCCAGTCATTTAATTTGTTACCAGTTAGATCTTTTGTTACCAGTTGCATCATTTGCTACAAGTTGCATTTTTTAATTTGTTCATTGGAAACTAACTTGTTAAATCAAAACATGGTCTTTCTCTCTTTTTGCTTAATAATTCTTTATGTATTTCAGAAAATGATTTTTTTTCTAATTAGTATCACCTCAGAATTATTTTTCAATGCCTTTTTTTAATCAATAAATTTACCATAGCAAGAAAAACCACTGCATTTCTGTTCTTTTTAAAGATACAGATTAATTCATTCCTGTACTTCCTTGGAAATAAACCTAGCAAAATATGTCATGGGTACAATATTAATGGAGTATCTTTTGATATTTTTTTAAATGACAATAGAATGACTACAGTTCATTCTAGAATAAATATATTCCTTATTTAATCTCATTAGTAATATACCAGATGAGATTAATGATCTACCAGATAATAAACAGTCTACACACTAAATAAGATTTATAAAGCTATAACTCGGAACTGATTCTATCATACATTATATATCATTATATGACTAAGTTAATTCATATATTGACCAGGCAATAAGTCAATTAGGAATATCCATTAACGAGTTAATACACTGGGTAGTTCCGTGACAGATAATATTTGTTGAGCTCTTTGTTAAATAATTCACATTTGAAGTTTCATTGACTCCTGAAAACAACCCATAAGACAGGCTCACATTTTCCTCATGTTTTATAGACATTTAAGTAATGTGCCTCAGGGGACACCGGCTGAAGAGAGGGAGAGTGATGTGAACCTTGTTACTCTCGCCTCAAAGCCGGCATCCCCCTCCAAACACTGCAGTACACGTGCTCTCTAACACGTAATTTAAAAGAAACATAATCCATCTTGGTTCACCTATGGAATGGAGAAAGCACATCATTTTTCACAACTAGAGAGAGATATTTTCTCTCAGAATTCCCAAAAATAATTTCTACCTTAAAACTAAAAAGGGGGGGCACTTGGGTGGCTCAGTGGGTTAAAGCCTCTGCCTTCGGCTCGGGTCATGATGTCAGGGTCCTGGGATCGAGCCCCACATTGGGCTCTCTGCTCAGCGGGGAGCCTGCTTCCTCCTCTCTCTCTGCCTGCCTCTCTGCCTACTTGAGATCTCTGTCTGTCAAATAAATGAATAAAATCTTAAACAAACAAACAAAAAACTAAAAAACACTTTGGCCTTTATCAGTTGTCCTTCTGGGCTGCTCAGTGGAAACTGCAGGTATGCACATCAGTTCAGACTGTGTGGAAACAGTGACCCGTTAACTGGCTTTACTCCAATGGCAAAGGGTGGAATTCACTGATGTAAAATGTGTATTTTACAAACTGATAACTTTGCAATTTCTACATTAAAATGGAAAAGTGAGTTTCAGTTACCTCTGTCTGGTTCAGCCTCTGGCTTCACATCCACCAACTTTGTATCTTCCAGTAGCTTCTTAAGCAGAGAAAAATTTTAATTTTTAAACACCAATAGGGAATAGAAAACAACTATATCTATTTTTTATTGTTTCAACCAACACCACTGAAAAATAACAGTTACTTAAAAATTGACTAATATCACTGGGTCCAAAGTACCTGTTTTCAGTCAGCTTTCCGTGAACCGTCTTGCAAACATTGTGAATTGATTGCTTACTAATTAGTAATGCAAGAGGAGGTGCTGTACATTATTTTTTTTTTGGTGCTGTACATTATTAATCCCACAGTCCATTATTAAAATGTACAGATCCAACTTAGTTTCTCTTGACACTAAGCCAGAAACCCAGAGACATATCCACTTTAACACCAAGTAGATCCCTGAGAAGTACTGAAATATTTACCCAGGTCCTTAGCTATTTAAGGATCTTATTTCATAACCTGTAGGTTAAAAAAATAGACTACTCCAGCCTCTTGCTTCTTCTCCTCCCTAGGTCCAAATTCCTACTCATTTCAGATGCAGAGTAAGTTCTTATTGTCAAGAACACCTGTAACCCATGCCCTCTGCATCTCACCATCCTCAAAGCAACTCTTCCTAGCATTTCTCTAAATGAAAATAGGTACCCCCCAAGAGGAATTCTCCCCGGTAAAGTACTCTGCTTCCCACTATCCGTCATCATCATCATCATCATCATTTTATGAAGACTGCCATGAGCTTGCAAACACTGCTGTGATGGGATATGTTCTAGATTATTCATTGATGTTGATATCAATTTAATGATAATAGCTAATTCGTTGGTAAATACATTTTATTTTAAATAAATGCAGGCAATGGTAAGAGTAACAAGTTCACCAAGTGGCAAGGGTCCATTTTTTGTGCAACAGGTGATATTGCATTACCTGCATTTTTCTTGTATTTAACTGCTCACCCATTTGTTTCCTGATTTAAAAGGCTTATATATATTCTGCCTCGTCATGAAAAGACAAGGAAGAAAACCCCTGCATCTTACTCTTGAATGATTTTTAGATACTTTTCGTTCCAGAGTTTAAATTGTGAAAACAGTGGGTTACTGTACGGCAAGGGTGTGGAGGCCACTTTAACTCTCCCCCGATACACACTGGGTGAGCTTCACTGATGCGCTGAGCCCACACATCCCATCCTTCATCCCCAAGAGACTGTCTGTGTCAAGTTGAAGAATGCTCTCTCTCCAAATGACCTGAAAGGACAGGCAGAAGGGCATCGTTTTTGCTTCGTTTGATTGGTTGATCTTTTTATTTCTCCTGCTGTGGGGTTCATCAGCTTCCATCTTCCTTACTTCTAGGAGGCCACTCTCTCAATCTATGTACCTGAAGTTCACAGCAAGGCATACAAATTAAGTGTGAGCCGCTCACTTAGGAACAGCTGACTGAAGTGGACCATCGGTCGGGGATCATTCAGTTAACGAATTTATGGTTGTCTACTCCAGTTATGTATGAAAAGGCTTCTCCGGTCATTCCTTGAGTCTATCCAGTTCAGAAAAGTAGCAGATAGGAAATTTGTTCATCCCAGATCTAATTCAAGCCATTGCTTTCCCTTTGTATATTTCAACATTGCTGGTTTTTATTCAGTCATTGGTATTATTGTAAGTAAATCTGAATTGCAAGTCAGTTTTTTTTAAAGATTTTATTTATTTATTTGATAAAGACATAGTGAGAGAGAGAACACAAGCAGGGGGAGTGGGAAAGGGAGAAGCAGGCTTCCCACCGAGCAGGGAGCCCGATGTGGGGCTCGATCCCAGGACCCTGGGATCATGACCTGAGCCGAAGGCAGACGCCTAATGACTGAGCCACCCAGGTGCCCACACAAGTCAGTTTTAAAAGAACACAACAGGGGCGCCTGGGTGGCTCAGTGGTTTAAGCCGCTGCCTTCGGCTCGGGTCATGATCTCAGGGTCCTGGGATCGAGCCCCGCATCGGGCTCTCTGCTCAGCGGGGAGCCTGCTTCCTCCTCTCTCTCTCTCTCTCTCTCTCTCTGCCTGGTTCTCTGCCTACTTGTGATCTCTCTCTGTCAAATAAATAAACAACATCTTAAAAAAAATGCTGGAAAAAAAAAGAGAACACAACACAATGAAATACCACTATGAACTATTAGAATGGCCCAAAACAAAAACAAAACAAAACAAAACCTAGCAAACCTAAATGCTGACAAAGATGTAAAGCAACAAGAACTTTCATTAATTTCTGGTAGGAATGCAAAATGGTACAACTACTATGGAAGACTGGCAGTTTTTTTACAAAACTAAACATACTCTAACTATACAATTCAGCAGTTGTGCTCCTTGATGTTGACAAAAAGGATTTGAAAACTTAGGTCTGTACAAAAACATACAGATGATTATGTATAGCAGCTTTATTCATGATTGCCAAAACTTGGAAGCAACCATGCTGTCCTTTAGTGGATTAATGGATATATAAAGTGCACTACATCCTCACCAAGGAATATCATTCGATGCTAAAAAGAAATGAGCTATCAGGCCATGAAAAGACATGAGGAAATCTTAAATACATAGTACTCGGTTAAAGAAGCCAATCTGTAAAGGGTAGATACTACGTGATTCCTACTCTGTGATATTCTGGAAAAGGCAAACCATGGGGGAAAAACATTATCAGTGGTTTCCAGGGGTTAGGGGAAGGAAGGGCTGAATCGGAGAGCACAGAGCATTTTAGGGCAGTGGAATTATTCTGTATGATGCTATAATGGTGGATACGTGCCATTATCTGGGTTTTTTCAAGACCCAGAGAATGCACAACATGGAGAGTGAAGTCCACTGGAGACTGTGGACTTGGGATGATTATGACATGTCATCATTTGTAACCAATGTACCACTCAGTACATGTGATAATGGGGGAGGCTGTGTATGGGTGGGGACAAGTGGAATATGGAAACTCTCTACTTTTTGCACAGTTTTGCTGTGAATGTAAAACTCTAAAAATAATGTCTATTTTAAAGTAGTAAAAATAACAGGGAGATGGAAACTAACATGACAACCAACCACACTATTCTTCCATTCGTCTGATAAATATTTACTAACTTACTACCATACGCAGATGTTCTTCTCGTGCATACATTTTATTTGATTTTTACATATATTAGATCTGATATTATATGACATTGGATGAGCACTGTTTTAATAAATATTAAGCATCAACTTTTGAAGCACTTTGCATGAAGATGATGAAGAGAGAAAGGGGGAACTGGCCTGGAATGATAGCATGTGGGCTAGACCAGAGGCCCTACCAGCTGGGTGTGGAGTGCCCAATGGGGAGCGTAAATGGAAAAGAGATCGCTGGCGAGTTAATGGGAGTTAAGGTGTCATTTCAAAGAAAAGAGTTTCCCCTGATCATTTTTCAAAGAGAAGTTGTACCTCATTAATGTTTAACATAGGTTTCTTTGGAGTCTTTTAAGAGTTTAGGGTTAGTTATAAGAAGAAACAAGGAGAACTGGGAGCAGGGAGAAGTTAATGGGAGGCAAGGTCCAGGAGAAAAGCAAAGCAGTGGGGAGGCACAGAGGATAGCATCCAGACCCATCCACAGCAACCCACAGCACCTGAAGTCCTGCCATGGATAGAGACCCTGCCAGGGACCTGAGAGTCCACCTGTCGCCTTCCTCCCTGATCCTTTTAGGATGACGGGGGCAGCAGGAGTTGGCAGGACCAACGGCCTGACCATCACATTTCATGTCTATGAACTCAGTTCTCACTCAGGTTTGGCTTTAGGATTACTAAATTCTTAGATAAAATTCAACCCAAGAAAACTATAGTTCTATATATATATATATATATGAAAAAAATATATATGGTCCGGTGATGCCCCCCCAAAATAAGCTTATCATCTTAGTTGTGTTTCTCTAAATAGATTAAAACTCAAGATTTCATTGTAATTTTAGATGTATGACATTAACTAGGATCACACAGCAAACACTGTGTTCACATTGTACCATTAAGAATTGATACTGCAGGGGTGCCTGGGTGGCTCAGTGGGTTAAGCCGCTGCCTTCGGCTCAGGTCATGATCTCGGGGTCCTGAGATCGAGTCCCGCATTGGGCTCTCTGCTCGGCAGGGAGCCTATTTCCCTCTCACTCTCTCTGCCTGCCTCTCTGCCTACTTGTGATCTCTATCAAATAAATAAATAAAACCTTAAAAAAAAAAGAATTGATACTGCATTTGTTTTGAATTCATTTTTCTTTTAATGCTTTGAAATAATATTTTAATAGCTTAATGCATTAAGTCATGTATGAATGAACTTAAATAAGTTATAAACTGGGGATACTAGTTGTAGTATACAATATAGCTAAATATATAGATACAGATAAGATAGATTGATTGACTTACTACACCACCTGCTTTTAATATATAACCAATCAGTGAACTGAAAAATGGTTTCTTTGCCTCTTTTTTAATGGTTTCATCATTATGGAAATCATTAAACCCAAATATTTTTAAGTAAAGCACACACATGCAAATACACATGCAGAGAGAAAACAACACTCATAGTTTAAACTTCTGTACAAGTGTAACATCCTTTCTGAAGTATTACCCTAGTGTGGGTGTGGTTACAACCCAGAGACATGTATGGGACACATGTATAATGGCTACAGACTGCATCCCTCTTGAGTGGGTGCCAGGCAAACACTGGTGAAACTCTGCATTGGGGAAAAGTTGTTTTCTGCTTCTTTCTCACTTTTTTTTAAATGGACCCAGTAACACCCGTAGCCACTTTCCCTGCGTGCACTCACCACCACAGGCTGTGCAGACACCTCACAAAGCTAACCTCCACAGCCCTGTCCTCCTGTCCTTGTATCTGTCCTTCCCTCTTCCATCCCTGGTCCTTCCCACAGGATGTGATATACATGAAACGCCATATTCATGTTCTCCAAATCAGGGACTCAGCCCAGGAGTTCTGTGAAAGCTTCAGCTTTCTCTGTTTCATTTTGTGGGTGGATGAAAGTCCGTCCTACAAGCAGATACTGAATTCTCAGATGGCCCACGTCCTGGGGATGATGCAGGCCCCCGTTTTATGTGGAGGCTGGCGTGGGAAGTGCTGCAGTAGCCACCTGGAGACGGTCTTAGCCATTTGCAAAAGGGGGTGGTGCTCCTGAAAAAAGAGAGATCACTTGGTTTTGAAAAGCCAAGTTTTAACGAATCTTAGAAACATGACTGTCACTGGTAAGAGTCTCCCTCCCCATTCACTCAACAAATTTTTGTTCAACATCTGCTATGGGATTGGCACTGCTATTGGGATTGGGATAGAGATCTGGGTATGAACAAAAACAGACTTGCCCTCCAAGAACATGCATTCTAGCCAAGAGTCAATGACAATGAACATAATAAAGAAGTTAGGGCAGGGATATGATGGATATGGGATATGATGAATTCTCTAACAGATTAAGGTAAACAAGAATGCCGGCCTGGAATGAGGGTCTGACTCAGGATTCAGTTTTAAATAGTGTGGTTGGAGTAACTTCACAGAGAAAGTCACATTTTCGCACCTTTGAAAGGGTGGGGATGTAGCCATGTGTCCAGCACATCTGTGGGATGAATGAGTTTTCTGTGATAAGAAAAGTAAATAGGGAAAGTGCCAAATTATAACCATTTGCAACAAACCATAATTTTTTTTTACAAACCATAATTTTTCAATCCCTGAGAGACACAGAAGTTAAAAAAATGAAGACACTATTACTGAATGAATCATGTTATTTTTTTCCATATAAATGAGAAATGTTCAAATACAGCTTTGCTAATGAAAGCTCCATGAAATGGTCGATACGGTAACTAGCCCATTGCTTTTCCATTTTCATTTAAAAATTGGTCTAAACATTAAAGGACAGCAAAGAGAAGACCAATCTAGAGACATATAGCAAGGTGGGTTTTTTTTCCTCCTTTACTTATTTTGAAAAATCAAAACTATTTTGGGTAAAAGGAGCATTAAAATTTAATGTAATTTTTTGGTATTAAGCAGATACCTGAGTTAAGCATAACATGTGTTGGTCTTAGTGGTCTGTCATTGTGACTGTCTTATCTTCCTGGGCTTCTTAGATGAAAATCCTTTTGTTGGTTCTTCCAGTTTCTCATCAGCTTCTCGTTTCTTTAAAATGTTGGGAGAATGTTCTGATTAAGCATAATTTTAACATGCTGTACTTCAATCCCACAGCTCTTTAAGACAGTGGTTAAATTTAGTAAGTCTCAGGAGCGAGAAGCTTCTCTTGCTCCTCCGTCTGCCTCATGCCATGAATATGGGCCATATTTAATAGACAGAAATGTCCAAGACCTCCCTTTTGAGCGAAAATCACCTTTTCAAAATCTGTGACTTGAAAGGAGGTATGTTTGAAATGTTATCAGTAGGATATGAAAGCATATGAAGACCATCAAATCTAAGGAGAACACTGGTTGGTTTTCTTTTTTCCTTTGTGTGCTTCAAGTCAGTTCAGTGACATTAATTGTAGCCATGGCTCCGTACGAAAAACCTGTTTGGGTCTAAAAATGGTGCAAGCTTCCTCTCTAAGGCCAAAGTTGTTTCCTGTGCTCTTGCAGATAAGGAGACAAGGAGGCATCCAGCTCCTGGTGGACCTGCTGGACCATCGGATGACAGAAGTCCACCGTAGTGCCTGCGGAGCCTTGAGAAACTTGGTGTATGGGAAGGCCAACGATGATAACAAAATTGCCCTCAAAAACTGCGGTGGCATCCCAGCGCTGGTGAGGTTACTCCGCAAGACCACCGACCTGGAGATACGGGAGCTGGTCACAGGTTAGAGTCCTTATTAACAGCACACCTGTCTCTCAAGATAAAGTCTCCATGATCCAACATGGTAGCAAACATGCTGACCAAGGATGGTGGGTGCAGGACTTCTTGGGGGGCTGATACCATGGGCAGTCCCAATACGCATGAGCTGAATGAGCAAATAAAATGATATCTGATTTAAGGCCTGTGTATTGACCAAGTGAGATCATTAGAATGCAGCCAACATAACCCTTCTAAAATTCTATGGCCCGGTTTCAGTTTTGTCACTTGATTTAGAAGTAGCCCAGCACTGTACAACACCCACAGGTGATCATAGAAATGGCATTAAATAAGCATTGATAAGAAGATAAGATATGTGAGTTGTTATTAGTAAGGTGTATTTTCTGGTTTATAATGTGATTAAGAATGAGATCTCATCATACTTAACAGCTGATTTCTTGAAAAACATATTTATGCCTACTAGAAGTCCCTAGGTTATAGGATTATATATTACATACATATTACACGTTACATACACATTACATATGGAATTTCTCTCACATACATGTATATATTTATATTTTATATACATACATCTTGTGTTCTTATACTATATTTGCATATATGTTTTTAGTCTATATTTATATATTTACATGGAGGGAATTTCTCCAACGTGATCATGACAGCAAGCCTTTCTGTGAACACAGAACTTTTGAGTGTTGTAAAGTAGAGATCACTAGCACCTCAGAACGCCATGAGGATTTGATGAATGAGAACAGTTAAGCATTCAGTAGTACCTTTCCTGGCATATGTATGAACATTGGAATAACGTGTAAACATTAGTTTTCCCTCTTGTCCCTCACCTTCTAAATGTGCAGTTTTACTTGCTGGAGTGCTACCAATGTAAGTGGCCTCAGTGAGGGCTTTCAGAGTACTCTTCTGTATTATCCACATTGTCGTTTTAGGTGACATTTGGTTTTTCATTCATCAATGTTCCCCTTTAAGTGTTTAGCAAATGGATTGCAAGGTTGATTCTCAAAAAAGGATCTCTTAATTTGCCATGATGCCACTGGTCTTCTGTCTTGATTCCATAACTTCCTTGAAGCTATGTTTGTGAGATACATGGGATCTTGTTATTTTTTACGAAAACACATTACTCAAGCTGAGAGTCATAAATATTTGTTCAGGCTGAGACATAATTTCCCAGGAGCAGTCTGTTTTCTTAAATTTACACCCTTTAAGATTATTGTCACATCTCTTTCCCACTCTTAGCTAAATTAGAACTAGACCCCAATTACTTTCCTTTTGCTTTCTTTTTTGTGTTTCTCTAAGTGGAGTATTGTCTTTGTAGAAAAAAAAAATTTAGCTGTTAAGGTTACAGTTAATAAAGTGATGTTTCACACCAAACTAATATGGATCCATTAAGGTAAAACTATTGTTATGCACATATTATGATGTATAGGATAGTTTGGGGGGTGAGGTAAATAATTGAAAGTATATGCTACCATTAGGGTTACGAGACCCCATCCCTACTTTCAGATTGAGAGAAAGGCCTCCGTGTGTGTGATGGAAAACATACACTGTGGTGTTTCTGTGCATGAAGGCCTTGTCAGTGGGTGCCTGAGGCCCACAGAACTAGAGGAACACCGTCTCCCAAGCACATTTGGCTATGCGGAAGATGGAGTACTTGACATACAGAGTACACGTGCCCTTTCTCCTGCTCCTTTGGGGAAGAACGAAGGTTCCTACCCATTGTCGCGTGATGACCCAGTGCTTTTGCATCAGCATGTGCCATTGGCCAAGACTTATTCCACATCCCCTCCTGACTTCTGTCATGACTCCATCCAAGCCACTGGGGCTGACTGGTTCCAGGGGGGCAGTCCCTGCTACTTCAGTAGACGTTTTCTGCCATTCCAGAGGCATGGTCTAATTGTGCACGGCTGCACTCCAGGCATGAAGTTTAAGTTTTTCAAAGACACAAGTTGTTAAAACATTTCAGTGGGTTGAAGCTCATGGTTTCTGGAGTTGCCGTGGTGGGTACTATTGAAACACGATAAGCACCTTAGCCGAGCTACTGCTCTAGAAAAGGAAATCAGAACCCACCACGTGCTAGTCCATAGCAATAAAGCCTTTGTAACTCCCGTGCTGGCAGAAACCTGAGGGTGCCTGGAAACCGGTTCTGCTAACTTCTGTGTAGACGTGGCATGAATGATGCAGATCGAGCCAACGCTGACTGCACACTGCCTTAGCCAAAGTAAAATGAGGCAAATGAGTTCACCTCAAAGAGCCTTAGAGGGTCATGTTCACCTTCAGCACCAGCCCAGCCCTCTTCTGCCCGGGTGAGCTATGAAAGCCTGGATTCTGTTGGCTCCAGGGGAGCTTTGGGAATCCAGCATTTTAGTACAGCTAACTGATTTAACCTCGAGGACATCAAATCCCCCATTTGTCTTATCTGTCATTTTCTTTCCACTCCTCCTCTGAGACTCTTGTCTCTCCCCAAGTCTGGTAAATGCTTTGCTACGCTAAGCTCACACTGTCCATTCATCCTTCATTTTTCATATGCTTTGGACTTTCTGCGGGTGTCCGGTGTGTGCTAATCCTTGGACATCCGCACGGGCAGCGCTGACATTCAGCGGACCCACACGATGCTTCCACCAGAGCCCAGTGGGATGCTCCATGGCTCTGTTTGGAATTGCCCCGCCCATGCCTTGCTGGTGGCTAAATGTGAGAAGGGCTGTTGCTGACACACGTGTACATTTTAGAAACTTAATTAGATGAGCACCGTGGCTCATGATGGCTCTGGAGGATGGAGCCGTAAGAGTAAAAAGCCTCTCTTCACTGCTGTTGTCACTGTCACAGAGGACACTTCTCAAAGCCTTTTTGGAATTAGGTTAGATATGCATGCATGAATTAATAAAGCAGTGATTTAAGTGAAACAACTATCCCCTTTACTTCCATTGTGATTCTGCAGCAGACCTAATAGAGAGTCCAGCAGGGACTAAGGACTCAGTACGTGACAGAGCCCCGTCAGTACAAGGGAGCTCATGCTCCTACCTTCTCCTCCCTGAATACCAGCAAATGCATGAACATCAATGTGTGTTAAAAATCTCTATGTATAGGGGAAGGTAAAGTACCCTTTGAATTCCTCTTTTAGATATTTACAAACTACAATGTCTTATAAACAGATATCAAAAAGAACAATGTTAGTGATTTTTAAAAAATAATAAAGCATGTTTCTAAATGAGATTTTAGATTAGACCTAGGCTATATAACCAGAAGGATGTAGAACCAAATTATAAACAATAAAAGACTAAAAGAAAGAAATGTTCCTGCAGAGCTTTAAATTATTTACTGAGTATGCCTTGGCAAACTGTTTGAACTATAATAAAATGTAGAAACTGAGCTCTTTACATGCATTTACATTCAACACATAAGCACGCACA
Organism: Mellivora capensis; assembly: GCA_004024625.1. NCBI lineage: Eukaryota > Metazoa > Chordata > Mammalia > Carnivora > Mustelidae > Mellivora > Mellivora capensis. The sequence continues at coordinate 201,006 of PISX010000486.1, read as the reverse complement.
CTTAAAAAAATCTGCCTGTTTGCACGCAGTATCTATTCACAGCAGAATGTATTTTGCTTCTGCCTGGTAGGCCTTGCAATAAATAATTTTCTTCCTGTGCAATAATTACTACAAGATGATGATCAGAATTTTATTTAAATCCAGTTGAAACTATTATATGCTAGCCATTACTCGAAACATCCTAAGCAAATAAACTTTGGTTACAAATGCTGCGTGTCCTTTGGGCTTGACTAATATAATTTTTCTCTCTCTAAATATGGAAATAATCAACCTGAATTTTGAAATGCCCAACTAAAGATTTCAGAATGCTTTACAAATCATAATAAACCACTTTTTATTAAACCATAAAACTTAATAAATAACTTTTATTTCTGTTGAAAGCAAGGGTCCTTAAGAGTTCTGATTCTCCAAGAGCAGAGTATATTCTTGCATTTTGTACATCAGAGATAGGCCTCAGTTTAACTAATTTACTTACTAGCATTAGGTCAGTTGATTTAATTTCCAGTCTAAGTTGAATTACATGCCCCCCAAATTCATATATTGAAGCCCTAATCCATAACCCCTCAAAACACGACTCAGATGTAATAAGTGAAGTTAGGGTACTAGAGTAGGGTGGGCTCTTAATCTGATATAGCTGGTGTCCTTACAAAAAGAAGAAATTTTAGACACAGCTACATACAGGGAGAAAGACATGTGAACATGAAGGCAGAGATGGGGTATTGTTTCCTTGAGGCAAAGAAGGCCACAGCTTGCCCGAAAACACCAGAAGCCAGGAAAGAGGCTAGGAGCAAATTCTCTTCACAGTCTTGGAAGGAACCAATCCTGGTGTCACCTTGATCTTTGACTTCCAGCGTCCAGAACTGTGATAGTAAGTTTCTACTGTTTTGGACACTCAATCGATGGGACTTTGTTATGGCAACCCTAGGAAACTAATACATACCCAGATCCAAAGGTCCTTCATCTTTTGCCAGATGTGTGCAGACATATTTGTTGGTCAAGGAAATAAAGCAGTGCAGATAAATGTAGAACCATGAAGGCTTAATAGTTGGCCTAGAGATCAGTAGGCCTGATTTCTTAATACATCTTTTTTAAAGCATTTATTTGTGAAGGACTGGAAGTGGGAAAGATGATAATTAAATGCATTTTCATATTTTCAAACAAAGTAATGGCTGTATATGGTCAAAAGATGAAATTGGGGGCCCCTGGGTGGCTCACTTGGTTAAGGGCCTGCCTTCAATTCAGGTCATGATCCTGGGGTCCTGAGATCGAGCCCTGCATCAGGCTCTCTGCTCAGCAGAGACCCTGTTCTCCCTCTCCCTCTGCTCCTCCCCCTGCCTATGCTCTCTCTCTCCCTCTCTGTCAAATAAATAGATAAAATCTTTTTAAAAAATTAAATTGTATAAAGATGTTTATAAGAAAACAGTCCCCTGCTTCATCTGTCCTCTAGTATTAGACACTCCCAGTCCCTCAGAAGCTTTCAGCCTCAGTTTTTGCTTTGCTTTTTAGTTTTCTCATAGTTACTCCATCTCTTTAAATACTATGCTCATTTCACTCTATGTAAATCAATTATCACAGGCTTTTCTTACTGACTTTCCACTGTGACGGAGAAGGATTTTTCACATTCACCACTCATGCCTTCTCCTTTCCAAAATGGTGGGATCATTATCTTTAGCTCCTCTGCAAATGCATAAGTACATCAAAGTTAAGGTTCTGTCCTTTGCATCTAATAAAGACATTATCTCATCACCCATTTTATAAGATATTAGTGTTCTACGTCTTCACCCTTCTTCACAACCTCTGTCATCACACTTGACTTCTACATTTTCAAGTTTGAATATATTTGCAATCTATTCTATAACCATAGTCGATCTTCTGAGGTTTTCTATAGCTCGATTCAGAAGTTGAAAGCCCGAGAGTAGCTTTTGCTTTATCATGGAAGAACAGACCCATGTGCTACCCAGACATCACATTTCTTTCCCAGTGGGTCCAAAGTAATGATTCTTGTCAAAGGAGTCATTTCTAGGATCCTATCTTACAGATCCTATATCATCTACAATGCCCACCAACTCAACTTTGTCTGTGATTTTGGTCATCAGTTCCCTGGTTTTCCAAAAATCTCAGCAGTAGAATCCTCTATTTTGGGGGTAGAATTCGATGATTGCAACTGCTGCATTGCTCTCCAGAGTTGGGACATCTGTCTCCTAGATTCCAGGCCCTCCTCTCTCTTGGTTTATTCTCCTGTAAGTTTCAAATATTAAGTAATTGACTAAAGTGCTTAGGAGATGAAATTCTGAGTATGTCAGTATTAAATCCTCATACATGATTGATATTTATTAGATATGACTGGATAGAAATTATTTTTCTGAGGAATATTTTCCATAACTTAATTTTATCCTGATATATAAAAGTCTATGATGAGATATCTAGGTTTGTGCTTTTTAAAAATTTCCTGGAATTGGATATTTCCATTTTAAAGAGTCATAACCTTCACTGCCAGAAAACTATCATTTTTTTTTAATTCATTTTCTCTATCCTCTCTTTTTAGGATTGTTGATAGGCAGATTTTGAACCTCTTAGACTTCAACTCTCATATCTTCATATATGATTTAGAACCCTTTGTCTTTTTATCATGAGAGATTTTTCCAGCATCCAAAATTTCTCTCAACCTATCAATGAGGGTTTTTTTCAGGGATCTAGGGAGATATTACTATTATTAATATTAATAGATCATTATTTTAATTCTAAGAACTCTCTTTTGTGTTATTTTTTATAACCTCTATTCTTATTTTATGAATGTAAACTCTTCTTGGATTTCTCTAAGGATATTATTTAGAACCAAGGTTTGTTTTCCATTTATCATAAATCATCTCACCTTTCTCGGGTGTCATTTCTTTCTGTTTGTTTTTACGGGAATCTTTCTCGTTAATTTTGCATGCTTTAAATGTGGAGACACCCTCAGTTCTGTTCTTTTTTTTTATGAAAGAAGTTTTTACTTCAGTGAAGGTTTATACACAGTATAGTTTCAAGCAGTTGAACACATTGCTATTCCCATATGCTTCTACATATAAGTTTACAAAACCATATATTTTAAGGAACAATACTACTTGAGTGATGGTATATACTCAGTGAACTTTCAAATTATAGAAACAGCCCAAGTGCCCACCAACTGATAAAAGGTTGAAATGATGAAAGAAGATGTGGTGTGTGTGTGTGTGTGTGTGTGTGTATATACATACACACACACACATATACAAACACACACAATGGAGTGTATACACACACACACAATGGAATATCAGTGATAAAAAAGGATGAAATCTCTGCTTATTTTTAAGGCAGAAAAGAGTAGAGAGTTTGAGCTCTGTGCACATCAGTGAAACTTATTAACTGTGAGCTTGGCTTCAGGTGAGCAGGTAGGTATGAGCTGTTGTAATGGGGGCCCTTTAAGTGTCTTGATGAGGAGGAGGGCTTTTCTCTAAGGCTCCGATATCCATAATATCATTTCTGTTCTCCCTAGTGCGGACAGTCTCTTTGGAGAATAGTCTTCTGGGTTGTTATATGTCTGGCCTATAGGGAGGGGCCAGTCATTTTCTGGCTGCCAGGTATTCTTTCCACCTGGGTAGGAGTGGATGGTCAGAGGGCAGGGCATTCTCCATGCACAGGCAGGAGTGGAGAATGAGAGGGTGGGCAACTGCTTCCTTTCAAACAATCACCCTTTGGTAGTCCCCCTTCTCATTTCTACATCCCCTATGCCTGTCTTCTCTGAGAAAGAATCTCCTTTAGGTTCCATTAAGACAGTCAGCCACCTCCTTGGATCACTGGGATGGAGTCCCCTCTGTGTTTATCCTGGGCTGTGCCAGCTTCCACTACCACTTCACCAGCCAGCTCACCTCCATCTGTTTTACATATTACAGAAATAAAATACCTCATCTGCTGGATTGCTCCTTCCATTCTCTTCTTTGTTCCATAATGTTCCTATTGATAATCTCTCCCCTCCATGAATTCTGAACAGTTTTGCAGATACCACAAAGTATAAATATTATTAAGTATGGCCTCTTTACTGACTAGAAGCCAAGTTGGAGGCATTCCTTTAGGTCTGTTAGCCAAGTGAGTTCACTGTTTCAAAAGAAGTCTAGGGTGTAACATTAACTAAACACCCTTCATGGAAAGAGACCCTGGAAGAGAGGGGAAGCATTTTCCCTACTGGCATCTTTCAGTCTGTTTTCTGTTATTCCTTTTGCTGTGATCATCTACAAGCGTGGCTCATCTCTCCAAATCAGGAGGTAAGCATTTTGTCAAGGGAGCATCTCCTCTACCTTCCTGAGCTTTTTGGAGATCACCTGGGACTCCTGGTGGGTGTCTCATATATTATATTAAGAGGTGCTGAAATGGGTCAGGATAGCACACCATTTAAATCAAATTCAGGGCCACTATGTTCCCAAAAGGTAAAATTAAATCCCAGATCTATTTTATATCCCAAATAATGTCCAGCCATGTTGACCAACATAGCATATCAGAGGTTCTGCCGTAAGATTAAACAGCATCACAAAGATAAAACTGAATAGAGACATTTCAATAATGAAATTTCAACAATGTAGAGATGCCTCAAATGTTAATATAAGCCCCACCTAAATATTGAATTCCCAAAGAGAAATTAAAAATCAAAGTTTCAACCCACTTTATGTTGAAGTCCAAAAACTTCAACGGAATTAAATCCTACAAATCAATATGTCTTGCCCTTGTTTGTTAAAGTTCAAAGTCCACAATTCTTAAGTTATCTCAAGTATGAAAATCATCCTCCCCAGCTTTTCTCTTCTGCACAGCCTCCGCCAGAAGGTTCTCTGTCCTTCTTCCCTCTTTAGGTAGCCTAGGACTACCTCATGCTGGAATTGTTGAGGTACTTTCAGGGCCTCAACAGAAACATTGCTTCTGTGTTAACTGCTACCCATCTAACTGTCCAGGGGTGTGAATCCTGGTCAATGCCTATCATCGTAGAAAAGAAGCCATTTTAAGCCCTAAGAGCAATTATCCCAGACACAAATGTGTACCCCAAGGCCATGACAGCCACTCGCTGAAGTCTGGTGTGGTCATGTATTTCTGCTACAACATATTTCAAAAAATCTAGCCACGTAAAACAGTGCAAGTTTATTACCTTCCAGTTCTGGAGGTTAGAAGTCCAACGTAAGTCTCACTGGGCTAAAATCAGCGTGTCAACACTGCTATTTTCCTTTCTGGAGACTGTAGGGTATGGTCCTTGCCTTTTCCAGCTAATAGAGCTGCCCAAATTCCTTGACTGGAGACCCACTTCCACTGTCTTCAAAGGTGGTGGCATTACATCTCTATTTCCATAGGTACATTTCCCTCTCACTAACACCAGGATTCGTTCTCTGCTTTTAAGGACCTCTGTGATTAGGTGGGCCCATCTGGATAATCCAGGAGAATCTTTAGGATAATCCACCCATCTTAAATTAATCACATCTTCAGTAAAAGGTCACATATTCCCAGGTTCTGGAGATTAAGACATGGACATTTTTAGAGGACCATTATTCTGCCAACCATTGTATTTGAGGGAAGATGAGTAATTAGGGATGTTTTTGCATTTAATTAGTTAGAGAGGCCAGTCCAGTGGTGCCTGGCTTCCAGAATCCACAATGAATGAGGAGACACATCCCAGCAAAAGGTTAATTTTGTTACTATGTATTTACCAGTTGAAGGGAAGATGAATCCATCCATGGAATTGGAAACATTGCTGCCATCTTGCAACATTAAGTTCTTGGCAGTGGAAGCAATCCCATGACTAGGCATCTCAGGGGGATTTTGACTAGAAAAGCATGAGCAGTATAGGTGGGACTTATTATCAAGCTGAGACCTAGTACCATGGTAGGAGCTGATAAAGTAGTCCGAGGAAGCCTTCACCTATGTCTGGTGCTGAGCGGAAAGTTGACATAGTCCAGGAGGCAGAGATCAGGAAGACAAACTGGATAGGAAGCAGGGGAGAGCAAGGACCAGCAGGCACCCATGAGGATAGACAGGTACTCTCTTCTGCCTCTCATTGGCTGCATATTGGCCACATGAGAGAAACACAAAAGCTGGCTCCCTTGGCCACAGAGTTCCACATGTTCCGGCCCGGGACGTGGGGGAAGCTGTTTAGGAAGTGGGGGGAGCTGGCTGCTCTGTGGCTGCCATTGTCCCACCCGGAGAAGGTGAAGCAGCCGACCGACCCATGACAGTGCCCCAGCCTGTGGTAGGGCCGGTGCCCTGGACCTACAGCTGTTAGAGTCCAGCGCCTGCTGCTTCCCTAGCACTTGCCACATGACCTGCAGATTTCTCCTGTGAACATCCTTACCCCGGAAATCAGGAGGGAAGAGCATTCAGGAAGGTGTAGCTCCGCCTCAGCTAGGGTGACACACTATAGACCCCCACACCGGCTCTTACTGAGGTGACTTCTTTCCCTCAACAAACCTGCAGAGTCACCCTCAACAGCAGCTGGGGCATCTAGGAGCACATCTACTCTGTGCCACTCCAGTCTCCCTGCTTGTCCACGTTCCAGGCCCCAGGATCAGGTCTTCCGTCAGCCCTTTCTGCCGCTCCCACTGGAGGTGCTTCTGTGCTCAATTTCCCTCTGTTGCTCTGCTACAAGTTTCGGGTAAGCTCAGTTGAGCTTCCGCCTGCTGGCCCTGCTTCTGCATTTGGACTCTGTTGTTTTGTCTTTTTGTTTTTGTTTTTTGTCTTCAGGAGAGCAGTGTTTGATGGCACTGAGTCCTGCCTTCCTTTACTTTTCCTTTGCTTCCAAACCTGAAAGCATTGCTTGGTGGCAACATGCCTTTCCAACTTTCCTCTAGATTCCAGAGTAGGAGTTGGCAAACTTTTCCTGTGAAAGGCCAGATGATAACTATTTTAGCTTGCAAGCTATAGGGTCTCTGCTACAACTACTTGATTCTACCTGTATTGGGTGAAAACAGCTGTAGACCGTACATACAAAATTGGTCATAGCTAGGTCTCAATAAAACTCTGTATAAAAACAAATGTCTAGCTCTTGGGCCATAGTTTATAGAACCCTCTCCTGTGCCCTCTTCCACACCAAGTTCTGAACAAAAATGAAGAGGGAAGGCACATTAACAACTCATTACTCTTGGAAGTCAGGTTGGAGGCCAGGCTCTAGGCCTGTTGGCCAAGTGGGTAGGCTAATACTGAAACCCAGGATTAGGTAGAGGTGCCCACCATTCCACAGGCAGCAGCTGGATCAAGGATGGCTTCCTCTTCCTCTACCAGCCCTGCAAGACACATTCCCATGGAGACCATGGGAACAAGAGTTTCCTCTGGCCACTCATTCCCAAGAGGAGGAAGGACAGACAGAACTGAGCCAAAGCCATGCTCTGCAAGTCCCTCCTCCTTGCAGGGGAAGAATGAGTGAGGCCCTGTGCTCCATGAATAGTGCTCCACCCACAGTATGGAAACAGCAGGCCTGAGGAAGAATCATTCAGCAGCGCCCCACTGAAGGGAAGAAGAGACAGGTGTCTGTGGTTGGTCTGCCTCTTGACCCCAATTTATTTCCTAACCAGCTCCATATCACACATTCTTTGCAGAGATGTCTGCTCTTTTCTCCTCTAAATGGTCATTTTAACCATTATAAGGTTTTCTCTCTATAGCAGGTAGCCCAGTTATATCCAAAAGCAAATGGGAAGACTTAAAACCCTACACAGAGTACCACTTCTATTCCTCATTTCCCCCCCAGCCAGGCCAAGTCTAATCAAATTAGAAAATTCACACCATTGACTTCCCACTCATGCCATTCTTAATTCCAGAGTTTAAAACCACTCTGTGGGCTGTAAGTCTAATTTATTCATTCGTCAAACAAATGTTTGTTGAGCATCGGCTGTGTAGCAGTGAGGTTAGGGGCTTGGGCTACAGGTGATTAGTGAATACCCAGGTAATCTCTAGCCATAGACCATAGCCATACCATAGGGTATGGCACTCTTCTTAATGGCCAGGATGCTGGTGCCTGTGTTCCAGGGAGTCAGGTGGAGGAAGGGAGAAAGAAAGGGCATGTTTGGGAGGGTCCTGCATTTCAGTTCATCTACATGGAAAGAGGTGGACTGTGTCAAAACTTTGAGTATAATTTTAATATCTATTAACAGAACCCTTATGAAATGGTAGGGCTTATGTTATGATGGACAACACAGACAATAAACCTATAATTTCAGGGAGTGGCAAGTACTAGGATGAAAAATGGAGCAGTTATGGGGATGAGAAAGTGACTTAGAATGACTTTCAGGGGCACCTGGGTGGCTCAGTCAGTTGAGTGTCTGACTCTTGATTTCAGCTTGGGTCAGGGTCTCAGAGCCCTGGGATGGAGCCCTGCATGGGGCTCTGTGCTCAACCCAGTGTAGGATACCAGCGGATGTTTACAGAGCTGATGTGTTACATTATTTCCTCTTTTTATGTTCTCATTGCTCCCCAGGGTGCCTAATCTGAAAATCAAGATATTCTCTGCATTCCTATATTTCAAGAAGGGATAAGCAAATAACCCTGAATACCCACCAGTTAGTAGTCATTGTGCTAGGTGCCCTGGATCCATCCGCCCAGGCGACCCCTGAGGCGGGATTTAACGTGCTCTTGCTCTCCATGTCACAGCTGAAATGCAGTGCCTTCCCTAGTCCTCTGTTCCCAAAACCCGTTTGCTTTATACCAATGATTTCCCAATTCCCCCAATCAAAAAAAGATTTCTGGGCCCCAAATCTCTAAGATAATAGCCCGGGAATCCATATTTTTAACAAGCCCCTCTGGCAGTTGTCATGATCGTGCCTGTAGGAGGAACATCGCTTTCTGCTCTCTCCAAGCCAACAATTAACCCCCACGAGCAGCAGAGTGGCGGGGGGTGGGGAAGCGCAGATATGTTTAGAGAGATGTCACCATCACTTGTTGCTCATGGTAGCCAGATTATCCAAAGGAAACATCTGGCTCGTGTATCACTTCTGCAGAGAGAATGAATTCGAGGTTACCGCTTATTTCCATGTGCTTGCTTGCTTATGGGAGAGAGAGAAAGAAGCAACTTCTAACAAAACAGCAGCAGTGGCCTGTGACAGTCCCCTGCCTTGTAGCCCACTAAGCAGCGGTTACTGATGATGCTGTGGACTGGGGCGGGGCTTGCAACTCTCCTCTCTCCTTCTCTGCTAAAGCCACTGGGGTTTCACTAGAACCTCCGCACACTCATCGCCGCACGCTGTCTGGCACGCTGCCCAGGTAAATGCTGGATGTTCCCGGACCCCCTGAGTCTGCCTTCATTGCTCACCTCTGCTATAACGGGTGCCGATGGTGTGAAACATACCTGGGCTTCCCTGCAATTAAGTGTCAGAGCCTGCCCAAACGTTGTAGAGATTCAAAGGCAAGTATTGCCAGGGCGTTTTGTTTCGTTCTGTTTATTTGCCCGGATGGAAATGTACAGCGCATTTGACTTGTTAGGTCTGACAATGCAGAACTGATTTGTGGCTCTACTTTGCGACTCACGAGTTACAAGTTAATTAGAAACACTTTTCCCTAATTATATTTGAGAGTTTGCTCTATTTGCTCTACAATTATCACAAAAATTACATTAACTAGTGTTAATGAACACAACATGGAAATCCCCACTGGATCTTGGAGGAAAGGGGAGAATTAAAGGATGCGTGCATCCCCTGCCCAACACCTGGCTGCCTTTTCAACAGATGTTTTTATTTGTTATTCCCAGTGAAGTGTTCAACATAAACTTCCTTCCTAGTTGTCCCTTAGAGGATGAAACTCAGCCTGCCAGAGGAGAAGGTGCAGTCTTGCTCTGCATGTGCTAATCTATGTTCTCTTAGGGACTCTGTCTCCCCATGGGCTGCCCATCGTGACCCAGGGCGTTTTTGCCTTCCCAGAAACTGGGCACCATCCTGGCGGTACCCTCCCAAGGGAGGGCTCAGAAGAAGAATCTCTATGAAATGATTTCCGAGCTCAGGGACCTGCACCATAGAAACCGATACCAGAGAAAGAAGGAAGTTGTCCTGAGGAGCCAGCCTCCCTGTCCATCTCCGTTCTTTCCTATGTTCCCCAGTATATGTCCAAGCAACACTACATGGGGGGTAGAAGGGAGGTAATAAAACAGAGAAATGATGTCTCCATAAGCTCCTTCCCCAAGGAGTTGTCAGTCAAGTATGAGAGAGGCTACACATGGATAGCTGTCCTACAAAGTAAGCCCTGAGAAAGGGCCAGGAGAGCTTAAAGGAGGAAAGAGAACTCTCAATCAAGGAGATCAAGAAAGGAAGACTTAATGAAGAAATTAATATTCGTAGTGGGTTTTAAAGATGGACGTTGAGTTTGGCTTTCAGATAATGATAACAGGAAAATAAAATATATTGCAGAATTGCTCCTCGTTTCGTAAGAATGAGTTCAGTTGTGTCATGCCTGTGCATGTGTGGGGAAGCATGTGCAGTCTTGCCCACATGCTCCCGCACAAAGTAGGCGCCTTCTGCATGTCTTCTGTTGCTAACCTTCCTCGAACGCTGCCGGCTTCAGACAGTTCTGGTCTTCTCCCTCCCTCCCTATTTGCCTTTTAATCTAATACCCTTGACGAAGCCAAGCGCCTTTTTGGGGAAAGCAGTCATGGGGACGGTGCTTTATAATTATCTGCACAACTTGATTTGCTTCACACAACTATTACTAGAGGTAGTCTCAGGGTCACACGCTATTAATGCACCGTAGTGAGCCAGAGTGAACTCACTGTACAAATGACAGTTGTCCGACTTCAAAGTTTGGGAATTTTTTCAATTAATTTTAAAAAGCGTAGACACTTAAGCAAGCGGTATTCAGCACTCCACATACAGCAGTTCCATAACAACCACATTTAGTGCTTAAAATAACGATACGCGTCAGCTCAGAGTGCCGCTCGCCGGACACCCCATTTGGCTTTCATGCCTGTTGGATCTTGTGTGTGTATGTGTGTGTGTGAGAGAGAGAGAGAGAGAGAGAGAGAGAATGGATTTTAATTCATAAACTCAACTCCGTTTTCAAATGGCATACCTGCTCTGTTCACAAATATACCTGCTGAAGCCTATCTTTGCAGTTATTTAATTAAAAAATAGCCATGGACTCCAATCTGGATTCCAGATCTATTTAATACTTAACCACACTTGACGTTCATTTAGTATCAGCGCAAAGAGTCTACTTCCGTTCCTCACATTTTATATGGAGATTTTTCTTTTTTAGATTAAAAGACATTGTCTTCCACATTTTATTCTTCCCTCAAAATTCGTTCTCTCAAAAGTTAGTGAGAGACACTTAAGTGCTCAGAAATCTAAGGCTGGAATGGTGATTACAAAGCAGTCAGAAAACACTTAGTAATAAAAAGAAGTCTTCAGTATTAACTGTAGGGGCTTCTGTTTTTAGTTTTGTTTGTTTTTTTAAGTGATTTTATAGGCTGGGTGGAGCAAATGTTTATTTTTTTCAGTTTTGTTATTTTTTAAATTGAAGTACCAGTTAACATACAGTGTTATATTAGGTTCAGTTGTGTAATACGTGACTCCCCATTTCTATGCTTTACTCAGTCTCATCAGAATAAGTGTTCTCTTGACCCCATCACCTGTTTCACCCATCCCCCACCCACCTCCCCTCTAGCAACCACCCATTTGTTCTCTGTATTTAAGAGTCTGTATTTTGTGTCTTTTTTTCTTTGTGTCATTTGTTAAATTGCACATATGAGTGAAATCATATTGTATTTGGCTTTATCTGGCCTGTTTCACTTAGTGTTATATACCCTCTACGTCCATCCCTGGTGCTGCAAATGTCAAGAGTTCATTCTTTTTTATGGCTGAGTAATATTCCAGTGTGTGTGTGTGTGTGTGTGTGTGTGTGTGTGTGTGTGTGACAGGGATGGACACTTGGGTTGCTTCCCTATCTTGGTTATTGTGAATAATGAATGATACAGTAAACATAGGGGTGCATATATTTTTTTGGATTAGGGTTTTCATATTCATTGGGAAAACAGCTAGTAGTGGAATTACTGGATAGTATGGTAATTCTATTTTTAATTTTTTTAGGAAACTCCACACTGTTTTCCATAGTGGCTGCACCAGCTTGCATTCCCACCAACAGTGCAAGAGTGTCCCCCTTTCTCTGCATCCTTGCCAACATCTGTTGTTTCTTGTCTTTTTGATTCTAGCCATCCTGACATGTGTGAGGTGATATTTCATTATGGTTTTGATTTGCATTTCCCTAAGGATTAATAATGTTGAACGTCTTTTTTAAAAAATTTTTTTATTTTTTATTTTTTATTTTTTTATAAACATATAATGTATTTTTATCCCCAGGGGTACAGGTCTGTGAATCGTCAGGTTTACATACTTCACAGCACCCACCATAGTGTTGAACATGTTTTTATTTGTCTGTTAACCATCTGCATGTCTTCTTGGCAAAAATATTCATTCAGGACCTTGGCCCATTTTAAAATCAGATTATTTATTTTGGGGGGTGTTGAGTTGTATAAGCTTTTTATATGTTTTGGATAGTAACCCCTCATCAGATGTATCATCTGCAAATACCTTCTCCCATTCAGTAGGTTTCCTTGTTGTTTTATTGATGGCTTCCTCTGCGGTGCAAAAGCTTTTTATTTAGTGTAATTTTTTTTTTTTTTTTTGCTTTTGTTTCCCATGCCTGAGGAGACTCCTATCTAGAAAAACATCTAGAAAAACATTCCTATGGCCAAAGTCAGAGAAATTACTGCCTATGTTTTCTTCTAGGAGTTTTATGGTTTTAGGTTTCTAATCCACTCTGATTTTATTTTTTGTACGGTTTAAGAAAGTGGTCCTATTTCATTCTTTTGCATTTGTTGAGGAGTCTGTCTTTTCCCCACTGTATATTCTTGCCTCCTTTTTCATAGATTAGTTGACCATATAAGCATGGCTTTATTTCTCTCTATTCTGTCCCATTGATCTGGGTCTGTTATTTGTTCCAGCTGTTCCATCCTGTTTTGATTACCTTGGCTTTGTATGTAGTGTATCCTAAAATCTGCTATTGAGATACCTTCAGCTTTGTTCTTTCTCAAGACTGCCTTGGTTTTTCAGGATCTTTTGTGGTTTCATACAATTTTAGGATCATTGGTTCTAGTTCCTTGAAAAATGTGGTTGTTCCTTTCACAGGGATTGCAGTAAATCTGTAGATTGCTTGGGATAGTATAGACATTTTAACAATATTGATTCTTCAAACCCATGAGCATGGGATATCTTTCCACTTGTTTGTGTCATCTTCAATTTCTTTCATCAGTGTTTTATAGCTTTTGGAGTACAGGTCTTTGACCACTTTGGTTAAGTTTATTCCTAGGTATTTTATTCTTTTTGGTGCAGTTGTACATGGAATTGTTTTTCTTAATTTCTCTTTCTGTTATTTCATTATTAGTGTATAGAAATGCAACAGATTTCTATATATTAATTTTGTATTCTGTGACTTGACCAAATTCACTTATCAGTTTTAGTAGTTTTCTGATGGAGTCTTCAGGGTTTTCTATATATGGTATTATGTCATCTACAAATAGTGTAAGTTTTACTTCTTCTTTACCAATCCAGGTACATTTTTCCTCTTTTTCTAATTTGGTTGCTACAGCTAGGACTTCCAGTACTATGTTAAATAGAAGTGGTGAGGTGGACATCCTTGTCTTGTTCCTGATCTTAGAGGAAAAGCTGTTAGTTTTTCACCATTGAGTATGATGTTAGCTGTGGGGTCTTCATAGATGGCCTTCACTATGTTGAGTCCATTCTCTGTCAACCTCCTTTGCTGAGAGTTTTTATCATGAATGGATGTTGTACTTTGTCAGATGCTTTTTCTGCATCTGTTGAGATGATACACAGTTTTTGTCCTTTGCCCTGTTGACATGATGTATCATCACGTTGATTGATTTGTGATTATTGAACTACCCTTGCATCCCTGGAATAAATCCCACTTGATCGTGATAAATTATTTCTTTTAATGTATTGTTAGATTCAGTTCGCTAATATTTGGTTTGAGGATTTTGGCATCTATCTTTTTAAGTGATTTTGTAGCCTGGATGGAGCAGATGTTTAATTTTATGTGAGTTCCAAGCTTGCTCACAACAATGAAAGAAAAGAGACTTAAAAAAGAGAGAAGAAAACAAAATGCATTCGCTTTTCTTTGGCAGGGGAGTCTCAACTTGGGAGTATCTTTCTCAGGGTGTGTGTAGAAGCTTTTCTCTTTGCTTGTGACCCTGGAGGCGTTTTCTGATACACATAATCACATTCAACACCCATCACATGTAACTGTCATTAAGAACATTCATAGGCAGGACAGTGTTAATTTGCTTTACCTTCCATGCCACTTTCAGTAGACTTCCTAATGTTTTGTTAAATTAACAGGAAGTAGAAATTTGTATTTAACACACAGTTGTGGTTATGAGATGAACATGGATCATTTAGGATTTTCAAGCAGTTTATCAATTTAATAATTTTCTGCAAAACTGCCCTTGCTATTAACTTAGCTATTGGAGTGTGCAAACACAGATGTGAAATTTTATTGTCATGTATAAACTTCACATTAAGCCCAACTAAGTATTTATAACTTGAACCCAATGAAATTGGGATTGCAAAGGAAGAAATGATCACGTGACCCCAGGATGGGAACTCTCCCACAAGCAAGCAAGTCTGATTAAGGAAGCCATACCGTCAGTGAAAGGAAAGGAATTGCTCTCCAGTTTGCTGATGAACCTCCACCAGGGTCTTATTAAAAGTCCCTTAACCTCCAGGGAGTCCTCTCAGCATCTCTAGGTAGCTCTGCTAAATGTAACACTCTCTGAGTTGCTATGGAAACAGCTGTATCTATGCAAATTACTTTTTAAAAAATCATTAAGCCACCAAAAGTCTGCCTGACATGTGAAATTTGCAAGGACTGTGGCCCACAGCTACCCTTGGCATTGTTTCTCCTCTCCAACTCTCCCCAGCTTCTTTGGCCATGCTTGTTTTCTACAAATACCACTGAATCCTTGAGAGAGATCACCAGCAGTAAGAGCTGAGGGCTGGTAAGTGGAGGGCTATCCCTTCCTGTCACAGTTTTGAGGGCTGTGGATTGTGGAGGAATCAAATTTCCTGGACACAGATGGGGGAATAAAGAGGCTGCAGGTAAATCTATTTAAATGCCAGCTGTCTCCCAACCACCTTCCTCCTCCAGTAAATAAAAGAGAGCGGCGTACACATGCAGGCATTCCCATGGAATGCACGTGTGCCCACACAGTCACTGGCATGTTGGTGGGCTTGCACGTGCACAACAGGCACGGAGCCCCTGGGTTTGGCACACACGTCCGTTCCTCACACAGTCTCGTCTGCCGCCCTCCCGGGCACAGTTGAACGTCAGAAGGACTGCTGGCCCAGCTTCCTTCGGTGTATCTGCTTGATACACTGGCTTGCCAGGAGCCAGGAGCCCGTACTGTGCTCCGACTGGGTTTGCAGCTTTCCCCGTGCTGGTCACCCAGCGCTGCTGCCTTGGGCACGGCCTGCCCTGCTCTGCTGGTTGTCACAGCGTCACCGGCTGCTCGCTGGGCAGAGCACCTCCACAAGTGTCTGCCTTGAGCCCCCAGGAGGCTAGAGCTGGGAGGTGGTGTGTGACCCGGACAAGAAGCACGGCCCGCTGCCCTCTGCATTACGGGTTGTTCTGGAATCCCTCGGCAGCGCTTCTTATGCCCCAGGCATTGCAAAAATAGCCTTTTCCTCTTGACCTCTGTGCCTTTCTGTGTCACTGGGCTGGAGACAGATTCACGTAACAGCCCCCATCCAGGTCCCGAGTCCACCTTTCCCATCACTGCGTTGTGCTCACAGGACCTGGTTTTCACTCAAACCAGCTCTCTCCTGGAGGGCTTCCCCACCCCACCTGTCAGTCACTGCCTAGCTCTCCCGACCTGCCCAGATATGTCCATATACCCACAGTGCACAGGGCTGGAGCCCTTCCCCAGGACCCCGGGGCCCGCATCCTGCCAGACTCTGGCAGCCCCAGACGTCCGGGCTGCCGGGAGTCCTCAGTCCTGTCTGAACTCAGCCGTGGAAGCAGGGATCAGCTCAGATTCCAGCCAGCAGTGCTGCCCAAGCTGAGCTCTCGGGTAAAGACGGAGAAGGAACTAGCGCCTCGGGAATCAGCCCACCTCCTTGTGGGCACCGTGATGCAGACACTACAATACGGAAGATGCATGAGCATCATTAATGCTTCAAGATGTAAAATTTATAAGTGAGCTCTCAACCATTATCTTTTTTTCTTTTAATGCTTTAGCAATCAACCTATAATTCTATCTGCAAAGTAACACGTTCAGCCCACATTTTCCTACTTCCTTTGCTAGTAACAAAATCATTGCCCTAGGCTCAGCCTTCCTTCCAACAAGGTCAGTGTTCTGAATTTTTTCCTCTAAGAACAGAGCCCTTACTGAGTTCATTATTCCCAGCAAGTGAAAAGAACATCATGGCCCCACATGGGCATGAGGGGTAAACATCCAAGGACTAACATCACCTGTCCCAAGCCAAAAGTTTTTCCTTGTTCCTGGTTTAAACAGAATCCAATTAGAATACAGATATGTGCTTTCTCCAGCTCTGTGTGTGTGTGTGTGTGTGTGTGTGTGTGTAAAGTTAGAGGTCATCCAGGCTTACTTATTCGAGGAATACTTTAAACTTTTGATGAAAGGATGTGAACTAGATGAAAGGTTCCCAGACCTCAAATTTAAAGATCAGAGTGTGATTTTTAAACACTGCATCTCTTATAATAAAAATCCCTTCATGAAAGTAATTGGAGGTATCATAGATTGTCATTGTTCTATATGGAAATACATATATTTAAAGGCATAACCCATATTTTAAGTGATAGCCTTATCTTAGGTAATATAATGTACTGCTCTGCTTTTATCTCTGAAAAGAAATATTTATGATTTATCTTGAAACGTTTAAGCGTGCAGGGAAATGTGGCCATCTGAATGAAAAAATTTAATCAAGCCATAAAAAATGGCTTATTACCAAATACACCAACTCCATAATTAATAAATAAATATAAAATGTTATCTCTCTGAAAAGAAATTTTAAATGAGAATTTTTGAGCTATGAACTATAGTAGCTTTGGAGTTTCAGAGGATAAGTAAGACATAGGTCTTTCTTTTTTAAGAGATCTTTCTAGCAGATAAATTTAAATATAAGATCTACAGTATATTTATCTTTGTCGTACCCAAAATTGGTAAACTCCAGGTCCAAATGATTAAATATGATTCCTCTGGGTCTAATTAATTGTAGTGATAAAATTTTATATACTATAAATTTCTAATTTTACAGACACTTCTAAAACTAGTAAAATTCTAGGCTCTACTGACTTCTCTCATTTCAAATACTTTAGGCTTCATTTGCTCCCCCCCTTCATTTTGTTGGTCCATCTTTCACCAGGAGGCATATTAATCATACTCCCCTGTCCAGTATCGATATGGCAGATTTTCTGCTCATGTTATGTAACAGAGATTGGATGTCAGCTCCCTCTATCATGAATACTAACCCATAAGCTCATCAAGGGCAGGGACAGTGTCATAGTCATCTTTGTCTCGGTGATGCTCAACCCAGTAATAACTGGAGTTCGGTAAATTTCTCCTGGATTAAGTTGTCCGAAACTCTGTTCCAGTTTCCCTCTTATTTATTGAGCTGCCTGTCTAATATCCAGACCTCACACCTACTCAGATATGCAGCCAGCGACCACTGTCGTGTTCCCTTTCTGCTTACTGAGAGAGGGGATGACAACTGTGGCCGACGTACCTGTTCCCGGACTGACTGCTCATCCATCCCCGATTTCATAATGAGAGCTTCTGTGAGTTGTCCCGAGGGGCAGGTGTTAACATTGCCGTGGAGAATGCCAGAACATGATTGCAAGGCTCAGAATGGGCAAAGAAGGATCCCTTTTCCTTCTCAAACAGTAGGAACCTATCTTGAACTCAAGGCCAATTTTTTTTTTTTTGTCCTTTTCAACTCTTCCTTTTCTACTTTATTACCTTCACCTCTACAAACACCGCCATCACCGCCACCTCCACCATTTCTCCCACCACCGTCACCACCTCCACCACCATCGACACCTTCACTACTGTCATACCAGTAGCTACCAGGAATTGATGGTACCTCATCTGCATTTATCTGACACAAGCAACAGAGTTTTTTAATTGATTGATACATGTTTTCCTATACTAGAGTTGAGGATACTTTTCAACTAACGTATGCTCTCATCACAAATGATAACTCAGCTGAAGGACTCATTGATAGCGCTAATTATTGCCATAAAGAACAACCCAATATCAAAGGTCACAAAGATGGTTTTTGCAAGCTATGTTTCAGAATTTTAATGGAAGATATAAGCATTTCTACCTAATAATTAATTGTATGTCACTTAATGAAGGCATATTATAGATCTAATAGCTCTAAACAGGACCAAAAGAAATGATGTCCCTCAAACTCCTACTTCCCCTAAATATTTTCTTCTACTCTCTATGACTTGATAGGTAAAAGCTGTCATAATCACTTGTAGTACATTTATTTTGTACATGCGTGTGTAGATATGTTTTGATTTAATTTTTCTATTGAGAAACTCTACAGTCTCAAATAAATAGTGCCTTAGATTCTTGAGTAAACCAAGAATTTTTTGCTATTTTTTAAAATAACAGTGTGAGTCCTGACTATAGATAGCTTGTTGGGTATCACAATGTTGTAGATATACAATTGGTAAGAAACTAAAGATCGAATACCTTAAGTTTTTTAATTGAATATCAGTTTTCCTATCTAGACACTTAGGAACAAAAGCACAAGGATTTCCCTTGAGTGTAAGGCACAGAATATCTACAACCCACTGTCTGCTTGGAACCCTAACTTCGACTTATATAGTCCTCACTGAAAATCGAAGTGTTTGGGGATTTGTTGAGGTTAGCTCTGGGATATAATATAGATCCATTTTTACAGGTGTTACAAAGTCCATCAGTTTATAACATTGAGCCAGAGGAATGGGTGCCCAGACCTCATTAGCTCAGACCCAGAAGAGAAGTTATACTTTAATGTTATTATCCTTTTCCTTATTAAGAGTTATATAACAAACTTATTTGAAAAACATATCAGCGGAGGGACGCCTGGGTGGCTCAGTTGGTTAAGCAGCTGCCTTCGGCTCAGGTCATGATCCCAGCGTCCTGGGATCGAGTCCCACATTGGGCTCCTTGCTCAGCAGGGAGCCTGCTTCTCCCTCTGCCTCTGCCTGCCACTCTGTCTGCCTGTGCTCGCCCTCTCTTTCTCCCTCTCTCTCTGACAAATAAATAAATTTAAAAAAAATTTTTAAAGAAAAACATATCAGTGGATTCTACTACCTTAGTCTTTGATTATGTCATTTGCTCTCAATGGTGTCATTTGTTCTTATATCTGTTGGTTATGGGCAGAAACAGATGGTTGTTAAGTGAATCCCTACTGTGGGGTGGGAACATTAATCTGACAGCAATGACATGATGGATTGGAATAAATAGCCTGGTTTGGGATAAACAAAGGTGGTGAGAACAGTTAGGGTATTGTGGTGTTTCAAGCTGGAAATAATGCTTCAGAATCAGAACAACAGAATCCAGTTCAGATGAGTTCCCATTGTTGCAAGCTAAGGAAACTGGGCTTTTGCAGTAGTGTGGTTGGAGAGAGGGGTGAAAATTACTAGATAGATAAGTAGGAGCTCATGCCTTGAGTGAGTTTATCCTACTCTTCAACCCTATCCATGTTATTGCCCTCAATCAACAAACACAATGGGATGGATATACTTACTGAAGTGGATGGATAGAGCTTTATGCTCTCAGACTCTGCCAACAGGGAACAGAGTTTGCCTTTGAAACTGTGTAAATGTTAGTATCCATTGTCAACAATGTATATGTCTGTCAGCTACAGGTTTCCAAAACCTTTATATACAATCTGTTTATAATTGTTTAAGTTTGCTCCTACCAAGAGAAAAGGTAAAGGTGGGAAATAGTAAAGACAACTGTCACCTGGATTTTAAAAGGCAAGATTAGTCCTAGGAAACTAATTAGAAGACACCATTAAAAGTGGAATGTAGGTGTCAGCAGACAAAGAGTCACAAAAAGCGTAAATTAGAAATAGGAAAAAGAAGTAATGCTTGTAGGCATCAATACTGGTTCAAATAACATCTGAATTCTTCAGGATCTTCCTGACTTGGCAACTTTTAGTAGCTTTATTATGTGTTTATTCCCATGCATGACCCAACTGGGGAATAAAATAACAACAAAAAAATATGAACTGGCATTTCAGAAAACAATAGGCAAGAAGCTAATATGCACATAAAAAGAAGTTTAATTAAAAGGAATGCCAGTGGGAAGGAGGCACCATGTTTGGCATTCACTCTCCAAAGATGGCGTGAGGCCTTGGCTGGAGACCACAGAACTGTCTTGTTGGTGAAAGTCATGAGTTCTTCCTGGAGAACATTTTGGCAGTGTGCCTCAATATTAAAATATGCAGACTCCTTACCCAGAAATTCAAGTTTTAGGAATTTATACTGAAGACCTCCAGAGCAAATGAATTAATGGAAAGCATTTAAAACATTCTCTGACACCTAGTAAGAGCTGATGTTGGCAAAACAATTAGATACAACCTAAATATATATCAGTCCAAGACTGGATAAAATAGTTCATGAAACAGAACATGACCACACATTAAAAATTAAGATGTGGCTAGATATTTGTTGATGTCAAAAAATATCCTTAGCATCTGTTGAATGCCGAAAGCAAATTAAACAAGTGTGCTGTGGGTCTGTTTCTATAAAATGACACACATCAGTGTATGATAAGCCTAGAGAGATGTACAAAACTGTGCTCTTTGGGTGGATTTATTTTTTCCTTTTTTTTTTTTTTTAACTTTTTTGTCCCTTTTATATAGACTGAAGATTTTTAAGGTTATCATGTGTTAATTTTTTTTTTTTTTTTTTTTTTTTGAGAGAGAGAGCATAAGCAAGGGGAGTTTAGCAGAGGGAGAGAGAAGCAGAATCCCTGCTGAGCAGGGAACCTGATGTGGGACTCGATCTCAGGGTCCTGAGATCATGACCTGAGCCAAAGGCAGATGCTTAACCAACTGGGCCACCCAAGCACCCCATCATGTGTTAATTTTATAGTCAGAAAAAAATAATACTATTAGCATCTCAGAGAATTTTCAAATATACACCAGAACAGGCATTTGGGGAAACTTAAAATTTGATAAAAATTAACTATATAATTTAAAAGGGAGTTGTTGTTTTTTTTAACTCTGTATCCACACAGAGAAATTGTTAATGTCAAAAACAAAACAAAACAAAACAAAACCAAAACAGATGCATTGTAAAATTTGGTTTGAAGTCAAACCTAGAAATTCCACACTTTTGGCATAATGACTAAGTAAAAGTCGCCTTCAATTCTCAGCAAACAATGTAGTATTTATACTAACCTGAGGGTTAGTCAACAGATATATGCATTACATGTGTTCTGCATATTCAATAATCTCTGTAAAAGTCATTTTATCAATTTTGTATTTTACCTGAAGGAGCAATGCCGAATGTCACCTAGCATTTAAATAAGCAAGATTGTCACTTTTCCTAAATTGTTTTCTGAAAATCCTATTACACTTTACATTGCAATCATAATAGAGGCTTTGCCATCATGCATGCTTTGCGAGCTCTGGTCTGTTGCTGCTGCTTTGATTCCAGAAATACCTAAAATAAGTGATTTTATCCCCTCCTTTTGTTCATTCTGCTCAGAGTCACTGAATACAGCCTGTAATGATCAGCCAGATAACTCCTTTTCCTTTGTCCTCAATCAACCCATTGATGGGCCTAAAACAGATGCTTTTAAAGGAGAACCGCAGGGAGGCATTTCATGAATGTGCGTAAGAAAAGGAGAACTTAACCTTTCGGGTTACCCGTGATATCAACAAACAAACAAACTTCTGCTACTAACAGGAAGGTGTCAGCCCAGACTGAAGAGGAGCCCTTTTTCTCAAGGTTAACAGTTTGTGCAGCTAAAATTTTTATAGCACTTTTCTTCTTGATGCCAACCCGCCTTTAGCATCAGACTCTTGAAGGTCCATCCCTGGGCTTCTGGGTATTTATTGGAACTCTGTTTCTGGGACTTCACCCCATCCCGCAGCTCCGAAGACCATCTAAATGCAGAGGGCTCTAAATTATTTTCTCTCTCTCTGTCTTTCTCTCTCTGCTGTGCCCAGACTCGAGCATCCAGCTGCCTCTTGACAACTGGCTAACTGGCATCTCAAAGTCAGCACATCCCAAAGCGCAGTCCCTGATTTCTGCCCCACCCCTCCATCCAGCCCCTCCAGTCCATCTGGCCCGGCCAAAGGCTCTGTGTCATGCATGATCACTTCCCTCTCTGCAGACCCAATGGTTTTCTTCCCGGTCAGCTCACTTCTTCCCTCATTCTACCAGAATGGTATCTTTAAAAACCAATCACCCTTTTTGGGGTGATGGAAATATTTTGGAACTAGAGGAGAGGAGATGGTTGCACATTCTAGTAAATGTACAATGGTCGTGGAATGGTGTGCTTTAAAATGGTTTATTCTAGGTTATGTAAATATCCTCTTAATTTAGGGAAAGTTTTGTTGTTTTAAAATGGTTTTTGTAGGTTATGTAAATATCCCTTTAATTTAGGAAAAGTTTTGTTGTTGTTGTTTTTAAAGCTCTCCTTGTAATTGGTGACTAGTTGGAACTGTGTCTTATACTTTGTTTTTTAGCACTGTGGATGCACCAGGAAGGAATGAAACATAATAAAATATGTTGTGATGGTTACCCCACTGCACTTACGGATAAAAACAGAAATTTCTGGCCAAGGCATCTGAGGCCCTTCTTGGGATGTGTCCCCTGCTCATTCACTTTAATCAGGGTTCCAGCAGGACATGTAAGGCACACTCAGCTAGGATTCTGGAGAGAATTTAATGAAGGTCCTTTTTTCCAAGGTGTGGACAGAGTAAAGGGACCAAGCCACGGGTGGTCAGGCAGCTAGTGACTATCACTAGTGGAAGCAGTGAAGAGGAAGCAGTATTTCCAGAAGTCAGGAGCCATGGAGATGGGGTACTGTACCCACAAGGGGCCTCAGCCCTATGGGCATAAGTGAGGATGGAGAGCATGGGGAGCAGAAACATCCCAACACTCTCTCCTCTCGCTCTACCACCAATTCTGCCTTTGGCTGAACCCAGCTGCAAGCCAGAGGGCTTGGGTGCTTGGGACACTCAGCCCAGGGGCACAGTTGGATTTTGGGGTTGTTTTTTTGTTGTTGTTGTTGTTGTTTATTTCTTAAGAGCAGTGATAGGGGTGCCTGAGTGACTCAATCACTTAAGAGTCTGCCTTCGGCTCAAGTCATGATCTCAGCGCCCTGGGATGGATCCCTGCGTAGGGCTCCCTGCTCATTGAGGAGCCTGCTTCCCTCTCTCCCTCTGCCACTCCTCCTGCTTGTGCTCCTGCTGTCTTTCTCTATATATCAAATTGATAAATAAAATCTTAAAAAAAAAAAAAGCAATGGGAGTTGGTAGGAAACTGGAAAAATCAAATGCCTTGAATTCATCATTGAACATCAGTTTTCTTAAGACACCTAGAAACAAAAGCATAAGGGGTTCCCTTGAGGCTAAAGCCTAGTGTCTACGACCCACTCTTGAAGCCTTAAGTTCTTCCTTGCTGAAAATCCAGCTAAGCATAGAGGGAACAAGTAGAGTGTCCATTCCACCACCCCTCACCCTATCTGGCCATGCAGACCTTTCTTGTACTTCCTAATTAGGCTGTACTCTCTGCCTGATTTAACTTTTATGAGGGATTTGCTGTCCTGATCTCAGCAGTCCCATGAAAGTTCCTTTGAGACCTGAGACCCCTGCCCCTTTGCACACTATCTCCCCAGCTGTGCGGAGGAGTTTTACCAAAATCGCCAAGTATTTGTGGAATTGAATTCTGGGCTGGCTTACTCTCTCTAAGGCTTGAAAGTGTTCTGCTAGACAAAGAACATTCTGTTTACTGAATGGATGAATGGTCAGATCAATGAACAACTGAAGGACTGAGTGACGTAGTTGGGTCATGATGACATCAGAGCACAAGATCTCAGGTCAGGAGCTCACTAATCACTCCCTTCTGTCAAAACAGGTAGTTTTTCGGGTTCTTCACAAAGGAGTCACAGTGCAAGAAGGTGATATTGATGAACTCAGTCAAGTTCTCCATAGCTGAGTTGTGATAACTTCCACTGGTTCTTCACCTTGCTAGTCTTACCAAAAAAAAAAAAAAAAATTAAATTAAATTAAATTAAAAATGCTAGTGGCAGGGCCCACTTAGATCACTTATACCAGAATCCCCAGAGATAGCACTTACGCATACGTATTTTTCTTAATTTTTCCATGGATAGGAAAACTACCATTATGGTGTAAGACTATGATTGCCCAAATGATATTTTCTTCTGACTGCTGAGAAATGCATTTTTTTTTTTTTTTACTCAATTAACTTACTAGTGGGCATCTACTATACAGCTGATCCTGTGGACATTAAGGCTATCTTCATACCTATAAGTCTTTGTGCTTTCTCTCTCTTTCTGGATCCCTGGATGCCTCACCCCCATTCTATGTCTAATTATTCTCATCCTTCAAGGGCCAACCAAAGACCCTCCCCTCTTCCAGGTAGACTTCTGTGATCCCTTCCCTTGGTGATCTCTTGTTACGTGAATTCTCATGGTACATCTTTTCTGACGTTGGTGGATTTTATCATACACAACCCAGTCATGTGAGTTTCACTTGTCCCTGGACAAGGGCATGCTTTCTCTCTCCTCTCTCCCCGGTAGACTCTGCTTTATTCACAGTATATTACCCAGCATGCGTAGCAGGCTTTTGTTTTCATAAGCATTCACAAAATATCTGCTGAAAAATTAAAACCATAGAAATGGCACAAGGAAATCGAAGTTTCCCGAAATCTCTAATTTGGGTAGAAGATTAGCATGGGGACTATGAGGGGAAGGGAATATGTTTGGAGGAGAATTTGCAGTAACAAATTACAGGTGGTGTATGTATGGAGTTCTAGAGGTGCAACTCAGAAATACAAATCTGAGAATGGTCAGCAGAGATAATGGTCAAGTCTTAATGTTCTTATCCACTGTCATCATATTGTCCATGAAAAATAACCTCGGAATAGAGTGTCTCTAAAAGGCAAGATCATTTGGACTACGAGAGCCTATATTTATATCCCAGCTCTTTCTCTCTTGTGTGTTACCTGTCCTTGGGAGAGTTTTGTAACCTCTTAAATCTTGAGTTACAAACCTGTAAAATGAAATCAATAGCAATACCTCTCTCCCAGGGTTGGGGTAAGGAATTAATAAAACAATACATGTGACATGGTAATGGTTCAGTAAATGAGGACTTGTGATTACCATTGGTATTGTTATGATGGGGCAGCAGTATGAAACAGTTTTGATTTAGTGGAAAATAAGATCTTGTTTTAAAATTAGTGCAGTAGATTCAGAAAGGATTTGTTTTAAAATTGCCCTTCATCTCAGTCTGGGTTTTGTTCAGTATTTTCTCCATGGACGATTATAGCTGCAAATTTTTAGTAGAGGTCAACAGAACTAAGGTTTGCCAGAAAAATCATTTGCAAAAGTTGTTTCAAAGTGGAATATTCTTCATTCTATGAACCCAAATGACTTCTTAAAATTTCTCGAGCTACATGACCTGAGGCTTTTTAAAAAGAAACCGATGAAAGATGGAAAGCAGAACATTCTCTTGTGTTCATGTGCGTCGTGCTTCAAAGGACTGCAGACCACATCTCCTCTCTCCAATCTCAAGCAGCAGATTCACGTGCCTGACATCTGTCTGGTTGTTCCTATGCATCATGGCCAGACTGCTGACCTTCGCTTTCACCTCCACGTGCAATGTCGTTCGATGAGCGATTCACCGCTCTGTGTCTCAGTTTCTTCATCTGTAAAATGGAAAGTGCTGAAGGCTTACACGAATTAATACATGCAAGATGATAGCAAAAATTCTGGTGTATAACAAGAACTCAAAACTGTTAGGTATATTTGGCTATTTTTCTTGTTTTTTGTTTGTTTGTTTGTTTTTGTTTTATTGTGTTCTTATTTTGGATGCCTGGTTCAGTCACACTCTGAAAATCTGAGATCCCTGTACATGAACATCATCATGACTTGATAATGTCATTCATTCCATATTCTTTCATTCAGTAGCCCACTGGGAACTGAGCTCTCCTTAATCCTGATAACGTGAAAGCTGAATTAAACTTCCAGTATGAAGTTCTTCTCACTCTGTTCTCACTCTGCCACCAGTTTTTTCATCAAGGCAGCTTCTTGGTGAGAACCATAGGAACCAAGGCTGCACTTTACAATGGCCCCGATATAGAAGAGTGCCCCTATGTATCTTTTTTTTTTTTTAAAGATTTTATTTATTTATTTGACAGAGATCACAGTAGACAGAGGCAGGCAGAGAGAGAGAGGGAAGCAGGCTCCCTGCTGAGCAGAGAACCCGATGCGGGACTCAATCCCAGGACCCTGGGATCATGACCTGAGCCGAAGGCAGCGGCTTAACCCACTGAGCCACCCAGGCGCCCCCTATGTATCTTCTTTGCAGGGATTCTTAGCTAAGGATGCTCCCACAATTCAGTTTGAGTCTTTTTGCTGACTCCTGGCAGGAGGAGTGGGGAGGATATGCTTGCTACCTGTAGCGTAATAAAGAAAACCTCAAGGAGATAGCCATCCTTATCTTTGTGCAAGGTTCTGTGATCTCATATTTGCCTACTCACTCTAAGCCCAGAGAGTTTGGAATGGCAGCCTGGGGACTTACCAAGAAACGTGTGGGACTTTGTAACTTCTAGGTTATGGTACTTAATACAGGTGAAAACAGCATAATACCCATGGTCATCCACACAAATGAAGTCATGGCTTTATGGTCAATGGATACCCTGCAGGTTCAGGAATTTGCCAGGCTCTGTGTTTACTAAAGATGAAATTAGCTTAACTACTCATTTTGAGTAATATGTGTGGTTTGCCAACTGTCATCTCCTCCAAAGACCACCCGAAAATCCTATAGATCAAGCAAAGCTAAGTTTATTGGATTTACTATGGTACTGGAGAATACTATCTTGTGGGAGTCAAAAGAAAAATTAGGTAGCATATTTATAAGACCATAGTCCTTGGCTGGGTGTTTTTAAGTTGGGTATTCCAAGGTTGGAAACAACTGGGATTGGGCAGAATTTATAACATAATGGCTCTGGACTGGTGGCATGGGGAGACAGGGGTCATGAAATGAGTTTTGATAAGCAAACTTATTTTTGATAAGCAAGCTGATTAGTTTACAGTCTGACTTCCAGAGGCAGATGTTTTCTGGAGCAAGCAGTTGGATCAGTCTGTCTCCATATCATTTAACCCAGGGCCCGAAATTAGGGTGCTTTCACCTCCCACATTCTTAAAAATCATTATATCATGGAGCTGATTGTCTCTGAATTTTTCTCTTCCTCTCCCTCTCTGATCCACCTCTTTTTCTCACTTCCTCCCTCCCTCCCTTCCTCAATCATTTTTGAAAGAGGCAAAGGCAAACTTAACTTACTTTAATACGTGTGATTTGGACTATATAAAACTACACAACCAAAGTATAAGAAATCATCTTTATTACTACACAGAAGAATATGACAGTTGTCAGATAAAAGGACATATTCTTTAACTGCAGTCACTTTTAGAAAAAGAGGCCCAGGGCCAGGTTCCAGAGATGATAAAACTCAGCATGGCTACTTTGGTGACATTGTTTTCAAGGTCTGGCTTACCCAAGGTCATTGAGGAAGGCTCTAGTTTCAAGCAAGCCCAGTTTTATATTCCTGACTCTTCATCTCTTGGGAATTGAAAATTAAAGAATTCTGTGGTTCATGTACAAAATGCTGTGTTCTAGCATGAACCCATGACTTTCACAGATCGTAACTAACAAACACTGACATCCTGGAGGGGAAGAAAATACATCTTTTTTCCCTCTAACCCTCTTAGGTTCTCCAGCAGGGGTAGCACAAGTAGGCAGACAGGCAGGCAGAGAGAGAGGGGGAAGCAGGCTCCCCGCTGAGCAGAGAGCCCGATGTGGGGCTCGATCCCAGGCCCCTGAGACCATGACCTGAGCCGAAGGCAGAGGCTTTAACCCACTGAGCCACCCAGGTGCCCCAAAACAGAAGTCTCTTAACACGCATATGGCACGTACATGTGGGAGCACCCACATGGGTAGCTCAAACTACACATGTGTGGGTGGCTCAAAGAGGTGGTTAGAGCTTGTGCTTATAGAGCATCTGCTAAACAAAGGAAAAAGGGCTTGGGGCTTCAGGGAGGGGGAGAGAAGTTATGGAAGGGTGATTAAGAAAAGTATGGTCAAACAAGTTTGCATGCTAATCTTCGTTTACAGATTTAAGTTGGTGCTTTCTTCATTGGTAAGACTCCGTAAGAGTCCTCCTCTTCCTGGTACAAAAGAGGGAGACGGCTTGACAAATGGAAATTTCCTTCATAAATGTACATTTCCTTTACAAAAGGACAAGTTGTGCTGACTGGAGAGTTTTTTCTACCTGGTGGTTGGTGCTCAGTGGTCTTTGACTCAAAATTATCCATATGCCAAGGAACTGTATTTGGAGGTGGAATATTTTGGTACGCTTCACCTCCAAATTATTTTCAACTGAAATTTACTTAAAAATAAAATACCGTGGGAAGAGCTTCTTCCCCCTTAGATAGGAGTTGCATTGCCTTGTCCCAGCTGAAGATAAGCCTCATTTCTGCTGACTCAAATCTGGCTTGTTATCCCTTTATTGTAAACATTTACTGTAATTCCAAAAACTTCGATCTACAGAGTCCAACTTGAAATGGAAAGAAGTTCACAGACACACCTAAGTTTTGATTCTTTCTTCAAAAAAAGTCACCATCTTTTGACTATAAAACTACCTTTTTTCGTCAAAATTAGTTGCTATGAAACCAGTGAAGATCATTTCTTAAATTATTAATAAAAAATTTAGATGAATTTGGGCCTCTTGCCTGTACTAATCTATACTGGAATAAGTGTGCACCGCTGGCGCGCAAATTTGAACAGCGAGTGCTGCTGGGATCATTTTAGTGTTGGAACAAGACAGCACCTCGGTGTCCACGGCTTTGTCAATAACCAGGCTGTTTTAGAACTTCAGGAATTTGAACCTCTCCGCAGGGCCCAGGCAGATGTTAATCCGCTCAAACCAGAATTTGCCTCCTTCCTAAAAGCAGATCTGATTTACTTGCTAATGTGAGGAATCTACTCACTCTTCATCCATTCTGGAGTTAACCAAATGCTGTTCCTACTTTGAAAATAAGCAAGGATAATTCTGCTTGATTCTCAGCATTTAACGCGTGTGGGATGCTCTTAAAAAGAATTCGGTATTGGAGCTAGAAGCCGTCAGTGGCAATCATAGGGTGACAGTTTATGGTTATTGAGTCTGACAATCCAGCTCTTCTGCCTGCTCCCCCCACACATTTATCAGCCGCTGCAGCACTCGCCCATCTCCGCACCACCTCTGTGAGACTCTCAACTCAGAAAGATTGGTTGAGTCGAATTCTAAAAGGATTAACCTTCACCTAAGCCCCGTGGTCACTGCAGTTTCTTCTCCTGGAATATTAAAGAGGAGAACTCAGAGGTCATTCGTTCTGGCCAGCCAACTCCTGGAACTCCGGAAGGAAGACCTAAGGAGTTTTGGCCTAAGGAATTACCCATTTTCTTTTAATTTTTTAAAATCATTTTTCATGGTCTAAATTTAAGTTCTTTATAAATTAGGTGGTAGGAATCACTTAGCATCAAAAAATGGATTGCTCTTAAGGGAAGGTGTGCAAAAGTAAGACAAAGCTTCTGGGGCACCTGGGTGGCTCAGTAGGTTAAAGCCTCTGCCTTCAGCTCAGGTCGTGATCTCAGAGTCCTGGGATCGAGCCCTGCATCAGACTCTCTGGTCAGCAGAGAGCCTGCTTACCCCTCTCTCTCTCTGCCTGCGTCTCTACCTACTTGTGATCTCTCTCCCTCTCTGTCAAATAAATAAGTAAAATCTTTTAAAAAATAAAAATAAAAAAAGAGAAGTATAGATATCTTTTCTGTATCCTGTTTTCATTTCTTTTGGATATAAACCCAGAAATGGGATTGCTGGATACTATGGTATTTCTATTTTTAACTTTTTGAGGACCCTCCATACTGTCTTCCATAATGACCCCTCCAATTTACGTTCCCCCCAGCCGTGAATAAGGGTTCCCTCTTCTCCACATCTTCACCAACCCTTACCTCTTGTCTTTTTGATACTAGCCATTCTAACAGGTGTGAGGTGAGAGCACACTGTGATTTTGATTTGAAGAGTAATGTCGAGTATCTTTTCATGTACCTGTTGGCCATTTGGGTGTCTTATGTAGAAAAATATCTGTTTTGTTCCTCTGCCCATATTTATTCAAATTATTTTTTGTTACTGAGTTGTAGGGGTTCCTTACATACTTTGGCTATACCCCCTGGCTCGATATATGGTTTGCAAATATTATCACCCATTCCTTAGTGGCCTTTTTTTTTTTCCTTTTCTTTTTTGCTGTGCAGAAGCTTTTTAGTGTAATATTAGTTGCTTTTTTTACTTTGAACTACCTGTTGTATAGCAACATTTTGGTAAAGTTTATCATTGACTTAAGGTCAGTGGTTTTATTTTTTAAAGTATTAAACGAGGGTGGTACGCAAATCTTGTTGAGGCTACCCCATATACCATCCGGGAGAACTTTCAAGACAGTCCTAATTCGGAACCACACCTTGAGGGTCAAGACAGGGGTAGTTGTAAGTGTTTCTGTGATGCCTGCAAAGACTCAGATGCACACACATAGGTACCTGCATGCACACATGCACACACACAAATGCATACATGTATGTGTGCACACATGCACACACTCATGCACACAGCATAGAACAAGTGTAGACATGGTGTCACGGGCCTCCAGATTTCAATCAGCCACCCTCCACACACCCAGGACTCCAAGAGTGAACAGGTGGTGATAGAGGAAGTCCATAACTTATTTGCCCCCATTCTTCTGTCTTCTCTCCCTTCTCCAGGTGCATAAATTTTCACTCTCAGAATAAGATGAATGACATTCACTTGAAAATAAATATTCACAAATACATGAAGTTAATTTTTAATTAGCTGATGAATTAAAAATGTTTAAAGCATTTATTTAAAAAGAATTCAGTACAACTTGTCTTTGGTTTGAGTCTTACCCATGTTCAGGGATTATGTTTTAGGTCTAAAAATTAAAAGCAAATGAGGGGGTCACAGGAAAGACTTGCATAGCCACAGGCAATGTTTGCTTTTGTCATGATTTAAGACTTAAGATTATTAAGATAAATTTTTTGTCAAACTGAGTTTTTTTAAGGATATCCTGTACCTCTTTTAGGAAGAAAGAAAACCCACAATTACCCTCGATTATAATAAAGTAAGGGATCCAATGAAAGTAATTAAGGTTTTATTAAAGAAATTTTAATAAACCAATTACTGCTCATGAATATGGATAACCTCAAGGAAAAGAGCCACCCTGTGCCTGAAATAAAAATAAACTGTATTTTAAATATATTTAGTATACATCATTAGTTATTTAAATGTCTTCTCAACTGAACCTACTGTCAAAATTATATTTGGAGCAGTAATAATTTTATACTGTAAGGGAAAGCTATTGAATACATATCATTAAAGGAAAGAGGCTATAAAACAATTTTATTGGAGATTTTAATCTCAAAGAAATTAGCATATTTTCATGGGGTAAATTGAAATTTGCTAGTGACCATCAACCAAAATACTAAACCTTCTTTATGTTACTTTCAGATAAGAATAAATGAAGTAGTTGTCATGGATAATAAATACCACTGTCAACTGAGTTTATTCCATTTTTTCACAAATTGGAATTTTAGTACTACCGTGGCTAATTTAGAATTATCAGGGAGTTCAGAGAAGATAATCACCCAGATGAAGCATTAGAGATAAGACTTCTAATGCTAAATTGACTAATGTTTTCTAGTGATATAAATTTTTCTCTACTAGCTAAAAGTAGAATTTTCGTAGAGTCCAGGGTTATAATCTCATTGAAGTAACATTTCGTATTCTCATTTGGATTTATTATTTGTAACCTCTGCTACTTTATTTCTTTAACTCATGACTTCATTTTGCCGCACCGTAATACTTAAGGAGTGTACAAGGCTTGGAGCACGTGTCATCTTATAAGGGTCGATCGTCTAGTTATTGAGTCTTGTATTTATTTGTTTGGTGAGCACCTGCTATGTGTCAGACCATATTCTATGTGCTATATGTGCTCTATATGTTATGAACACTCAGATGCCTTGCTTTCCTGTCTTGGCTGGGACTTTTTGTGGGGAAGAACAGTGAGCAAAGGGCAGAAGATCAAATAATAAAAAATCATGGACAATAGGAAAATTAAAATAGGAGATCTGATAGCAGTTGTCTGGGGAAGTAGTTTAGAATGATCTAGAAAATTTCTCTGAGTTTTTGCACACATAAGGTACATGTGAGCAGAAATAACGATCAGCCTTGGAAAGGTCTGGAGAAGAATGTTCCAGGCTAAGAGGGCAGTAGGTCTAAGGGATCTGAGCTACAGATGAGCTTGTATGTTCAAGGAGAAGAAATATGGACACATTGGCTACAGTAGAAGGATTACTACAACAATGGAAGGACCCTGAGGGTAGGAACTTTTTGTTTTGTTCAGTAATGTAACCTCAGCATCAGACAGAACCTGGGACCTAGGTCCTTCCTATGCATGGAGTGAATAAATGAATGAGTGATTCAAGATGAATCTGGAGATGTAGGGGAATGCCTGACCATGAAGCTATAACAAGAGGTTTAATTCTATTTGAAGCATAGCAGTATTTTTAACAGGTTGTGTGGTATTGAATATTGGCTCCTTAAAGGTGTCCGTGTCTTAATTCTCAGTCTGTGAATGCTATCTTAGATAGTAAAAGGGGCTTTGCAGATGGGATTAAGTTAAGGATCTTGAGATGGGGAGATTATCCCAGATTACCCAGGTGGGCTCAGTGAGATCACAAGTATCCTTATAGCAGGGAGGCAGGGGCATCAGAGTCCAGGAAGGGAATAATGATAATAGATGCTGAGGTCAGGGTGAGATGGTCCTCAAGACAAGGGGCACAGACAAGCCTTTAGAAGTCAAAAAAGAGGGGCACCTGGGTGGCTCAGTGGGTTAAGCCTCTGCCTTCAGCTCGGGTCATGATCTCAGGCTCCTGGGATCGAGCCCCACATCAAGCTCTCTGCTCAGCGGAGAGTCTGCTTCCCCCTCTCTCTCTTCCTGCTTGTGATCTCTCTCTCTCTCTCTGTGTCACATAAATAAATAGATAAATATTTTTTTAAAAAGGAAGTAAAAACAGACAGGGGTCTGCCTTCAGCTTAGGTCATGATCTCAGGGTTCTGGGATCAAGCCCCCTGTCTGGGCTTCCTGCTCAGTAGGGAATCTGCCTCTCCCTCTCCCTCTGCCCCACACCTCCACTCTCCCTCTGCACCCTCCTCCCACTCTCCCTCTGCCCCCCCCCCCCCCCTCTGCCCCTCCCCCCCCTCTTCCTCTGCCCCTTCCCCCCACTCCTGCTTGTACTGTCTCTCTCAAATCAATAAATAAAATCTTAAAAAAAAAAAAGTTTAAAAAGACAAGGAAGTTCTCTTAGAGCCTCCAGGAGCACCACACCCTGCTGATCTATTTGAGACTTCAGGCTCGCAGAATTGTAAGATAATAAATACGTGTTGTTTGAAGCACTAAGTCTGTGGTAAAATAAAACACGATTATTCCACATTCCAGAAAGTGGCCATTTAATAAATTTGCAAACATGAAGATGGATACATTTTTAAAAGTTAATCACTCAACGTTCTCCCTTCAGCAGCACGGGTAGTAAAAATAATTCATCACTTATAATCTAAATTAAAATGCATTTTTAATTTAGTTGCAGTGTTTAGCCGGATCCCCCTTCCCAGATCTTCTGTTCTCTCACGGTACACTTTGATGAAGAGGAGAAGAGGGCAATTGGATCTAAGTTCTAATGACAGGGGTAACTAGGAAAAAATTGTTGTGGAGGGAGAAAAAAATGAGTCCAGAGACAAAGAGAAAGGAGAGGGAGGAGAAGGGATCCCATACAGGGTCTGAGTGTCAGGAGTCCAGGAGGGACGAATCTGGGTGGTTCCGGCTCGGAGTCTCTCAGAGGGCATCTGAAGCATCTGAAGGCTTAGCTGGGGTTGGAGTTTCCACAATCAAGGAGGTCTTCCCTTGGCTGTTGACTGGAGGTCCCGCTTCTTTGCCACATGGGCAGCCTCTTCACGCTAGCCTTGAAGCCCCCCAGGATGACAGCAGATTCCGCCTCAACAAGCAATCTGAGACAGGGCTTAGAGAAAGCCACAGCACCTTTTCTGTGACCCGGTCTCAGAAGTCACCCACCGAGGTGCCTGGGTGGCTCAGTTGGTTGGGCGACTGCCTTTGGCTTGGGTCATGATCCTGGAGTCCCGAGCTCAAGCCGAGTCAGCCTCCCAGCTCGATGGGGAGTCTGCTTCTCCCTCTGACCCTCCCCCTTCTAGGGCTTTTTCTCTCTCTCTCAAATAAATAAATAGAATCTTAAAAAAAAGAAGAAGCAGAAGAAGAAGCAGCAGCAGCAACAGCCACCCACCGGCACCTCCACCGTATTCTATTGATCAGAGCAAGTCCCTCCGTCCAGTGCTCAGTCACAGGGAGAAGGACTGAGCTCCACCAGGAGCAGGGGATGTCAAAAGTGAGAATAGCAAAAATGTTGAACCAGCGCAGAAGAAAGAGGAAGGAATAAAGAAATGTGAGCAGATCATTTCTCATTTCTTTATAGAGAATGCCCAGATATGGCCATTTTTCTCACTCATCTCTCTCCCGTCTGCCAGGACTAATGGATGTGTGTGTGGGTGTGTGTATGTGTGTGTGTGTAGGTGTGCATATCTGTATGTGAGGGTGTGCGAGTGTGTATCCGTCTGTAGCTATCGCTACAGAGTTCCCACTGTTACCTACTTTTGACTTCTGCCGGCGTGTCAGCCTCTATCTCCAATGGCTCCAGAGACTTGTGGTTCTACACACAAGTTTGTCTCTGTGCCCAGATAATCTAAACAAAACCCCAAGTTTTGAGGGCTCCCTGCAGCTGGTTGACTGAATTCCCCCCGAAAGAAATTCTGCCACATGACCTCCACTTGACCAAGCTGTCACCCAAGCAGAGGTGATAAAAGCTGCCTCTGGTCAGAGGTCCACTGCAGCTCTTCTGGGTCAGGAAGCACTTTGGGGTTGCAGGAGTGAATTACTCTAGAAAGTTCCAACACAGGGTCAAGCGCTGTGATAAGCTCTCTGGCACGTGACACACAAGAAGTCAGCCTGGAAAGGCACAATGGACGGGGAGTAGGAGACTTCTGACCATGCTCAGTTCTGAATGAGGTTACACTAATTAATGAATAATGAGGAAAGTAATGGAGAGAAGAGCCCAGTAAAGAGCTATCTTGGACCATCTCCTTTCCATCTGTTCACTTATCAGGTATTAGATTAGGCCATTCCATTTCCTTTGATTTTCCCCTCTCCTGATCTTTTTTTCTGATTTTAAGAAACCAATAGGGGCATCCAGTCAGTTAAGGGTCTGACTCTTGATTTCGGCTCAGGGTGCTGAGATCAAGCCCCACGTTGGGCTCCAGGCTCAGTGGGAATTCAGCTGAAGATTCTCTCCCTCTCCCTCTGCCCTCACTCCCTACCGCCACACTCACTCATTCACTCTCTCTCTCTAATTAAAAAAATAAAACAGTAAGAATTGTTTTATTATCACAGAATGCCTTTAGATTCTTTTAAAATCATTGCATGTAAAAATGCAAAAATTTCTCCTTTACTATTAGTTTTTGAGGAATTGTATTTTACAGCAAAACATATCACCCATATTTTAGAACATTTGCATGCCCCAATTTTCTTTTTTTAAGATGTTATTTATTTATTTGAGAGAGAGAGAGAGATCATGAGCCGAGGGATAAGCAACCTCCCCACTGAGCAGGGAGCCCAACACGGGACTCAGTCCAGGACTCTGGGATCATGATCTGAGCTGAAGGCAGACGCTTAACCGTCTGAGAACCCCAGGTGCACCTACATGCCTCAATTTTCATGGGTTGGAATTTTCAAGTCAGGATTTCAGAATGAAGAAATTTTGATATCCTGTGTGTATGTGTGCATTGTATACTTAGAAGAATAGGCATAAACCCTTGAATGTGATACTTTGGAAAGTTATCCTCAAATCTGGGGTAGATATTAATTTCATTTTAATGTGCTTTTTTAGTTTGCAAATCTATTTTATTAGAAAAAATTTTTGAAAGATTGCAAATCAATGTATTTTGATTATCTAAAATTAATAAAATATTTCTTAATAGAATGAATACACAGCTCTACATATCATTTAAGACAAGATAAATGTATATGATAATATTGCTAGCATTTTAAATCCATCTGAATCAGGATATATTTGGGGGCACTTTCTGTGTACAATGGAGCATTTTTTGTGTACCCAATTTACAATACTAGTGGCAATGCAAACCTACACACAGAAGTTTCTAGAAAATGGTCTATACTCTAAAGCAAGGTGAGAAAAATCCTTTCTGTAAAGGGCCAGATGATAAATTGTTTAGGCTTCGTAGGTTATACAGTTCCTGTCACAAATATTCAATTCTTCCCTTATAAGCCAAAGACAGTACGTAAATAAATAGGGAGAGCTTGTTCCAATAAATCTTTATTTACAAAAACAAGCAGGCAGCATTTGCCCTCAAGCCAACCCCCTCTAGTAAAGGACTGATTTATATATATTGGGCACCAAAAACATTTTATTTCCCTTGCTTTACCTCAATAAAATTCCTAGCAAATGTTATTTTGAAAGAAAGTTGAAAATAGTTTGTCTCAGGATGGCTGGTTGATTAAGCTTCTGCCTTTGGCTCAGGTCATGATCCCAAGACCCTGGGATCAGGCTCCTTGTTCAGTGGACAGCCTGCTTCTCTTTCTCTCTGCCTGCCGTTCCCTCTGCTTGTACTCTCTCTCTCTCTCTAACAAATAAGTAAATAAAATCTTAAAAAAAAAAAAGTTTGGTCTCTACAGTCACATTTTTATAGAACTGATTTAAAACTGTCTCTTCAGTGATTAACAGTCCAACATTATCAGCTTTCAGATTAATATGATTAATGCCCTTGATAAGTTCAATATATGCCATGAAAAATACTAATAAATTTCAGAAATACCTGTGTTCTTTTTGTTCTATTCATAACACAGTAGATGAAACACAATCTTGTCTTAAAATTTATTGAAAACTTATTAATAAACAAGTAATGTGGAAGTTGTGTTTCTAAAGACAACTATGATATTTTATTCTCAGTATCTGGAGTGATGATGTCTATTTAGATTAATCTTGAAAGACAGTACAATCTTATTGTATAAAAAAGTAGAATATGATTCTGTTTCTTTTACCTGCATGTGTTCTGTTTTAACAATAACAATAAATACTTTAAAAGCATTTTCAAATATTATAACTCTGTGCAATATCGATGACCTTCTCTAAACTTAATCCCATTTTAAGGTTTTGTTTAAAAATATATAAAAGCCTAAAAAATTCCACCCGACCTAAGACTTTTGCTTTTACTCTGCCCACATTAATGACTGCTATAGTGTGTCCACTGCAGACGTGCCCTCCACTTTCTCCTGCTCTCTGTCTTCAAGTTACATCAGCAAGACCAGTCTCCGGGTCTTCCATGAGCATTGCTTTTTGAGAAGAACCGACAAAGCTGTCACAAGTGACAGTAAATTTAAATTGCTTGTTGATCCCATTGACATCAGACCTGGTTCTGGATGTTCCCAAGGTCCCATGTCATGGTGGCTGGTTCTGAATGGAGGCCAAGTCCATCGAAATGTCCGTATGTGCATACTGAAGTCTAGGATAAAACTAAGATGTCCTACAAAGTAGGGTTCGTAGCTTAGAGAACTTTCGCAGCTCTAACCATCTTGGTTAGATTTTGGATACTTTGTCCAATTGTATTAATAATAAACAGAAGTCTGGCTGGTCCATTCAGATCAGAGTTCAACCTTGTTACTCATCAGGATGGGACCAAGACAATCATAACACAAGTCCTCTGCCCACTTTTCAGATTTTCACGGCGCCCCTTCAGTGGGTTCTCACCGGTGTCCTAAAATTAAGGGTGTGCTCTAGGGCATGTACTCTCGCTCTCTTCGTCCGTCCTGCCCGTGCTGTTAACTTGATGAAGGAAGACCCTTTGGAGGGGAGAAGAGTGACCATCCCAAAGCTCTGTATCTGTGTGTCTTGCAGGAGTCCTTTGGAACCTCTCATCTTGCGACGCACTCAAAATGCCAATCATCCAGGACACTCTGGCGGTGTTGACCAACGCCGTGATTATCCCCCATTCTGGCTGGGAAAATTCGCCTCTTCAGGATGATCGGAAGATACAGCTGCATTCCTCACAGGTGCTGCGAAATGCCACTGGATGCCTAAGGTGAGTCCCATCCTGGCGGCCTCCTCCCACTGTCATATGCTTCCTGTATCTGTAATTCCAACCGCCGTTTCACTGAGGATCAGACAGTCCCAGAAGGATGAGCGTTGATTTGGTAATGGAGGACAAGAAGTTAGCAAAAACCATTTCTAAGGAGGTACGAAGGAGGGATAGGCATCTTTCCACTATAATTTTTTTACTTACTTAACATGTTTTCTTGGGTCTGTGGCAAAAAATCTAAATTTCATTCCCACCAAAAAGAGTTTTTTAAAGACAATAGTTCGCAGTAATTTCTCATGTTGTATTATATTATGCGTATAGAACATCCAGGCAGGCCAACTGGTTGGGGGAGGGTCTATGTATACACATGGGGATCTAGTTAACTATCTTTGTAAGTTTTGTTTATTTTTAAAAAATTTTCTGTGTGACTGCCAGAACGTATAATTGCTTAGAGATAACTTTTTAATAAAGCCTATTGTATGAAATGTTTTCTTTAAATAATAAGAGTAGCAAATATGTTCTCATTCTCTCTCAATGTGTTTTTACAAAAATCATCCCCCAGAACTCTCTGGAGATGTCTTAGAATCATCTTTACTTCTGTCTAATTTTTGCTCTTAGAAAAGAATATAATCATCAAGGTACAGTTTTTCCCATCTCTGGAAACGGTCCTCCCAAGGATGCTGTATTTTGTACCAAAGTTGGAAATCTCTGCGGGATCAACTTAATGATGAGTTGAGGCCAAAAGGGTGACTCTAAAGAACACCCAGTCGGATAATCTATATTTCAAACAGAAAATGTACAGGATTGTTTTAGCTGGGCTGCCTCAAAGCTGTCATTTCTCCTACAGTTGATTGGTTTCTAGGTGCAAAAACCAGTCTCTCCTGAGGAGGAACAAAATCACCTTGGTGACATTAATAATAATTATCTCATGAATATTTATAACAATGCTCCCAACCTCCGGTCTTGAGAGGAGTGGTGTGTTTGTGTCAATGTGCGTACATAGAGGGAGATAAAATGAGTCTGCCTCCCTAAATATCGACGTGCGTTCACAGACAGGAATAGGAAATCCTCTAACGATTTTGCTTTTCCTCAAGGTCATGAAATAATGATCTCTGGACATGATTTCTATGGCAAAGCTTTACCATAAGCCAAATTTACAGTTCTCCAAAACTCCCTGTTGCGACATTTATTTTATAACCTCTTACATTCTGTTATCCTTCAGAAACCTCCCGCCCCACCAGAAAAATTATAACTCCTTCCAAAGCTAAAACTGTAGGCACTTCTCGCTTTTTATACCTTATTTTCTAGTTCAGTTATTTGTAATTATTATAGTAGGGTTTTTGGTTTGTTTTTTTCCCCCCTTCTGAGCATCTTTGACTTATAGTCAGGAAGGGAGGGAGGGAGGGAGAGAACAAGGGAGGGAGAGAAGGAAGGAAGGAAGGGAGGGAGGGAGGGAGGGGGAGGGAAAAGAAAATGTTCTATCGTTCCTAATCATGGGAAAAGTGCCTCAGAATCAATTGTAGAAGTATGGTCAGTAAAGACCTGGTTAATTCTGTCAGTTAAAATCCTCTCTGAATGATACAGTAATTATCATTATGTAATGTCATTACATTATGCAATGATACATAATTACACATTCAAGATGTTTGCCTAATGGAGGTAGGCCACTGCCATTAAGAGTGTACATTCAGCACTATTTAATGAAAAGTCAGATGAAGAAGTTAGACCGAGGAGGTTCATGGGTCCACCTGGCAGGTCATCTGGCTGAGTTTAGCATCTGCACTGTGACCTAGAGCAAAGGTAGTTCAGATCAGGATGACTCTCTGTCCCTCTCCGTTCACACACACAAATGCTTGGCTTCAGCTGCTGAATGTGGCCAGCAGCAACCACAGCACTGGAAGCAAAAAAGGGGGACATCTCATTTAGAAAGAGTTTCCTGTAGCCAAGTTGGTTTTCCTTAGTCAAGGTGCAACCAGGTTTAGGGGTTTATCTCTTAGTTCTGAGTTGCCTTGTGATTGGCAAAACAAAATCCGTCAGTATATGATGAATACTTAACTTCAGCCTTAATTTCTTGACCTTCTGCCCTTCTACAGAAAGAAAGAATAATTTCTCCTCGTTTGAATGTGTTTGCGAATCATTCCACTGTGATAAGCAGGTTCAACTAAGAGAGGAAGAAAATAGCCTTGAGAAAGGGCTAAATGGCATTCGCCATATAGTCAGTGGATACGAAGTTTCCAGAAATTTCTAACACTTGGTGTTGGCAACATACCAGAACAGTCACAAATGTTTTTTTTTTATCATGATGGAAGTTTCTAGATTGTAAGTTTTGAGGTTATATACATTCTTGATTTTTCCAAGAAGGCTTGGCTTTTTATTTATATTAAAGACATTACTTCTTGTGCTGTTCCTGCCTTGCAACAGTATTATCCATGAGCATTTGCTGAGAGTCTGCTGTGTGCCCGGGAGGGACCTGGGAGGCAGAAAAAAACAAGTCCCAGCAAAAGTCCTCCCAGAACTGCAGAGATGATTTGAATACACTCCTTCAAATGTAAATTAACAACCAGATTGTCTGAATTTATAAACTGGATCTGGGCTTGTACCTTGCAAGGAACATTTTCTTCTATCAAAATATTTAGAAAGAATTTGGTGCTTTCATGCTTCTTAAAGAAAAAAAAATTCACAGCAATTGTCCTTTTTCATTTACTAAATGTATATTGTATATAAAGTGATATGGTGAGTTTGTGCACAAAAGGATATAGCGAGTTCGTATAACCTTTGCATACTTTGATCCAGCTTATTAATTTATAGCTTTGATTTTGGAAGTTGCCTAAATTGTATAAAATGCCACATTTGCATGTTATCATTCTTTCTGAATGCGTCATGACCACCTCCATCATATTCCATGAACTCTGGCTAGAGCATTAAATATATGATTCAGAAACTTGTTTAGCTGGTAACTGACAAGCATCTGCTCTTGGTCTACAAAACATATCTGCCTGCTCATGGGTGTGTACGGAATTCAACAGATGACTCTGGAAAGAATGGTGACTAAGTTGGTATAAACCACGTTAAGCGTCACAAGGGACAAACAAGTCAGTTCCTTTCATGTGGTTTCTGGGTATTTCACCGTGAAGGCAAAGAAAATGAGTATTCTTCAAAAAAATAATAGAAAACATGTACACAGTATTTCTTATTCTCTTCCTTTTTTAGATCTTAATTCCTTATTAGGGAACCATTTTTAAAAGCTAAGATGTTATGGTTGAGGACATCCAGTTGTATTAAAATTCTTTTCAAGTATTTACTTTTATGTATTTCAACTTCTAGAAATCCTCCACAGCCTTTAAGAATCAGGAGTTACATATAATTGAATCTTTGTCATAATTATACATTTTATAAATTTATTTTGAGACTGTGATTTTTCTCATTACCATTCATTATCAAATAATACTTGGAATTTAAAAAATTACAAGTAGCAATGTACATGAGTCACTATTTCAATATTTTTGATATGTGAGACATCAGTTAAATTTAATTCCATTAGCTGTCCTCGGGTGATATTTTCACTAATATTGAGTTGGAATGGAAACTCTCCTTTCTCATGAATTCTAGAGAAATCGGAGAATGGAGCTGTTGTGTGTGTCTATCTGTGTGTGTGTGTGTATGTGTGTGTGTGTGTGTTCATACATTCCAAGGTTTGACCAGGCAACAAGATGTTTATTAACGACTTTTATGCATTGTCAATTGAGACAAGATTTTCAAATAAAATTAAATTTTATTTATTTATTTATTTATTTATTTATTTATTTATTTTAATTTATTTATTTGTCAGAGAGAGAGGGAGAGAGGGAGAGCGAGCACAGGCAGACAGAGTGGCAGGCAGAGGCAGAGGGAGAAGCTGTCTCTCTGCCGAGCAAGGAACCCGATGTGGGACTCGATCCCAGGACGCTGGGATCATGACCTGAGCCGAAGGCAGCCGCTTAACCAACTGAGCCACCCAGGCGTCCCTAAACAAATATTTTGATTCCTAAAATCCCTTTCTTCCAAGGACTAGAAATTTCTGCTTCAAATACATTGCTTATTCTTGTATTTATTTTATGTTCAATAGCTCATGGTTAGTCTGTTGGGAAGCCAGTACTTGAACTTGCATCCTGACTCCTGGTCCAGACCATTCCCCCCCGTTTTCACACGGAGAGGAAATACAGTGTCCCGTGAGGTGATAGGAACAGATCTGTTCTCAGAGCAATTCAACCAACCACCCAACTGGC
This sequence comes from Mellivora capensis, assembly GCA_004024625.1. Taxonomy (NCBI): domain Eukaryota; kingdom Metazoa; phylum Chordata; class Mammalia; order Carnivora; family Mustelidae; genus Mellivora; species Mellivora capensis. Next base: position 158,161 of record PISX010000486.1, on the reverse strand, counting down.
GGATGGACCCACTCCCCTTCATGTTGGCTCCTTTACTTTGCTTCTCAACAGCTCCTGAGTAGCATCCGCTCAGCCGGCATCCATCCGATTTGCCTGAAGTTGCCAACTGTCTCCCCCTCCTCCTTCTTTCTTCCTCCCCAGTCTTCTCTCCTAAGGGCTCAAGTCTGGAGTGGGAGGCACCCTGGAGAGTTAGTCAGGAGCCCCACGTCAGTCCCTTCTCTCCACCTCCACCTTAAATCTTAATTTAGACAATTAGTCAGAGCAATGGATGCTTTTTTTTTTTTTTTTAAGATAAGGCTATATTTTAACATACCCTAGATAATAAAGTTGATGTTATTTTTCCAGTACTCAGACTCTTCTATTCTCTTATTGATCTTAACTCTTAATTCTCTCTTACTGATGTCTCCACTCTTTTCCCGGGGTAGTATTTCCTACCCCAGGTGGCTTTCAGCTCCAGTAGGAGCTTCTGGTAGCTTCTCACTAATGGAGAGCATTATCAAACTTGTGTCGTTTCAGGGTGGGAAGCCGAGGTTAAGAATTTCAGCAATTACTATTCTAAAAGAGATCACCTTTTCATCTTTCAGAAAGAAAAAAAAATATTATAAATGCAAATTATACCACTCATAAATGTTCAAAAGCTTATCAGGGGGAAATTTAAGTTAGATAAAAAGCCTAAGCCTTCCTAAGCTAAAATCTGGAACACTAACACCGTCCAACCTTTGGATAATTCCATACAGTCTTACTAAACTCTGTCCAGTTTCTCAAACCTTCTCTTTGGCAATGATGTTGTACCAAAACCGATGGTGGTACCGACCCCTCCCCACCAGCCTCAATCACGGGGCACACTCATGAAGAGTGTTCCAAAGAGAAGAGACTCTTGCCTTTGCCTTCTCGAAAAAAGCCTGGTAAATCTTCATGTAAAGATTTCATATCATGTTGACATAGCAAAAATTTAAGCACATACGGAATAGAAAATGAAAAGTTAATGCCCTTCGTCCTTTTCCATTTAAAATTCATTTTGGGGTAGGAAATGGAATTTTTCAAAAGCGAATCTCTATTTGTTCCTGAAGTATCTATCTGTCACTGAGGAAAGGATAGAAATGGAAAAAAAAAAAAAAAACAATTCTCACATTTTATTGGCGGAGCTAGTTGATAAGAATGATGGTGGCTGGATGGTGGGTTCCAGGTGGCAGTGACAGGTGGGTCCAGCAGAAAAATAGCTGATGGAGATTAGTGCAGGGTAGGCTTCCTCTCTGCAAGCTTCCTTCTTCCAGTGTCCACCCCAGATGCACACCTACACTCCCCTTCTTCCTCATCCCTTCCTCTTTTCCAGTGTTTGTCTTTTGCTCCAGTGCTGTGCAATTTAGGCTTTAATTTTTTAATAAAAGCCATTTTAAAATATGACCTAAAATGAATGTGATAAAATATTAGATAAGGCTTAGGCCGGAAGTATGCATGAAGTTACTGGGTTAGTTCTTTTTCCTTAACCTTATGATTAGAGTCCTCCAGGAAACTACTCTCCTTTGGCCTCAATCAGGCAAGTCAGGCCTTGAAAGAAATTCAATTCTGTATTCATGATGGTTTCACTGTACAACGTATAATCAAATACTTTTCCTAACTTTTGTCCAAAGTAGTTCCTTCAACCGAAATACATATTGACCAACCACCGCCTGATTGCTGAATAGTGAAGGTCAGCCTGGCTCAGCCCGTGGACAAACTCTTTTGGCTGAGATCATTGTAATGGGTTAAGTGCCCCCCCCAAAATTTATCTCCACCAGGAACCTCAGACTGTGACCCTATTTAGAAATAGGGTCTGGGATGCCTGGGTGGCACAGTTGATTAAGCATCTGCCTTCAGCTCAGGTCATGATCTGAGGGTCCTGGGATCGAGTTCCGCATCAGGCTCCCTGCTCAGGGGGGAGCCTGCTTTTCCCTCTCTTCCCCAATTATGCTCTCTCTATCTCTGTCTCTTTCTCTCAAATAAATAAAAAAAGAAAAGAAAAGAAAAGAAATAGGGTCTTCACAGATCAAATTATTTAAATTAAGATGACACCATACTGACTTACAGTGGGCTCAAATCCAATGGATGGTGTCCGTGGAAGAAGACAACATACCCACTCCGGAGAAGGCTACGTAAAGTCAGAGGCAGAGATTGGAGTGAGGCAGGGATAAGCCTAGGAATGTGCAGGCATTATGGAAAGCCACTAGAACTAGGAAAATGCAGAGAAGGGAGTCTTCTCCAGAGGCCTCAGTGGAGGCGTGACCCTGCTGACACCTTGATTTTGGACTTCTAATAAGGATCTCCCCACATGTGGACCTGGTTTCAGAGTTTTCTACTTCTATTTATGAACCCACGTCCTATTTCTTCCAGTCTTCAAACTACCTTCTGAAAGTTTCGTGCCTCTCTTTGATGCTCTGGACAGCCAAAGCCATTCCGGACTCTTGAGGAGGGCTCATGACCCAAGGAAGCTGGCTCCTGGAGCTGAGTGCAGAATGAATGCTTTCTAGATTTTGCATGAAATATGACTGTGTTTCCCATTTAAAATAGCACAAATCAGTATCTTAAAGATCCCTGTCGTTGCCATTATCCTAACAGAATGAACTGTAGGTGAAGCCCTCCTGAGTATCCCTTTTTACCATTTCATCTGCCAGATCAGTCAGACAACTCCAATCTGTTACTGTATGGCCGTGCCCGTTTAGTCATGCGTGCTTAGGACTCTCTCTCCAGCCAAAGTATTTGCATAAGGCTGGCTTTGCTAACTTCCACACCTCATTTCCTAGAGCCGCTGACTCATTTATTTATTTTTATTATTCTATTCCCACTTCAGCATCTTGTCACGAAGGACAACAAAATACAACCCTAATTTTTCCATCTATCTTGCGTGCACGAGAATGTTATTAAGCCCATCAAAGGAGCTGCACTGTGCCTTTGCTTATGAGTATAATTAAACTCAAACCCTCAATTAGTCATTTTAACCCATATAATGGATGAGCACTTGGTCCCACGGAGCCACTAATTCTGGAGTGACCTCGAGAAAACCCGTTCACAAAGTAATACCAGCAATGATCACACTCTAGCCAGAAAGCTCCAGGGACGTTTACTTTATCTGGTTTACCTCTCGAATTAGCCACAGGTAAGAGGAGGAATTATTTTCACTTTTATGTTAAGTCCAGTTGGTTGCCAGTATTATTCGACCATTAAAACAACCTGTTTTGGCGCCGTGACTCATTCATTCCATAACTGAAAGCCTGTACCTCCCACTCCTCTTCAGCCGTTTTGCCCATCCCCCACACCCTGCCCTCTAGCAACCATCCCTTTGTTCTCTGTATGGGCTGGTGGCTTCTTCTCTTTTTGTTTGCTTGTTTGTTTAGATTCCACTTGTAAGTGCACTCATATGGTATCTGTCTTTCACTTTCTGACCTACTTCATCATAAGACATAGAGTAAAAAAAAAAAAAAGTTTTAAGAAGGTGTTTTTTTTTTAAGTCCCATATAATGAGTTCTGGATTTATCCCAGTTTTGTGTTGCTGCTGAACTGAGCACTCTTTATCCAGGCACTTAAAATGAGACTGACCTAGTCTGTGTGGACGCTGTAAACAGCGGAGAACCACTCACTCACTCACACTTGGTTTCCCCACGCCTACCCTAAAGCAGATAATATTCCTCACCTGTGCAGCTCTCTACTTTTGATCACTGTGCCTGTTATGGATGCAGAGTGAATAGTTTTCTTGAGGCATGAGTCAGCTTTGAAGGTCCTCTTTGGAGGAAGGGAACAGAGTTGGGGATTGGGGAGTGGCAGAAGGAGTAGGTGGTCTTAGGGTCCCATTAGAGAGGGCAGTGGGGGGGCGCCTGGGTGGCTCAGTGGGTTAAAGCCTCTGCCTTCGGCTCGGGTCATGATCCTGGGGTCCTAGGGGTCAAGCACCACATGAGGCTCTCTGCTCGGCGGTGAGCCTGCTTCCCCCCTCTTACACTGCTTGCCTCTCTGCCTACTTGTGATCTCTCTCTGTCAGATAAATAAATAAAATCTTTATAAAAAAGAGAGAGAGAGAGAGAGAGAGAGGACAGTTGGGCTGCCCATCTCAGCAGCTCCCTTGGTAACAAGGGCTTTGGTCTCCCAGGGGGCACCCCAAGCTTCTAGCTCACTCCATGCCACCCAATCGGGACAATTTATACTCTAGCAGTTTATTATACTAGGTCTGTATTCTATTAATAGGTTTTAAGAGGTTAAACCTGTATTAGTTTCCTAGGGCTGTAATTAATAAAACACCACAGACTGGGTGGCTTAAACAGCAGAAATATATTTTCTCACAATTCGGGAAATTAGAAGTCTAAGATCAAGATGTCAGTGGGGCTGGTTCTCAGAGGCCTCTCTCCTTGGTTTGCAGAAGGCCATCTTCTTACTGTGACCTCACATGGTCTTCCCTATGTGCTCCTGTGCCCCAATCTCTTCTTACAAGTCCCCAAGTTGAGATCTCCGAATGACGCATCCCCAAGTGGGACACTACCCTTGAATAACACAGGCTCTAAGGCCTGGCCTTTGGCCTTGCCTTGCTCAGAAACTGGACCTTAAAGCTGTAATAGCATCTGGAGGAAATTAACTTTGGTTTAGCATCTGTGAAAAGCCCATTATAATGCTGTTTGATACCGTTGTCCCTATAATCTAGTGAGGTAGGATTCCCTATTCCATTTTATAGATCAAGAAGCTGACGCACAGAAGGATAAGAGTAGCTTGACCCAAGTCATACAGCTAGTAAGCAAAGGAAAGGTGATGGACATCCTGGCTTGTATGATGCCTCAACTGCATTCTTCTCACTCCACCATGTTCCATTAGGCAGAGACAAGGAGCAGCCCAAGAACAGCTACGGTTCTTTACACTGAGACTAGGGAGCTGGCTCAGTCCAGATCCTAAGAGAAGCAGACACCAAGACAGAATTAGGAGTCCATGCAAGGTATTTAATTAAGAGCAACACTGGAGAGGAAAATGGGAGGCAACCAGAGGGCCTGGAAGAGCCTTCAACCATGATGCAGCAGGCCTGCCCCCAAGTTCAGGGGAGCAGAAAAGAAGGAAGGAATGTTGGTTGGTTGGGTGAAACTGTCTTAGGCCCTCAGGGAGCTTGTCAAGACCACTGGAGAGTTCTTGGGCCCAGGTCTCTTCTAAGGAGTCCTGCATCTCCCAGAACCAGGTTTACCCTGGAGTGCTGCTGAGCTGTGTCACTGGCTGGGAGCGCCGTGGGGAGTGAAGCTGGAACATGAAGGCAAACATGGTGACAAATTGCTGTGACAGTGGGGGTGACAAGTGGGGTCTCTGACTCAGAGAGCTGTGGCAGGGTGGGGGGATCACAGGAAGCAGAAGTGCAGGTGGGGTGAATAGAAGTACCCTATGGTCCCCTGCATGAAATAGTGGAGCTCCCAGTCACCCGTCTGTGGCGGGATCTTTACCACCTCCTAGCAAGTTACTCGTTCTAGAAACTGAGAAATTGGGGAAGCTACAAAATGTAAGAGTCATCATTTCTTCATTCTTATCCTTGTTCTGAGCTGGCAAAAGATTCTGGAAGTACGAACTCACATGTTTTCCTAAGGCAGAGAAGAGCCAAAGGGAGGGCAGCCCTACCTAGATTTCATGCTTGGTCTACATTTTCTTGCCTCCGCAAGACTGAAGCAAGAGAAACAGACGGTAGTAAAGCACCCCCATGTGTTAATGGATTGACGGCCTTCAACGCTTGATTTTTAGGTTAGAGTGGTTTTCTATCCACATCATAAATTCTTTTTTCAGTTTTGCAGTCTGCTTAAATAAAAGGACAGACATGTCAAGACTTCAGATTAACCGTCTGCCTTTCACTGTTGTCCCGTGGAGGTACAGATAAATCATTATTCCCCATCAACAGGCTCTCAACCAGCAAGGAAGATCCTGAGCCAAGAGCACTGACTGGGACTAAAGAATCCCAACAACGAATTGCATTTCTCTTAAGGTAACTGATTACCAGAAAGTTGCTGCATTAGCACCAAGATTTGATGTGAGAGTGGCAATCCTCAGGAAGAGGCCAGCTGATTCATCATCCCCCATCATTCTCCAACATAGTCCTGTCTTGGACTTTTGTGTCCAGACCGCTGTTCTTCCCAGGGTTACACTGTCCCTGACCTGATTTGGACCAACAATATAATTGGTCATTACAGGCTAATTTATATAAACAAACAAGGCTTCTACTAAGTGAAAGCATCGTCGCTGTGATTGGTACCCACTGCTCCAAGAGCTCTGTTTGGTACAAGTTTGGGTCAAGTGGTCAGAGCCAATGAAGCTCACCGCAGGAAAAAAAAAATGATTATTTCAGGTACAAAAAAAAAAAAAAAATCATGTCCTTTTAAGGCCTGCCAGGAAGTGTGGTTGATGGTCTCTTTCATGGAATGAGTGCTCATATGTTTTGGAGAAAACTGGTTTTGTCCTCTGCTTTGAATCTTGACAGGACGTGAAGGGTCCTTCTCCTTAGCATCTAAGAGAGCAGCGCCGAGAAGTCTCTTCTTAGAGCAGAAAAGAACCTCACTTTCTCCTCTGCAGGCGGCACTGTCATCCTCTCTAGCAAACGTGATTAAATGTCATTTGTCCTTGACCCCTGTCACTCCTAAGCAGTGGAAATGGATTAAGAGGCCAAAGCCTCCCAAATCTAGATGGGGCCGAGTGTCCTCAGCCCAGAGCCGCAGTAAGAGCTCATAAAGGAGCTGGCGCTGGGGTTTATTACCATTTTTCAGGGCTTGTTCCTATTTGAGGAGAGATAATTGAAACAGATTGTCCTATTGTTCCCTTTCAAGCACCCAGCCAGGATCCCCTGCAGGCTTAGAGGTACACCTTCAGAAGAGGTGGGGGAGGGAAGACACTGGAGCTCAGAAAGGCAAAGCTGTGGGTGTCAGGTAAGGACAAGAACCCTGTTGGAGAAAGGGAATCCCTTACCTCTCACCTCCCAGGGCCTATAAGCTTCCTCCTTTCTTTCGAAACTTTTGACACTCTGAAGGCTTTAATTCAAGTGAAGCTGAAGGCCAAGACACACAATGAACCACAAAAATCAGATTAACCTGACCCACAGGTCAACTGTCTGGCAGCAAAAACGTGTCCTTCTGCCCAAAGGGCCCCTTCTGTCTGATGCTCATGGGAGCCCCCAGCTCCCTGGCATTTCCCCCTCCCCCCTATTCTTTTTTTTTTTTCTTTCATTTTAAAAAATTTCAGACACAATGCACGTAACACCATTTAAAAGTGAACAATTTGGAGGCATTTAGTACATTCATGACATAGGGCTGCCCCTTCTATCTAGTTCCAGAATTTTTTCATCTCCCCAAAAGGCAATTCTGCATGTATTAAGCAGTCCCTCCCCATGCACCCTCCTTCGGGCCCTGACAGCCACCAGTCTACATTCTGAAATGACGTCATTCTGCATATTACAATGAAATGGAATCATGGGGTATAGGGCCTTTGGTGACTGGCTTCTTTCCCTTAGCATAACACCTTCAAGTTTCACCTGTGATGGGGTTCCTTTTTAGAGCAGAATAATATGCCATGGACATATGTATGTATGGATGGACTACATTTTGTTTATGCATTCACGAGCCGGTGGACATTCGGTCTGTGCCCCCACCCTCGTCTATCGTGACTAGGGCTGCCATTGACACGTATGTACATAGAGGGGTCTGGGTCCCTGTCTTCAGTTCCCTGGGGCGAGGGGACACCCTTAGAAACAGAGCTGCTGAATCATATGGCTCCTCTAGACAGGACTCTTGTGCATCTCTCTCTATTATGTTTTCTGGCCTCAATTATTTTCTCCCTCCATTCCTCCTCCCCCCTTCCTTCCTTCCTTCCTTCTTTCTTTCCTTTCCTTCTTTCTTTCTTTCAATTTCAATTCCAGGTAATTAACATCCAGCGCGGCCCTGGTTTCAGGAGCAGAAGCCAGTGATTCCTCACCCACACACAACACTCGGTGCTCGTCACGCCGACCGCCCTCCTGGATGCCCGTCCCCCGCCCACCTCCCTCCATCAACCTCAGTGTGCTGTCTGTAGTTAAGAGTCTCCATGGTTTGTCTCCCTCTCTTTTTTTATCTTATTTTATTTTTCCTTCCCTTCCCCTATATTCCTCTGTTTTAGTTCCTAAATTTCACGTAGGAGTGGGGCCCCTGGGTGGCTCAGTCACTTAAGCCTCTGCTTTCGGCTCAGGTCATGATCCCAGGATCCTGGGATTGAGCCCCAGGTGGGGCTCCCTGCTCAGCGGAAAGTCTGCTTCTCCCTCCGCCCCTCCCCCACTTGTGCTTGCTCTCCCAAATAAATAAATTAAATTAAATAATTTTTTTAAGTGTGTCCAACTCTTGGTTTCGGCTCAGGTCATGATCTCAGAGTCATGAGATCAAACCCCATGTCAGGCTCCATGTTCAGCGTGGAATCTGCTTGAGATTCTCTGCCTCTCCCTTTGCCTCTGCCCCTTCTCCTACTCACTGTCTTTCTCTCTCTCTCTCAAATAAAATCTTCAAAATATAGTTATAAAAAATATTCCACGTATGAGTGAAATCATGCGATATTTTTCTTTGCCTGACTAACTTATTTTGCTTAGCATAATACTCCCTAGATCCATCCATGTCTTTACAAATGGTAAGATTTCATTCTCTTTTATGACGAATATTCCATTGTATAAATATATACCACATCTTCTTTATTCATTCGTCAGCCAATGGACATTTGGGCTCTTTCCATAATTTGGCTATTATACATTATTCTGCTGTATATATCAGGGTGCAAGTGACCTTTTGAATCAGTATTTTAGAATCCTTTGGGTAAATACCTACTCGTGCAATTGCTGGGTTGTAAGGTAGTTCTATTTTTAACTTCTTGAGGAACCTCCATGCTGTTTTCCAGAGTGGCTGCCCCAGTTTGCATGCCCACCAACAGTGTAGGAGGGTTCCCCTTTCTCCACATCCTCACCAACATTTGTTGTTCCCTGACTTGTTAATTTTAGCCGTTCTGACTAGTGTAAGGTGGTATCTCATTGTGGTTTTGATTTGCATTTCCCTGATGATGAGTGATGTGGAGCATCTTTTCATGTGTCTCTTGGCCAGCTGAAGGTCTTCTTTGGAAAAATGTTCATATCTTCCGCCCATTTCTTAACTGGATAATTTGTTTTTTGGGTGTTGAGTTAGATAAGTTCTTTATAGATTTTGGATACTAACCCTTTATCAGATATGTCATTTGCAAATATCTCCTCCCATTCTGTAGGCTGCCTTTTAGTTTTGTAGACTGTTTTCTTTCCTGTGCAGAAGCTTTTTATCTTGATGAGGACCCAATAGTTTATTTTTGCTTTTGTTTCCCTTGTGGCCTAGATTATTTTCTTTGTCTCAAATTATTTGCCTTTTCTTTGTCTTTTTATTTCAGGCAAGTTTTCTCTCTAGCTGTTAGATTATTAAGGCCATATTTGTCTTTATATCACTCTGCATGAGTGCTTAGAAGAAAGGTACTACATGAACGTTGCGGTTTTGCTTTGAAATTCTAAGGATTGATGTCTACTCATTGCAGCTTGTGGTCAAACCTGGCCCGACCCTCTGAGTCTCCAGCCCTGTGCTGAGCCCCTCTGCCCTTGTATTTGCAATACTGGCCTTCTTTCCATTGCTCTGTCCACTAGGATCTTTGCTACCTCAGGACCTTCTCATGTGATTTCTGACACCTAGAGGACACTCTCCTCTGCCCTTTACCTTTCGATCTCAACTTAAAAGTGTCCTATCCAGAGAGACTTTCCACGACACCTTCTCCTACCATACAAATTAGTCCTTTCCCAATGCCTTTACAAAGCATCTGAGCTTTTCACCTGACCTTCTGACAACCTGGAGTGACGTCCTTGCCTATGTGCTTGTGTGTTTAAGGCCAGAGAGCTACATTCTCATGAGATTAGCTCTTTATCAGCCTGGCTTACTCAGCCCTAAACAACAGTGGGTACCTGGTGTCTGCCCCAAGAACTAGGTCTTGAATGAGGGAGTAAATGAGAACCAGTGAGCAGCCCTTCCCTGGCTGCCCTTCCAGCATGCCTCGTAACTGTCTTGTGCTAATCTTCACCAAAGCAAGGAAACTGTCCATTCCCCCGGTTATGAGTAAGATCCCCTCCCCCAGTCATACAGGTAACGTGTTTACTGTGCATGATCTCCAGTGCCCACATGAGACCCATCTCCTGGTTACATTCCCACTCCTGCTTGTTTTCCGGTGCATGTGTTTGTGATATTTCTGCTAAATATCCCCGCCTCCATGCGTGTCACCATTGACAGCAGAATCCCTTTTTTCTTGGACAGTCGTCAGAGGCCCATGAGGTGGGTTCTGTCCTTGGACTCTGCTTGTATTGCTCTTGGTTCTCATGATACCGAATTCGTCGTCTGCCTCATCTGAGGGGGTTGTTGGACTCTTGATTTATCAGCACAGTCACATCATAAATGCGGCCAAAACCCCTTTAAAACCGCCAATCAGCACCTGATTCTCATAATAGCCTCATAAATCAGAGGTTATTATGGCTTTTTTCTCCCCAATTTTAAAGGATTTTTTTTTATTTGACAGAGAGAGATCACAAGTAGGCAGAGAGAGAGAGAGAGAGGAGGAAGCAGGCTCCCTGTCCAGCAAAGAGCCCTATGTGGGGCTCGATCCCAGGACCCCGAGATCATGACCTGAGCCGAAGGCAGAGGCTTAACCCACTGGGCCACCCAGGCACCCTCTCCCCAATTTTAAATAAGAAGAAGCTGAAACGGGGAGAGGTTGAGCAATTTGTCCCAGAGCCCGAGGTGGGGAGTCATGAACCCGGATTCAGGCCTGGGCTCTCAGAATCCAGATGGAGGGCAGCCTGATGGCGTCATGTGCCTCGGAGTCGGCCCCTGAGCACCAAACCTTGCAGCCAGTCTGCCCTGTTCTAAGTGATGAGAACAGCTGTAGCCATTGCATCATCTCCTCCTTGGTCCAGTGCTAAGTCAACCCTCTGGTAAAGTGGATGGCGTCTCTTATACCACACAAACATACGGTGAATTTCTGTTACATGCCCAGGACTCTGCCAGGTACCAAGGAAGAAAACATGAATAAGACGCGATAATTACAGCCTAAAAGGGTAGAAGGAGATCTGAGCCACGCGCATGATGCACGTACCTAGTGCTTTCATTTCTTCACCCCAAAAAGATGAGCCCCAAGGTTTCCACATCTCCTATGTTGGTCACCTGTAAGAACCCTGACCTTAGTCCCTCCTGCCCCAAGACACAAGGAGGGTAACACGTGGGTCCTTAGAGGAAGCAGCAGCCAACACAGCTGAGTGGGAAAAATGAGGCTCCCGTTAGCAGTCTGGACTTGGACAGGAGGCAGCAGAATGTCTGGCAACAACCCTTTATAAGGTGCCCTGAGCCCCTGGTGTGTCACTGATACCTCCTTGAGGACTTCTGTTGGGACGAGAGGGCCCAATAAACATAACTCTTCTCAGAGCAAAATGAAAAGGAAGACAAAGAGACCTGGCGGATGGAAGCCAGACAGGTCGTTTACCTCTGAGAATGCTGAGTTGAGATCCTGCCTTCTTGTCTTCAGCCGAGAGGCAGGCTAAGGATCTGCGGATGGCACTGGGTAGATTGTCGGCGTAGACCAGGGGACTGACCCCATGGGAAAGTCAGATCTGAAGAGCTGAGAAACACAGCCTACATCACCGCCCCCCAGTCCTGGGCTGGTCTGTTGGTGGCTTAACCCCACCAAGTGAGAAATCTCAACCAGGGCATGGCAGAGCTTTGTCACCTGCCAGTCACGCAGTCACTCTCTCTGCTGGGGGCTGTTATGGGTTAAATTTTGTGACCCCCCCCCCCAAATTCATGTACTGAAGTCTTAACTCCCAGTACTTCTGAGTGTGACCTTATTTGGAAATAGGTCGTTGTATATCAGATGTACATTAGATGAGGTCATTCAGGTGGGCTCTCATCCAAGATGACTGGTGTCCCTATTGAAAGGGGAAATTTGGACCCAGAGACACACACAGCAGGATGCCATGCATAGGTGAGAGCAGAGCTGAGAGGGATGCTTCTCTAAGCCGCAGAACATCAAAGACGGTTAGCAAACCCCAAGAAGCCGAGGGGAGCAGGGAACAGGTTCTCACAACCTCAGAAGAAACCAGTCCTGCTGACACCTTGACCTTGGACTTTTGCTTCTCCGGAAATAGGAGAGAATAATTTCCGTTGCTCAGGCCACTCAGTTTGTGCTACCTTGTTACTAAAGCCGCCTGAGGGGACGCCTGGGTGGCTCAGTGGGTTGAGCCGCTGCCTTCGGCTCCGGTCATGATTCCAGCGTCCTGGGATCGAGTCCCACATCGGGCTCCTTGCTCGGCGGGGAGCCTGCTTCTCCCTCTGCCTCTGCCTGCCACTCTGTCTGCCTGTGCCCGCTCTCTCCCTCTCTCTGACACATAAATTAATTAAAAAAAAAATTTTTTTGAAAAGCCGCCTGAGAAGACTCATACGGGGGGAAAGCATGTGGAAAGGGGAGTAGAAATGCTGGAGAGAGTCATAGAAAAATGAAGCCAGGAAAAAAGGCTCCCCTCTTCCAAAAACTAATATAATAGTCCTCCTGTGTACTACACTAGTATCTTCTTGTGCTTAGTTCTTATTTTCTCTTTGTTAAAATCGGTCTCTCTGTCCTTTGCTCGGGTATCAGTGACAGATGTCTGGGGGAAAAGGTGGTGGATGACCGTAGGTCTGGCTCCTACGTACTGCACAGACTTGGCCTCATCTGATCCTTCCAAAGCATTAGCCCAGTTTACAGATGGAGAAACTGAGGCTCAGAAACACTACTATGCGGATCCAGGCCAAGCTGATAGTAACTGAGTTGAAATCAAACACCAAAAAGCTTTTCTACTCCCCTGGACGGTCTTTGGAGCGTAAGACTCGTCCATTCTTCACAAGGGAATGCCGGTACTCATAAACACTGCATCCTGCAAATCAGGACCCGCCAAGGTAGGGAGTGGCAGTATCTCTGGTATGTTCTTCCCACTGTTCTGTCCTTCTCCCCAGCCTCCTCCAGAATCCCCACTGCTTTCAACTGCGGAGTCTCTTGCTTGAAATCCCTTTAACGTGCTTGAGATGAGAATGTCATCTGATGTGTCTGTGAACTCTTGTGGAGTAGAGCTGGAGCAGGAGCAGGAACTAGGAGGCTCTTCTGTTGCTGTCTCTGAATTGTATTTCCTTCTTTTTTTTTTAAATTTTAATTTTTTTTAAGATATTAAATTGTTTATTTGACACAGAGAGATCACAAGTAGGCAGAGAGGCAGGCAGAGGGAGAGAGGAGGAAGCAGGCTCTCTGCTGAGCAGAGAGCAGGCTGTGGGGCTCAATCCCAGGACCCTGGGATCATGACCTGAGCCGAAGGCAGAAGCTTAACCCACTGAGCCACCCAGGCGCCCTATATTTCCTTCTGTGTCAAGAGTCTGTTCGTGTCGCTTAGTCCTTCTGTCTCCTTGCATCCTAGCAAGTTTTCATCTCTCTGACAAGCAAATAAATCAATCACAGGCAACTGTGCATATTGATTTGGTCACAGACCAAGATTGGCCCTGGATAAAAATGTGGGACCATCGAGGGCTGCCTGCTGCCAGCCTGGGCTCCCCAGTTCAGACTACTGGCCTCGGTCCCATCTGTCTGATTCCACCTCCCCCGATTTGAGTTTGCCCTCACTTTGTCCATTTGCTTGGCTGCCCATTCACCCCTCGGCTTGCCTTCTTGCCGGCCAGCTGCCAGTCCTCTCACTCCTCCCCCAAGCAGCATGATGCCCTGTGATCTGAGCGCAAAATGCTGGTGGGCAGTGAGCAAGTGATACGGGTGGGTGAGATATGCCTGTGGACCTTTACTGAGCACAGGACATGGTAACCTGCTCAGGGGGACAGGGAAAGGCTTCCTCTGAAAAAGACATGGAAGGATATGTAGATGGCCAAATGAACAAGAGGAAGCATGTTCTGGGCATGTGCTGTGCTCAGGACATGGAGTTTGAGTGAGATGGAAAGTCTTGCAGTAGAGGACTGATGCTATGATGCACATTTTAGAAGAATCACAGGAGCTTTCTTAGGGGGACAGGGGATGAGGGCAGAAGCACAGGGACCCAAGGAAGAGACAGGATGTGGTGGTATGGACCTGTCGGTAGCCATGGGATGATCTGGAGATGCTTTGTGGTCGGAGCTGCCTGGGTGTGTCAGCTGAGTGGATGCAGGTGTGCAAGAAAGACGGAGTATTTGTCCAGCAAGTCAATCAAAGTGTCTGGAAGCAGAGCAAAATAGCCTTTAAAGGAAACTCCCAAAGCAGTTTCAGTTAGCACTATTTTTCTTTTCCTCCATTTCACTCTCATCTCCTTTTGCCTTTTAATTATCTTCTTATTCACTTCTCTAGATCCCTATGACCACAGCTATGCTTTGTGAAGATCCCTTGTCCCCCTCACTATCATTCCCGTTCTGGTCATTCCCAGGAGAATTCAGGGACTCCATGGTGAGAGAAATTCAGCATTGAAACCAAACCAAAAAAGCTAACCAGCACTCATTTAGAGGCCGGCTGGCTGTAACTGCTTGACCTGCAGCCCACGGCGTCTCACCACATGGTGGGTGGCCAGCACTGCTGGGAGAGTGTCAGGCACCGGCCCGTATCCCCCCATGTGACCGCGTGGCACAAGTGGACATCATGTCCTAGGACCACAGCAGTTCAGTTTTTTTGGCATTTGGGTAAACTAACACTCCATGTTTGATTTTTAGCACATTCTGTCACAGACACTCTAAGGTGAGTATTTGTGATTAAAACTAAAATAGTACATTGTATCCCTGGTGGGAATTTTAGGGAAATAGTGGATTATTGGAAATAATGGATTTGATCAGTGGACCCACTAGCCTGATAGCAGGTTGCATACTCGATAAGGATCCTCTTTCTGCTTCTATTTTGTACAAAAATTGAATCGTTCTACTCCATCTTTTCCAAAACTGTTTTCTTTACTGATGAACAGACCTCCCAACCTTTCCATATCAGCACGCATAAAAGGACAGATAATAAGAGTAATTGTATTAAGATGAGCTTCAGAAAAACCTGGCATTTCCAGACTGTATCTTCCAGATAATTTTCATGGTGCATGGGTGCCTTGACACTTCCCCCAGGAAGTCATTTTCTGTGGTCCGTTCCAGAGTGTCAGAGACCGTTATCACTCACGAAGAGCTGAGAAGCCAGCAGGACCCATGCACCCTGGGGCAATGGTGGAGACACAAGCCTTGCCTTTTGGCTTCTGCTTAGTCTTGATGTGTCCACTGAATGGGATAAGTGCAGTTTTTAAACACAATCTTTAACACTTGCTCAACATCAAAGAGAGTAACCCCGGTCCCACAGCAGGCAAGAAAGCTTTTATCCCAGCACTTACTTAGTGTGATGAGGATAAACAATGAAGCTAAACTCTTCATGGCCAACTTGTGATCTGGTTTTAATGATGCCGTGAGGCTCCTCGAAATGTCCTTGTCAGGTGACCTCCCTGTGCAGTATTATAATTCTTATATGTTTGAAACCTTACTCCCTCCATAGCTAAAGCAGTAAAAGGAAATTGTGCACCCAGTGGTGCCATTAGCCTACACTTATGTTAAGCGCCAGCCATCTGGTTGTAGTAAACCAAGAATAGTCATTCTTAGGTTACCCGGAGTCGGGGAGAAGCCTATGGCACTCAACATGCCAGCAACAAGAGGCAGCCAAAAGTCCTAATGACCACATTTTCTCGTGTTTCTCAGAGCATCTAAAAACACCTTCATTTGAAGGTGCAGAAAGTGTATCTGAAGGTTTGGAAATACTTTAGCAGAAATATTAAAAACCAGCTTTGGTGGAAAGCTTTACAGTGAGACCTTCTGGTCTTCTGGGCATGTGCGCATGGCGTGCCCCACACTCAATGGGCTGGAACAGCTCACGCGTCTCACAGCGGTGTGCACTGGAAATGTGGGGGGCGTGGCTGGTCTGGAAAGTTCAGAATCAAGGTCTCCGCCAGCAGGAGGCTCTGGGAAGAATCTGCTTGCTAGCTTCTTCAGGAAGGTGGGCCAAATTGAGTTTCTTGTGGCTGTAGACTAAGGACCGCATTTCCTGGTTGGCTGCTGTCTCAGGGCTGCTCTCAGCTTCTGGTAGCCTCCACATTCCCTGTGGTTCCTTCCAGCATCCTACAGAGCCAGCAATGTCGGGGTTTCAGGCCCTCTCCCCTCACCTTCCCTCATCACTCTGCTCCCTCTTCAGCCACATGCCTTGGACTGACTCTTCTGCTTTTAAGGACTCATGCGATGACACAGGGACCCCGGGTAATCCAGGATCATTTCCCTATCCTTAAGGTCAGTGATTAGTACCTAATGCCATCCCCGAAGCCCCCTCACAGCAGTGCCGACATGAGGGCTTAACTGAACAGCCCCAGAGCAGGAATCTCGAAGGGACATCTTTCAAATTCTCCCTTCCGCCACAAAGAAGAAAAAGTCCAGTCACGACAACAGTGGAGGCAGACGAGTAAACGATAGATTCCTAGGTGCTAATTAGCAGCCTGGTTTTAAACGCAGAGACTCTGCGGACAGCCGTGACTTTCCAGTTTTTCTTAAATTGAAGTTCAGACCAGTGCCTAAGCCGCTGCTTCTTGCAGAAACCGGCACCCCACTTTCTTTCCATAAGTCTTCCAGAACTTTCCTCCAGAATGTAAAAATATATTTCAATAATTAGGTATAAGTGTATACTCTTCTCCCTTTCAGAAAATAAAAAGGCCGAGTGATCTTAGGTTTAAGGAGTTTTCTGTATATTTTTTTCTTATAGAACTTGATAGGGATTTTTATAGTCTCCTGTCTGGTCACCCAGCACCCCCACACTAGATTTTTTTTTACAAAACAAGGAGAGAACGGAGCTGTCCACAGATACCCTCTGTAGCTTTAATTCATCTTGGGCCAAAGGTTGGCTTGTTTGTTTCATCTAGCTTGAACTACACAATAATCTCTGGCCTAAGTAATTGGAGTCTGGGTTTTGGTTTTTTTTTGTTTTGTTTTGTTTTTTTTAATCTTGTTCTTTGGTCCAAGTGAAAAACTACTAAGTGAGCCATCAAAAATTCTAAGTTCCCAAGACTGCAGTTAGGAAAGATGGGAGCATTTCTAAGAGATTCAAAGAAAGGTGGTTTTATTTTTAATTCTTTCCTTCCCCTTTGCTCACAAGGCTTCTGCTGTTTTGACCCAGGGACTATTTTTATTAGCATTGTGGCCACAGATTTCAGGGGACCTTTTCCAAAGAAGAAATTTTAAAAGCCCCCCCCCCCCCCAAAAAAAAAAAAAAAAAGACGCAGAGAGGGATGGCCAGGGCCAGCCTGGAGCAAGAGAATGATAGGAATTTCCTCTTCTCCCTTTCTTATCCTGTGGCTGCCTGTTCTGATCACTCATCCTACTGTGCTGGGCAAGGCCCTTGAGCAGTCAGCTCAGGAGAAATGCTGCTGGATCAGCCCAACAGTAAACACTCAGAACAAAAGGCTACGAGGGAGGGGCTGGGGAATTGCAGGGAGCAAGACTGAGGGAGAAACAGGGGGACTGGATGAGATGCAAGAGTGAATGCACTTCTTTCCTCTGAAGATACTTTCGGATGGGGGGGTTGTTATTATTGGTGCCCAACAAGGTATCAGTGAGTGATCAAAGCAATCATGAACACGAGAAATACACCTTAAGGACAACGCGTCATCTAGATAAGTGAACTTTCAGAAATCACATTCATTCCCAGCTTTAATCAGTCTTTGAAGTATGATTTGTTAAAATTTCCTGAAAGTAAATAAATTGAAAGATTACATGAGTGCATATAGGGAATTAGGTGATGAATTGAAATGAGGTTTGAAGAGTTACTCTAATAATAGCTATTAATAATCCAGAACATAAGGCCAAGTCTTGAAAGTCTTCAAACCCACAATCTGACATTTAAAAGGCAAGTAGCCAATTACCTGTAATCCCTTATTAGTCAGGTTTGTTCTCCTACTTCTTAGAAGACAGAGGTCTGAAAATACCAGGAAATGGATGGCCTCAGGATTGCTCATTATTTATGTGGCTACAATGCTCATTTTCCTGGAAACCATCCATTGGTGAATTGAATGTTACCTTTCTAGTTTGAGGCATTCCCTAGCATATTAATTTATCACATGTATTTTTATTTTATTTTTTTAAGATTTTATTTATTTATTTGCCAGAGAGAGAAAGAGCACAAGCAGGGGGAGCAGAAGTCAGAGGGGAAAGCAGGTTCCCTGCTGAGTGAGGTGCCTGATGCAGGACTCAATCCCAGGACCCTGGGACCATGACCTGAGCCAAAGGCAGACTGTTAACTGACTGAGCCACCCAGGCGTCCCTATTGCATACATTTTTAAAGCTCAGGTTTTGTGACTTATTTTCATTTGTGTCTGGGTTGATAAGGAATAATACAGCCTAGCAGAAAAGGGAAGACAACACTGTGTTATTATTTTTTAACTTCATTTGCATTTGACCACGATATTTTCTCTTTGCTGTTGCATCTGTAATCGGGCCATGGCTGGCCCATGGTTTTGTTCTGGGGGAATGCCTGCCGCAGAGGTGGTACATACCCCTGACTGAAAGCCCCCTCGATGGCAGACAGAGGTACCAGGACTGAAGTTGGATGCGGGGTTCACAAAAGGGAGCAGAGATGCTCCCTGGTTCTGAGTCAGCACAAAGGGCCTGCCACAAACGTGCCAAAGGGAACTGTCTGGGGCATCAGTGGAATGTGGGGTAGCTGGACATTGGCTAGGAAGCTTGGGCACATGGCAGGGCTCCAGACTTGATGCATGGTCTAGGTAACTCCAGATTCAAGGCACGGTGCACACAGCTCACGCCTGAGTCCTGCAAGTTAGGAAACAACAGTGGGTATTCACTGAGCACAGAGGACCGCAGGCACAATTAGGATCACAGTTAACGGCCTTAGCCACGCAACACTCACTTCTTTTTCCCTGTGATTTCCTTGTAATTTAGCCCGATGGGAAACTCGCAGCAGACATTTCATAGAGCAGTTAACTCTGTGGCGTCCATCAATTTTAATTGGAATCATGAAGCTAAAACCCTAGGTAGTACTTGCCAGACACAAGGCATCTTTTAACTCGGGTATTTTTGGTTCCACTCTGGGCTGCTTTGGAACAATGTGCCCGATGCATGGCTAGCTCCAGAAGGCACCAATCTAAGCATTCTTAAAAGGGGGGGCAGTGTTGAATAGCCAACAAAAGAGGAGTTCATCCATCTCTCTCTGCTGATTTCCATTTACGAGGGTGGGTGGGGTGTGTGCGTGTAGGGACCACTGCTCCAAGGGCCCCTCGGGAGCCGAGTTTGCGGCCAGACCTGTAGGTAGTTGGTCTTTAGGCCACTGAAGCGTTCTGTCCCTGCAGCTCAACAAAGCAATTACCAAGCCATCACTGTCCGGATTTATAAAGAAATTGCGTTCCTTGAGAGAAGACAAGAAGGTACATAGCAGAAATCTGAAAGCAAAACTGTGCTAATCTTTGAAAAAAAAAAAAAAAGGTGGGGGGAAGGGAAATTTATTTCTCTGGAAATTGTTCTGACTTGGCTGTGATAAAGTGCCAGCTAAGGAAACCCATATGTGTAAAGAGAAATCAAGAGCTTTTCAAGTAAATTCAGCTTTGTTATTTGTACCCAATCAAAACATTCGGAGGTGTGGCTCATCCTACAACGGGGTCCCTCAGCTTTTGAAAGTTTGCATTAGGCCACTTTGCTTTACCAATGACGAAACAAAACAAAACAAAACACCCTGCATGAGGAGCTGTTTTCACAAACAAAAAGAAATCCATCGAGGATTTTGGTTTTACAGAAAAAACATGAAAAGCAAAAAGAGCGTTGTGTGTTGGTTTTGCAGAGATCTGGGGTAGAGGCAGAACACCCAGAGCAGTGAGAAGGGTCCCGCCTAGCTCCTTCCCTGCACCATGCCCAGCATCTCAGCGTCCAGCCCCCAGAGCTTTGAACGATGTCTGTGAGCATGAGAGCATCTGGGCTTTATGTCCAAGTACTTTGTGCGTCTGTTAGCCATGGGCCCTCAGGCATCAGGAGAGCCTAAGAGAGGAGATTTGGGGGTCTGGGATGGCCCCAAAATAGTCTCCATATAAATTAATGGTAATTGCTTCTTTGCTTTACACATCCACTTATGGGAGGTTTCCTGGGAGCCCTCTACTTTTGCATAGCAGAGGAAACCCGGACTATTCATACCGCTTGGTACTTAGGGTGGGCATTTCCGATAATGCTCCAGGAATTCACTCAAATAATGAGTCCCCGCCAGAGACTTCACTCTAGCAGAGCTAGGACATCACCTGTTCCTCTCCCTTATTATCCAGCGTGCTCATTATCCCCCCAGAATAGACTACCACCCACTGCCCGCTTTGTTCACCGGAAGCTGTGAAGTCTGAGGTTTTCGGGACCCCCTTCTATAGGAAGAGGGCTGACCGGAGTGAAATGTAGCGACCAAGCAGGAAAGCAGTCTGGTCCCAGCTGATGCCCACATATCTGGTAGCTCTCTCATGGCTAATCAGATCAGGGAGAGGGCAAAACTAATGAAAGCAATGTACTTTTTTTTTTTAAGATTTTATTTATTTATTTGACAGAGAGCAAGTTCACAAGTAGGCAGAGCAGCAGGCAGAGAGAGAGGGGGAAGCAGGCTCCCTGCTGAGCAGAGAGCCCAATGTGGGGCTCGAGCCCAGGACCCTGGGATCATGACCTGAGCCGAAGGCAGAGGCTTAACCCACTGAGCCACCCAGGCGCCCCAAAAGCAATGTACTTTTGTCTCAAAACATGCATCATCACATCACACTCATGTTTCCAATGCAGAGCGTTCGGAGGTAGCTAGAGCATCACCTGGCCCCGCGTCCTTAAGGACAGATGCTGTGTGTGCCACCAGCTCACTGTGTCTTCTACACACATGCCCCGAGGAAGAATTTTGAACCTCATATAGGTGGCATTTTGGTCTTGATCAAAACAATACAAATTTTTTTGGTCATCTGGAAATACGTTCTCAAAACTTGAGTGAGTCCACGACAGATAAGCCTTTTTCCAGGGAAAGGCTGGTCTGTGAAATGCATAGGCATGTGTCAAGAAGATTTTCATTTACCCTTGAGTAAAACAAGCAAAAGGTACTGTACTAGTTTCCAACTGCTGCTGTTACAAATGACCACAAACTTAGTGACTTAGGACAACACAAACTTAGTATACTATAGTTCCTGTGAGTTAGAAGTCCGACACCATTCTCACCAATTTAAGATCAAGAGGTCCACAGGGTTGCGTTCCTCACTAATGGCTCTTGGGAGAAGATTTGTCCAAGCTTCTTCAGGTTGTGGCCAGAACTGAATTCCTTCTGGCTGTGGGATCACAGTCCTTGTTTCCTTGTAGGCTGTCAGCTGAGAGCTAGCAGCCTCTCTCTCAGCCTTGCACATGGCCCCCTCTGGGTCACAGCCAGCCATGGGGAGTTGAAACCTTCATGCCCTCCACGGAGCCCCTTCTTCTGTTTACAGTAACCTATTCATGGGTTCCAGGCATTAGGACATAAACATCTTTGTGGGGCCATTAATACAAAAAGAACAGCTTATCTGCTCCCAACAAGTGCTGGTGGGACAGGCATAGGATGATAATTAGAGACATGCCAGTTCTAGAAGGGGAGAAATGGAAAATAAAATAGAGAACTGGTTCCAAGCTTGGAAATCCAGCCCAGCACACCCCCATGAGGTTTCAAGGCCAGGGATATCTCTTCTGGCATCCATGGCTCCGCACTCAGGGTACAACATCAGAAAATGGCAACACTGGAAGAGCCTCTTGAATGACTTGAATTCACCAGGCAGGTGAGGGGAACCTTGCTTTGGTTCCCTCTTGATAGCTGGAGGTCAAAAAGGACTTAGCACCAGTCATATGGTTTAGGCAAAGAGCATCAGGAAGATTTACCCTGGTGAAGCAGGAGTCTGTGGTTTTGCTAAGCATAAGGGCTGGCTTACCACACCAGGCTTAGTAAAGATGGAGATGCACATGCTGGAAATGGCCATTGCACAGACTGCCACCTCTCCTGACGCGTCCTACCTCTGCTCATGCCAAGAGTAGCCTGGAGCCCCCACACATCATGGATGTACTTGGTTGGTATTGGCACAGACTGTTCACTGGAAACCGCTCCTGAGCCTGTATGTGTCGTTTACATCTTGCCCTTCAAATTCAAGGTCCATTCCACTAAGTACGCATAAAATGCTTTCTTGCTAAGAACTCATTACTGTACTCTGTGTTTCTAAATCCAACCCATGGCATGCTCTACCTTAACATCTTACAGATGTTAAGGAAAATAGTTGATATCCAAATTTATAGAAGTACAACCTCAGCAAAGATTTTAATTACAACTTAAAGGTGAGTAGTAAGACTTCCATCCATCTCAGCCAAGGTTTATTTTCTAGGCACACCCAGGCATCGTTTCCAAGGGAGATTGGTTCCCGTGTTCTTCATACCGCTGGTTTCACGTAGATGAGATCAGATCCTGGCACACCAGAGATGTGTCTGCTTCCCTGCCAGACTGTGAGCTCTGAAGGACAAGGGCCAGGCGTTCTTTTCTTTCTATCCCAAGACTTAGCCTTGAGTGTAGGGCAGTGTCAGTACCCTGGTCCAAGTGGATTGGTTTGTTGCTTTGAGCTGATTGATCTGTTATCCTTTCTTCTGGTTCCATAGGGTCCATCTCACAAAACCCATAACTCCTCCAAATCTCTGTTCAATGTTACTTATATAGCCAAAAATTAAAAATGACTTGGATGTCTTTTAATAGGGTAATCATTTCTTAAATTATAAGTTATAAACTATTTATACATGGAATATTCAAAGTCATTCATTGAATAGGGTAAATAGGTAGGCACAGTCATGAAAAAAGGCAGAGATAGGCTTTTAAAGGATAAAAGAAGGAGTGCTTGGATGGCTCAGTCAGTTAAGCATCCAGCTCTTGCTTTTGGCTCAGGTCATGACCTCAAGATCATGAGACTAATCTCCATGTCAGGCTCCACACTGAGCATGAAGCCTGCTTGAGTTTCTCCCTCTCTCCCTGCCATACACCTGCTTCTCTCTCTCTCTCTCTTAAAAAGAAAATATGGGGTAAAATCAAGCAAGGTGTCTGATGAACCACTATGGTGAAAAGCAAAACATACCAACACAGTTTATTTGCAGGAGTAGAAAATAATCTTGAATGTTAAACATCACAGAGTCCCTGTGATTCCCTTGGACAGAGGGGAAGAAAAGAGTGAGGATGTTCACTTTTATTCATTTATTTTCCCCATTGTTTGAATACTTTTTCAATAGCTTCAGATTTTTTTTTTAATTAGTGATGAACATGTAAACAATGAGGTTGTCACTATTGCCATGAAACCTTCCAGTGTCTTCTGTGCTCGCCCCTTATCCTCTCCACGTGCCTGACATCCATGTTCCAGGTAGGGGGTTTCTCTCACTCTTGTGTGAGAGTCTCTGGGTGAGAAGCAGCTGGAGCGGTTGACATTTACTACGAAGAGTAGGCGCTAGGTCCAGAGCACTGGGCTGTGTCACCACACGAGCTAGTGACCCAGACATCCCCATCCACACATTACAAATGAATAGATCCAGGCAAGGCGTGTGCCTTCACACCTGGGGAGCCCCAGCTACAAGGCCATGGCAGGTGCACGAAAGAATCCATCTTTGTTGAAGTTATTGAATAATAAGGAGACAAGCTCTCTCTTTCTGCAGAGAAGCTACAGATGAAGAGGATGAACTCTAATTTTTTCTATGGTGGTCACCCCTTCTCTGTGGTGGCTGCTTTGAGACTTGGCAGGGCTTACACTGTTCCCATGGGCCCTGTAACCGCTGACCTGGAGTGAGTGGTTGGGCTGGACATGGATCACTGTGTTGACCCAGCTGACTGGCCAGAAGACCCCTTCCTCCCCAACCCTGCACACTCGGCTTTCCCACATGGAAGAAGAGATCTGGGGTTTCTCGGTCAGTGATTTTGGAACCCACCCACAAGCTCTCCCAGGGATTTTTGAAGGACAGAAGAAGGCATAGTTACTATTTACCCATGGAGACAAATGTGTCTGAATCCTGAAGCCCGAGTTCTAGATTTAGGAGAGCAATGTTCTGCTCAGACCAAGGGCGCTGCTGATTTTGACTGGAGGTTCTTGGAATTTCGGGGTCCCAGCCTCAAAATACAATGAAAGTCCTATTCCTTTAACACAGGAAAAAAAACCATGCACACAGCATTTGTATAAAACTATATGAAATTTTGAGGAAAATATCAGGGCTTCAGAGATTCCTCCTGAATCCTATAACAGGGCTTCCGATGAGAATCTAGGTCAGGGGTTGGCAAACTAGGGCCCATGAGCTAAATCCCACCCATGATCTGATTTTGTATGGCTGTAGATAAGAGTGGGTCTTACATTTTTTAAAGGTTAAAAGAAGGAGGAGGAAGAGAAGTTACAGAGACCTATGGGGTTCCCAAACCTGAAATATTCACTCTCCAGCTCCTTACAGAAAAAAGTTCTCAACTCATGATTTAGATGTGTGGATGGAAGGATCTCTTTAAAATGGAATGTTTTTAGCTAAAGCAAAAGCAAGCCTACTTCATGTGAGCATGGCTTGAGCATGATTGCTACCATTTCCCATTCTCATGCTTAACTCAGACCAGGTCATTTATAAGAAGCTACAGAGTTTCTTGGTCCTCAGGTGGTCTGGAAGTTGAGATGATGCACATTTGTGCTTTGCTTAGATTTCCCCTCACACATTTAGTGTTAGTTCCAAGATTTTCACAGTCTGCCTGTTGGGAGCCTATGGCCATCCATCTGAATGCATCATTGCTGGAGGGGAGGTAGGTGGAGGGATGGGGTAACTGGGAGATGGGCATTAAGGAGGGGACGTGCTGTAATGGGCCCTGGGTGTTGGATGCCACTGATGAATCACTAAATTCTACCGCTGTAAGTAATGATACACTCTATGTTAATGAATTGATTTTAAGTTAAAATAAATGTATGCGTTGTTGTGGACATGGGGCCATGACCCCCCTTCCTCACTCCCCCCCCCCAACCATTAGGAAGAGGAAACCTTTAGGAGTATCTTTAAGAGTTTATGTATCATGTAGCACACAGGGACAGTTACATGGTCATTTAATAAATATTTCAATTTCCTTCTGTTGGATTTCCTGCTAAGAGAGTGGTTCTCATGCTCCGGCGTGCAGGGCATCACCCAGAGAACTAAGAAAGCACGCTGAGTCTGGTAAGGACCTGGCCTTCTCCACTTTAATCCAATTGCAGAGATGATTTGGGTGCCGTGGAGGTTTGAGAACCTCTGGGCTACACACCGGTCTGGTGTTAGGAAATATACCAAAAACTAGGCCCTCAAGGAGCCCAGCTAACTTGAGCAGGCTTCTCAGCCTCCACACAGGACATCGTCCGTTGGGGAGGCCTGTTTGTGAGAACCACAGCGTTCCCGGACACACAGGCATTGGCCTATGTTCCCAGGTAGCCACACGGTTTCAGGAAATAGCCACTGGTCCAGAAGGAGGCAGGCAGGCCTGCGAACAGCTGTGCACCATTGCACTTCCTGATTATCCACTCGGTTCCTACTAAGTGCTGTACAGCAGGAAGCGAGGGGCAGCCAGCGAAAGAAGATGATGCTGCCCCCATCACTGAGGGACCAACCTCAAACATCAGGTGTTACAGGTGTCCTAAAAGCTTGTGCCTAGAACAACAAAGAGGGGGTGAAGGGGCCGAGGCAGAGGTCTGACCAAGTGTAGACCTTTGAGCGTGACTGCTCAAAGGCAGTAGGCCTAGATGAAGAAGGGAAAGCATTGCTGGTGGGGGTGGCAGGTGGAGGTCGGCACAGCCTCTGATCCCCAGACAGACTCTCCTTATCTGTGGTTGAGCATACAGAGGCTCAAGCCCCTGGGAGTCCCTCATATCCCCAGACCCAGGTCTGGTACTCCTGATCTACTCTGTGCCATCATCCATGATGGATTCTGCCTCTCCTCCTGCCTGCCCTGCTGTGTTGGCACCAAGGTCTTCTTGAGTGTGTGGCTTTGTATTTCAGCTTTGGCTTGGGACCATCCATATTTCTTGAAACAGTCTGAGCTCTGCTCTCTGAAAATCCTGGCAACCCCACCCCACTCCTCACACTGGTGTGTGGTCTCAGAAGCTCAGCCCAGGGCCCCAGAGACCCAACATCTGGACTCTGCTGGTGAGATGAGACTAAGTAGCCCAGGGAGCCCCAGCCCAGAGATGGGCCGGAAGGACCTAGACCTCAAGGTAATGGGGATGGGACCTGGTATGAGATGACCCCAGGTGGAGGCAGATCATAAAGGCCAAGGAGCAGCAGAGTGGAGAGGCAAGGAGGTAGCAGAGAGCACAGGAAGAGAAACTGAGCCAGAAACCTCTTCCTGCAAGCCTGGGGTGAAGATAGCTGTGAATCAGGAATACCTGATTGGCTCTACGCAGCAACATTGTACAGTTCTCTCCAGTGCATATGATCGATATCATCAATAGTCCTAAGAAAGCTTGTATCTCAGACTGGTTTAGTTTGAGACATGATACTGGCTTGAGAGACCACACGCTATTTTCGGTTGTATTTTTTTTTTCTTTCTTCCCAAATTGAGGCTGACCTGAATAATCCAGGATGGGGACTGGAGTGGCAGAGCACAGCCACAGCATAAGAAGCCTGCATTCTTGATGTAACCGACATCTGATATCATCCGAAAAGTACGGAGGGCAGAGGGAAATCCATCCCATGAATTCCAGCCCAATAGATGAGCTGAATGCACAGGTTATAACCAACTTGCCCCAGCACCTAGCTGGGGTGGGGCACTCAGCTGCCTCCTGGGTATACAGACAACAATCACATGCCCTCTGCCCTCCAGAGGTTCCCATGCAGCAAGAAGGTCACAGCTGAAATAATTCTAATCCAAAGTCAGTGGCGGCCAGTAAGATTCAAAGAGCAAGGGCAGTGTGGAGAAGAGAAGCTGATTTCAAGTTGAGTCATTGCTAAAATCCTCAACCGTGGGTTTTCTCTGCAGTTTGACCATCCATACCCTGGCCATCAGAAGTAGAGACACATAAGATGAGGTCTTCCTTGTGCCCGGCAGCATTCATTCCTTTGAACTTAAGGAACAAGGGCCACTTGGGACCTACGGGAGCTGCGTATATTGAATTTGTTCTTAATAAGCTCAGTGAGTGATGGAAGCTGAGAAACGAGATGTCAAACAGCACCAAAGATAGGGAAAATAAAGCAGTTTAACAAGTTACATTGGAACAGAGGAGATCGTAAGAGATTTCATATCTTTTAATTGTAAGAAATAAAAATAGTTTCTTTTTTTAATCAATTAGATAAGAAGATGGTAGAAACTACTTTAGGCAGAAATTTCCAAATAACATGTAAACTGACAATTCAATCAAGAGTATGAAGATTATTTCTAAGGAAAAGCGATTGTACCATCTTTGTGCTTTTTATAAATAATCTGTTAAGTATTTGTCTTAATGGTATGTTTACGTGTGGAATTTTGCTGTACCAGTTTCTCTTCAGACGTCAAGAAGGGCAGAAGATGGTTTTAAGTGCAGCAGGAGGGAGGAACTTTGTAGGTTGAACACTGGCTCATTGTCACTTACTTAGGATCATAATTACAATTAATTGTTACAGTGACCAACACACAAAGTTGTTGGGTTTTTTTTAATTTTTAACCAATGGAGCAAGTATGATATAGTAGATCTGTTTTGTGGGGGAAAAGGAGAAAGAGGAAACTCTCCTCCCCCCCTAGAGTATAAAGCTAAGGGTACCCTTCTGATATGTTTCCTCATTCAGGAATAGTGGCTTAAAAGGGAACCCAACCCCAAAGGTTTCTGGGACATCATTGATTAAAAGACACGTGCGCACCTCATTCTGTTTAAAAATATGTATTGAGCATCTTCATACCTGCAGATGCGGTGGTAACTCCCTCCTTCCCTCTGTATCATAGGGGTGTGTGTGTGTGTGTGTTTACTTGTGTATGTTGTGTGTGTTTACACATGCATGTTTGTGTGTATCTGTGTGTGTGTCCCTCGTTTCTCCTTCTCTACGGGGACCCTAACTTACCAGTCTGTCTCATTTCTCAATATCTTACACATTTTTTAAAGATGTCATTGTTAAGTAACCTCGACACCCACCGTGGGGCTCGAACAAACTCACAGCACCAAGACTGAGTCGCCCATTCCACTGACTGGGCCAGTTGGGCGCCCTCAACATCCTGCACATTTTAATATAGCAGATGGGTAATAACTTTTTAAATTTTGGAGGTGACTAGACTAGAATCAAACAGAATAAAGAAGACGGCTCAGATTAACATTCACAACCCATAATGTTGACAGAGTTGTGATTTTTCTCTCGGTCGCCCTCCTGTTCATTCACTACCAGTGAACTCGGGCTGATCACTTCCAAGTGTGTTTGTGAACCAGCTGCAATCCATCCTGGTCGTCAGGCTACTCAGGAGAAAGACTGAGCGCTCATCAGCCAGGGAGGAGGGATTTTAGCCTGGGGTGTCCAGAGCTACCCCTGAGGCACTTTCAAGACTGAAAGCCATCTTTCTGTCTTTGGAAACACGACCCCCTCAGCATACGGAGGCAAGATTTAAACACGCAGGCACATGTGGCCATCCAGCATTCTTCTGTGCAAAGAGGTCTGAATTTCTGACAAGCCTATTACTCTGACTGCCTCGAAGCTCGACCTGGCGAAAATCATTCCAAGGAGGAATGGTCTCAAAATGCTCTCTCACAAGGGCCATCCTTCCAGCGTAGAACAAGTCTCATGGCTCCGTCCTGCGGAAAGTTCTTCCTCCCTCCCCGTCCTGTCAGAAATGAGGGTGCCCCTCCCCCCAGGGCGAGTCATAACACTTTACATAAAAATACCATCAATGTTTGCCCAGTTATGTTCTCTAAGGAACTGAGAAATTTTGTTTATATTTTAAGATCAGCAAATGCCAAAAATACTAATTTGAATTGAATAACCTTTCCCAGTCTTACATTCAAATGCAGAGAGATCCTATTTAAACACATCCTGCAGAACCTTCTAGATAATCGAAGAGAACATTTATGTTCGGTAGCATTTTAGCATTTAGCATTTTAGCCTTAGGCCTATTTTACTTTAATTCCTTAAAAAAAGTGGTGTGTCCACGTTGAGCGTCAAGCCTGAAGGCCTCGCCTTCCTCTCTTCGGAAACCCGGTCCGGGTCAGTGTTCTCATCCATAAAACAGAATGAAGTCCTTTGAAGGACATTCTGAAATCGAGATGGGAAGACTTGTGTCAGTTACAGTGTGGGCGTGAGACTCATGCTACTCAGTGTCTCCTGCAGGCTCTGCCCAGGGCCTGATTCCTGAGTCCAGCCACGTGGCAGCACCCAGCAGTCAGCAAAGAGCGCCACCCTCCCCAACCGAACCCTCTCCCTAGAGCGGGGGTCCGAGCTGTAGTTCTCAACCTCAGCGTCACCAAATGGGAAGCTATCCAGCTCCACCCAAGAGCCCAAAGTGGGGCCTGGCAGTCTCTTCCAGGTGATCTCACTGCCAGCCAAGCTGGAGAGCCATTGCCCTGCTGGATCATTCTTGAGAGATCACGCTTCCCCATGGTCTCTAAATTCCTTCAACCCCTTTGCACCTTCTCTTAACTCACCTCCAGCATCCCTCCAACAGGCTGTGTTTTCTGTGAGTGACTGCAGAAGTTCTCTACCTGAACCAAATCCCAACCCTGGGTAGGAGAGGGAAAACGTGCTTTCAGGTGGCGGGGTCATTAAAGCACCCCCACCCTTGATGAGGCTTGTCTCATGTCTTTTGTAGGCCTGGGAGATCTCTCTGCTTCCCCGTTGCATCTCCCTTGACCATCCCCCGCTTCTGTTGGCTTAAGCTCAACATCCACTGGAACGGGAAGGATCGTGGGCCACTCCTGCCCATCAAAGGCGCCATGGGCATCCCAATGTTTAAATTTTCACAGAAACCCCTCCCTATGTTCTTAGAATAAAATTCTAGAAGTTTACTGCTGGCGGGACCGAGGTAGGTGTATCGAGGCAGGTGAAATCAGATTGCTAAAATATTCCAGTAAGTTGGGAGCTCTGACTCTGGAAAACATTCTTTCACATTTCTCAACGAAGAAGGCTTTGATTCAAAGAGTTTCTGGTTTCCCTCTTCCACTGTCAGTGGAGTAAACCTTGAAGACTCTCCAAGAGTCTCCATCCTCCACGGTCCAGGACCGTCCTAGATCACACGTTCGGAAGGAAGTCTGTCTCCCCACGTCGCTAGCTGTATGGCAGATGCCCGGGATTCAGCCGGTTCCAGGGTGCACTGGTGCCAGCCAGCCATCCTCGTTCACACTGTGTTCTTGGTTAAACATTCTGGAGGCAGGAGTGGAAGAAGGTTCTCTGGGGGACCCCTGCGGAGGTCAATGACACCGCTTTTTTCTGTGCAGGAATGTTAGCTCAGCCGGAGAGGAGGCCCGCAGGAGGATGCGGGAATGTGACGGGCTCACAGACGCGCTGCTCTACGTGATCCAGTCCGCGCTGGGGAGCAGCGCGATCGACAGCAAGGTTTGTTGCGTTTGCATAGATTGAACATCTTAGAGACTCAGGGTACCCAAGGGACTAAGCCGTGGCTAACAACAGTGGACAGCGGATGCTGTGCGCAATGCCTTCACTCGGGGACCTGTCTTGGTCTCCCCATAGGAATTCAGCGTTTTCTAGATGGCTTCTAATCCTAGCCTAGAACTAGACACCTACATCTCGATTAATAATGAATAGAAACATGGATTGTTCTGAGTTCCTCCAACCAGATGAGTGTGTAAACATTTGCACACCACATTACCCACTGTGTAAAAGCTTCCAGTTTTAGTTTATAAAGTCTGCTTTCAAAAGACAGAGGAATACTAAAACTACCTGAGCTTTGAATAATTCTGTATTCTTACAAGTTAGCTTTTTACAAATGTTAATTGTATCAAATGCCATTTTAAAAGAAGCTTGGTCAAAATCTAAGTGAATGGGAATGTCCACAGGTTCACTCAGAATCTAGTCAGTGTTTCAGGTCAGAAACCAGAATAGAATTGGGTGGGCTTTTCCATGTGGGAGGTATTTTGTTTTGCCTTCATTTACCTTTTGTTTGGTTTTGATTCGATCCAAAATTGTCAGGAATAACATCCCGATATAAACACACACTTTACTCATGCTTTTTAAGTGACCCATGCGATACATGTGAGACCTTAATGAGAATTTCTCCAGAGCCACATTTTGGCATTTTGGGCCAAGTTATTCCATGTTGTGGGACCATCCTATGACTTATAAGAAGTTGAGCAATATCCTTGGTTCTCCCCACTGGATGCCAATCGCATCTCCCTTCCCATGTTTGTTTGATGACAAACAAAAATGTTTCCGACCATTGCCCAGTGTCCCCCAGGGGAACAGAACTAGTCCTGGTGTAAACCCCCAGCCATGTGCCTAGACCCCGTCACAGCCCTCTGACTTGGAGGGTCCCCCTCTGCTCTCGGATTCGTGTTCCTTAAAAGTTCATCAGGTGATCTGTTGTGTGTCCCCCACCGGAGCCCACGTCAGTAGGTTAGCTACAGCTTTGAAATGGACTCTGATCAGGAAGACGATGAAACGTAATTAAGTTATAAAGTCAAGTAAAGAACAGGTAAGAGTGGTTTTATCCCATAAGTTACCAAGGGGCATGGGGAAAGACTTCGCAGTTCTCCACCTTGCCTGCACGGTGCAATGGCTGGGAAGTTGAGACAGTTGCTGATAGCCGAGCCCTCCTTCCTGTAATCGTGGATGCACAAGCCTTTTGGAACTCCAGCCCTCTGAGTACTAGTCTGCTGCAGTTATGAACGTGGTTTGCCATCTGGTCACCACCGTCGAGTTACACAGGCATCCGTGAACATACTCTGCAAGTGTTATCAATTTCGAAGACGGAATATGAAGCGCTAAAATTTAATCAACCCCTCCTATAAACACCCTTTATAGCCATTTTAGAACTTTTATTATCACTGATAAGAAAATTAAGTCCCTAAAAAAAAAGACCAGTCAAGAAGTCTTGAGTATTTACAGATGCTTGTTAACGATCTTTAAACGAGCTGCGGGAGGTAGTTCAGGAAGGTTGCCGTGCCCAGGATCTCCATATTCAGAGCAGTAAAGACTACAGCATCAGGACCTGAAGCCGCCTACTGAGATGGATACAAAGAGAGTTTTAAGACTGGACCTTGGGGTTGAAAATAAAATCAGACTCCACAGCCTCTTGCCTTGGCCAGGTGCCCATGCCAGCACTGGTGGGAAGGTGGCCTTCGGAAGCATGGTCCCAAAACAAAGTGCTGTGAGCCTTCACGCCTCTTTTCTGATGTGGCGGATGGCTAGATCCCTGGAGCCCCTGGGAGATCCCCTTGTTTAAGGTCCACGTTGTATTCAAAAGAGGAACCTGGAATCTCTTGGAGTGTTGAGGGCGGCAGTGAGAAGACACGGCGATTTCTGATGAAGCTGCAAGAGCCCCAGGCTTGTGTGGGTGTGTCACCTCCAGCTCCTCACTGGGGACTGTCCCCAGGTGCCCCCAGCTTCAGGATGACGAGGATTGTCATAGCTTCTGAATGGATCAGAAGTCACAAGTGACTTAGCAGTGACTGTCCAGCCAGAACGTTCCATGAAGGTCTAAGTATTATGGTTCCCCCCCCCCAGTATCCCCCCAGCCCTCCGCGTGGTCCCGTCTGAGCTTTCACAAGGACAAGGTAGAGGAGGAAGGAGGACACATTCTCTTAAAGGCCAGCAAAGTTCATGCGTTAAAGGGCCTGGAATCCGTGCAAATTCAGCTCAGTGCCTATATTTGGGACCGTTTGCTGAATGGGTTACCCTACGGTAGCGCAATCCACAGACAACTTCCAAATTAGCCCTTTGTGATAGAAAATAAGGAGTCAAAATGATGCTTGTGGACCAGAGGAAGCTGCTAAAAGCACTCGTGACAGCAATGGATGTCCAAAGCAGAGCCACCAGGGGCCGCGTGCCTTCTACTGGTGTCCCAGAGAAGGGTGGTTGCCGCCTTGCTTTTCTGTGCTCTTTCCCCACTCCTGTAGAGAGAAGAGCTTGAGTGGGTGACCCTTCCACAGCAAGCCTGGCTAGAGAGAGCAGGTCAGGCCCGGTGACTCCCTTGCCCTGTCCCATCCTCTCCTCTGCACCCCCTCCCTCCGCCAACCCCACTTCCTCTGCCCCTCCAGCTTCTCCCACGTTACCCCCCAGCCACAGGTAGATTATAAAGCATTTCTGGAAATGGCTGTGGATGTGTTCCCTGGTAGTCACTTGTTAAACAGAGGCACGGAGATGCCCCCGGGGAAGACGAACAGCAGGATGAGAAAGAAGTTGATTCTCCCAAGTCTTTGATGTAAGAAAAATCAGTTTGAGCTGATTTAAAAATCGTTCTGACTTATGCCATAACATTTTCCTTTCAGGGAGAGACTTTTCTCTCTTTCATGCATCGTCCTATGTTTACCTGCTTTCATGCCGGTTCCTTTTTTGATGCTGAGAGGATGCTTGAAATAGAAAATCAGGTTGACTCAAAGCCTGTGGGATTAGCTGCCTTGAAACCTTGAAAAGCTGACAAGACAGATCTCGAATGGCAAAGGCTCCAGAGACAGATCCTGGAAACCGGTTTTCCTGGTTGATTGTCATGCTCCCAGTAGCCAAGTCAAGCACACAGGCTCAACCTTTGTCCAGATTCCTGCCCTGGGAGGAGAGCAGTGCGGCCTCTGCCCCTCCCAGGCTGGACCCAGGACCAGAGAGAGGTGGTCCTATGTGCCAGGGGTCTCGTCCCCTTGACCTGTGAAACAGAACCATGATCTCTGTCTCACTTGCTGGTGCACACAGCAGAAGCCTGAGAAGCCAAAACCAAACTGGCAAGCTTTTAAAAATAAAACTTAGCTCCGCTCAATTTTTTTTTCCCCATTGGGATTCTGGTTTTGTTTTTGTTTTGTTTTTTTTTTTAATTGGGTGTATTTTTCATTTTCCCACCATTTATCAAATGCGGGACAAAGGTCAAAAGGTTGATCTGAAGTTCATGTGTGAAGCCTCGCCTCCCATGTGATGGTATTTCAGAGGAAGGGTCTTTGGAAGGACCTGGAGGCACAGAGAGATTAAGCCCTTGGCCCCAAGGTCACAGAACTCCTGAAACGGCAGAGCCAGGCCTCAAACCTAGACTCGTGGGCCCTGGTCCCATGTTCTAGACTCGCCAGAGGTGCCGCCTGGACCAGTGTTCGTGGTCTGAGTGCTCGTATGGTGTTTACTGTGGGCCAGGAGCACTTCTCAGTACGCACACACTGGGTTGGTTTCCCGTTGCTGCTCTAGCAAGTTGCCACAAACATGGTGGCTTAAAACAACCCAAACTGAGGGACGCCTGGGTGGCTCAGTTGGTTAAGCCTCTGCCTTTGGCTCAGGTCATGATCCCAGCATCCTGGGATAGAGTCCCACATCGGGGTCCTTGCTCCACGGGGAGCCTGCTTCTCCCTCTGCCTCTGCCTCTGCCTACCACTCTGTCTGCCTGTGCTCGCTCTCTCTCTCTCTCTAACAAATAAATAAATTAAAAAAAAAAAAACACCCAAATTGATTATCTTACTGTTTTATGGCTCAGGAGTCCCCAGTGGGTCTTGCTGGGCTAAAACCAATATGTCGCCAGGGCTGCGTTCCTTCTGGAAGCTCAGGCGAGAATCAGTTTTCTCATCTTCTCCAGCTTCTAGAGGCGCCCACAATTCCTTGGCTGTGGCTGTAGTCCCTTCTGCCATCTTCAAATCCCGCAATGAGAGGTCACACCTTCTCCCACCACTTCACTTCACTTCCTCTGCCACCGTCTCTCACGTATCGGACCCTCAGGGGTCCACCAGAATAATCCAGGACAGTCTCCCCAACTGAAGGTCAGCGGATAAACAGCCACTATTCTGTCTGCAGCCTCCATTCCTCTTGGCCACACAACCCAACCTTTTCACAGCTCACAGACGTGGATGTGGATCCTGGGGACAGAGGGCACTGCTCATTCATACTCGGCTCCTCTGATCCACACAGCAAGCCAAGACATGGGTGCTATTATGACCCTCTTACAGAGGAAGTTACTGAGTCCAATGATGGGTATATTGTCCAAGTCACACAGCCAACAGACAGAGATCAAGGGCCTTGCAGGTTTCCAGCCCCACAATGTGTGTCCTCAAGCACCGGTTAAGCCCCATACTGAGAAAACAGGAGCACCAGCCATCTCCAAGCAAACCAGGAGCATGGAAAAATGTTCATGCCCCCAGTGATGCTGGCACTCGGTTTGCCTGGGACCCCCCAGCTTTATATCCATACCTCCTTTTACTCCCAGAAAGCACCCTAGTGGGTGGGAAATACTAGGGTCTCCCTCCCCAAACTGATGGGCATGTGAGTATGCCCGCTCTGGATGATTCTGAGCCCCGGTCTCCAGAGGGGAGCGGGGCATGCGTGCACCATATCTGGGACCTCTCCCATGTTGTGGATTCTTAACCGCTCACCGGTGAACTTCAGTCAGCAACGACAGCTGTTTATAAAAGTAACTAGCATGGATAAGAAAAGCTTTTAAGGACCTTCTCAGGCTTCTCTCAATTCTTTCCACCATCGCTATCAAGGGAGCCTACAGGAGTCAGGAGCTTAATGTCTCCAAAAAGAATCAGGGATGTGGAAATGACTGCTTTCCTGGGTAGAGGAGTTCTGGTTAGTTTTTATTCATTCCTCCTTTGTTTCTTTTCCTTTTCTTTTTCTTGTTCTTTTTTTGGGTTCTCCAGACCGTTGAAAACTGTGTGTGCATTTTGAGGAACCTGTCATACCGGCTGGCAGCAGAAACGTCTCAGGGACAGCACATGGGCACGGATGAGCTGGACGGGCTGCTCTGTGGGGAGGCCAATGGCAAAGACACAGAGAGTTCTGGGTGCTGGGGCAAGAAGAAGAAGAAAAAGAAATCCCAAGATCAGGTAATGCCGGCAGCTCGCCACGGCGTGCATTGATCCCTTCCCTAATGACAGCGTTACTGTTTCTTCCACTCGGACAGGTACGGGGCTCTGTACTTCCCACGCAAGGTAAAATCACACATGCATCTGCACAGTTTTCCTGTGGGGCTCTCATGGTTCAGATGGGGGAGCATTACGTGCCTTCCCCCTGTCCTGCAGACCAGCCCAGATAGGAACTTTGAAAAAGAGAGTCTCACGAGTCCCAGGCAGGCTCTAAGGTCCCAGCTTGTAGCGTCCACCCTGGGCACGGGTTCCTCCGGGTATCGGTCCACACATTGATGGGGACCCTGGGGTGCCCAGCAGGTGGTACAGATGCACACAATCGGTGTGGCGTTGGAAGGGAAGCTGAGCAGAAATCACAAAAACCCAACACATCGTTTACTGCATATTTTGAACCATTTCAGTATGTGACTTTGCACTTATTGTAACAAGTGGGGGAGGGGTGCTCAGAATCACAATTCTCCAACAGAATGACATGAGGAGCTAGGCCTTGGGGCGCAATTCTGATAAATTCACAAAGCTGTCCAGCTGGAGAGATCTCTTCAAAACGGATGGACTTCACCTCGAGCTGCCGTAAATAGGCTGCCTGCAGTGAAGTAAAGGCCAGTAGGCAGCCACTCTTAGCCTTAGTAGAATCATGACAGCCTCTAGCCTTTCCCCAGGAGCCTCTGGAAGGCAGAAGCTTTCACCCAGTGGGCCCCCAGGTAAAGGAGTAGTGTGAGTAGTAGCTGCCGGCCCTGAACTCCAGCTACGGAGGTTGTCCTGTCTTACTGTGGCCTGGACAGTGTGGTCACTGGTCCAGCCTCCCTGTACAGTATGACCAGGAGTCCAGCCTTCCCCTGGACACCGTGTTCATATCCCAGCCAATAAGGGTCCTACCGACCCAAGATATGACTGTCCTCAGGAATCGACAAATAAGAAAGCAGGACAGAACTCACAACACTCTCTCCTGGCAGGTTTTAATTCAACATAAATATGCAGAAGTATCTGTTCAGATCACAGCACATAATTTTTCAAAGTATATTCAAAATCATTTTGCTTTGAGGAAGGATTAGAGAAGCTATGTTGTTTGGAGTAAGGATTCATGGAAATCTATTCTTAAATATAACTTGAATGTATCCATGTTTGCATTTTTTAGGCTCTAGTCCTCTTGCTGTTTGTGGTCCCTGAGGGCTCCTCCAGGAACATCTACAACTTTTAGATCTGTATGTTCCAGCATAACACACCTACAATTTAAAACATACATGCCGTTTGCCTTTCTGATAGTAACCATCCAGTCTGAGAAGCTCCCAACCCTGTTTTCTCTCCCGTCATGAATCAGTGCTGTGTGTCCACTGTCTCCCTGAGTCTTCTAAAAAGGATTGAGCCATAGTTCCTAATTCAGCCACTTAAAAACCTCCCATCAGGTGAATGCAATGGTTAACAAACAGGTATTTATTGAATATCTACTATGTGCCAGGCATTGTACCAAATAATGTCAGATACCTCAGTCTTCCTTCCCGGCACTACCCAGACCGTGATGGCTTCTGAACTTTTTCAATATCAAATAAGAGATACATGGCCTAACAAAAGTATAATGGGTCCTTCTTACAGTTTCCTGCTGCACTACTGTATCCCATTGGGCTCTGACCCTTCACTGCTTCATCCCAGAAAATGAAAGAGCAGAATAAACACTGAAAATAGCATATGGGCAGGGATGGGGTTCTTGCCCATCTGTCCGGTGATCATAAGTCCCCAGGGTCTCACCCACCTCCTACAGACTCAGAATCTCCGGGATGGGCCCAGGCAACTTTGAAAGGCAGATTTGGGAAAATGTATTAACATGTTAGCCTTGGTTTTAAAAAAACAAAAGCAAAACTTTAAACTGAGCTTGATTTCACTCTGATTTCAAGGTTTTCTCTCCAGTCTATTGTTTGAATTCTAAGGACCATCCTTCCGAGGACCCCCACACCAGTCACTGGTGTCACATCAGTAAAAGTTGGCCCCAAACACCCAACCCTTTCTCCAGCTCTGGCAAGGTGCGCTCACACAGCCTGAAGCCCTTCAAGTGCAGGTGGGATTAGGTATTGACTGGGTCCAGAGAAGTCAGGAGGCAGAAGAGAATATTCATGGACATCCCCCAAAAGACAGCTCTCCTTCCAAGCCGGTTAGCTGCTTCCATAGAATCTTACAGTGGACAACTTCTTACCTTAGAATGTTGTATTTTGAACCATATTTTATGACATTGATGAGCTATTTTCTAAGTTGAGTAAGATGAAAAGATTAATGCAGTTTTATCATTTTTGCCAAAATTCTAAGTGAAGATTTATAAGGGTCATTTATCCCATCTTTTTCTCATGATATTCTTTAAGGAAACAAAAAGGATTTCTTGAAGAAAGTTTTGCCAAAACAACCACTTTAAAATACAGTAGAACATTGTTGTTTATAAAGAAACTTCAAAGTCATGGTTTCAGTCAAGCGATAGTTTTGTAAAAGACTAAACTGTGCTCTAATATAATACAAACATATTTTTCTGAAAAATTTTAATGTAAACAGATAGGAGCTATGTCTGTTTGCAAGTCATTTCGTGTGTCTGTCAAGTTCAGTATATTTAAAAAGAGTCAAGAGTAAAAAGCATCTTGCATTTAAAACCGATGG
Organism: Mellivora capensis; assembly: GCA_004024625.1. Classification (NCBI taxonomy): domain Eukaryota; kingdom Metazoa; phylum Chordata; class Mammalia; order Carnivora; family Mustelidae; genus Mellivora; species Mellivora capensis. The sequence goes on along the minus strand of PISX010000486.1, from coordinate 119,499 downwards.
AAGGGAGGCAGCACTGACTGGTCTGGAGATGGGGAAGAGAGCATCAGACACGAGTGAGATAGGGTGATGCGGGCACACCGCTTGGCCTCCCCCCCACCCCCCACTGGTCCCCTGGAGAGAACTGAATCTAGATGGCGCCACCTGCTGGGAAGGATGGGCATTTGCTCCAGCCTGGGGTCTCAGTGGGGAGAATGTGCTTGGCACTTCTGGAATGCAGGTGGCCATTCCGAGTAGTCTAAAGGAATTAAAGGCCAGCTCTCCCAAGTGAGAGGAGGAACCAAGACCCTAATTCATCACTGTTAACAGGATGCAACAAGGTGAGAAATGGAAATGTCCCCAGGCCTGTCTAGGACAAAGCATCCCCATCTTTGCCTTCAGAGCTTGCAGACTGATTTAACTCACCTAGAAGCTTCTAGAAAGTTCTAAGTTTACAGCTTTAAAGATGGTCAGATATCCATTCTCTGGAGTCTCTGTTGCTCATAAAGTCAGGTTTTCAAAGAATATCTAGTGATTGGAGAGAATTATATATTACAAAGTGAAATGAATAAAAATAACAGAAAAACAAGAGTGTATATAGAGAGTGATAGGATGTTGGTAAAACCTGGCTGATTTCGCCAAATGTGTGTCACAAGCAAATATAAAATATGTATATTTTTATATATTTGTATCTGTATATATATGTATGTGTTTCTAGAGAAAGCACAGTAACATCAAAGAGCGAGCATAGCGATTCTCTTTGTACTTGGGTATTTACAAATTTTCTAATAGGCATTACATTTGTAATCTTTTCAAATACCTTTTAGAAAATAATATTTTAGAAAACAGGAACTGATTAAGTCAATGTTTGCTTATTCGTTCTCTTCTCTTAAATTTAAGATACCCAGAGAAAAGTATCCAAGAATGGAGCTCTGTAAGATGAGAGTAAGATACTTCCTAGGACAGAGGAGCCAGAGGTTTTACCAGGAAGTCAAAGTGATAAAAAGCATAATTAGTTTAATGATTGCCTCTGGAGCTTACAGTATCCCAGAAATTTATGTTGATTCTTACCTTTGGCATTGTTAATTCTATACCTGAGAAAAATGCTGTGAGACTGTAAAGGTCAGATTTAGTTAAAATAAAAACCTCAGAGACTTTATCCTTTAGATTCTTAATTAGAATAATTCAAGAAAATACATGATACAAAGATAGGCTTCCTTTATGCTCTTAATTCAAGAAATGGTTGCTATTAGAGCACCTGGGTGGCTCAGTCAGTTAAGCATCCAACTCTTAATTTCAGCTCAGGTCATGATCTCAGGGTCGTGAGATCGAGCCCAGCATGGGGTTCTGTGCTCAGTGAGGAGTCTGCTTGTCCCTCTCCTTCCCTCCACATGTGGGCTCTCTCTCTCTCTCTCTCTCTCAAATAAATATATAAAATATTTTTTTTAAAAAAAGAAATAGTTGCTAATGAATCATACTGGAACCATCCAACTATGAGCCCCCAAGTGTAGAAATATTTAACATTTCTGGGCATCATATTCTGATCAAAAATGGCTTTGCAAATTTATTAATTTCTGACTCTGTGTTCAGTGCCTGTTGTCAAAGTATAGGAAATTGCTGGTTTCTCTCGCCCTTTTCAGGCTGACCGCACCCCCACCCCACCAAACCACCTACACGTCACATGCCAAGAGGCACATCTCACCTGTCAGGGTCTCCACCGCCTTCTATCAGGGCTCCGTGCCAGGCACTGGGCACAGCAGGGACAGGGGCAGCATTACGAAGATTGGGGTCCAGGGAAATTCAAGTAGACAAAATTGCTGTATTTACTTTTCCACCTTTTGCAGAAATAAGCATCTTTTGTTTCTCAATTTGGCATATGGCCACGGTTCCTGGGATGATATCCTGGGATTGGTGGTACTCAAAGTGGATTCAGGGTAAAGAATACTGCTGGCTGCTGGCCAGAGCAGACCTGAGCCTTCAAGACCCACTCAGTGTGAACTTGACAGTGCAGAGGAACTGCTAAGAAAAAAGAAAAAAAACAAAGCAAGACAAGTAAGATGTCCTCAAACCCAGAACTTCTCTTTTCTGCTTGAGTATCGCTTCTGAATGTTTTAGTTCGTGTGGATATATGTGTATCCACGTGGGTGAGGACATAAACCTCAGAATTTGAAGATGACTCTGATCTGGAATTTTTGTATGGTCGACTTTGGCTCTCCTGATAATCTTTGTTTCACAGTTTAGTGAGTTGTGCTCAATTTAAAAGTATTATTGCTGTTTTCACCTCTTGCTTACATTGTGGATGCCAAATGCATGGAACAGCAGGAAGTCCCATTTATCATATCACCATGATATTTTAGACACAAAAGCAATAGTAATGGGATTCTGCATAACACCTTTAATGCCCTCTTATTTTTTCCATGATAATGGACATGTCTTGGCAGAACCTCCAGGGCTCTCCACCTGCATGCTTTCCTGGCCTGTCCTTTGTCCCACAGACCAGCCTCTGAGCTTTTGTTCATGCTCTTCCTCTTTCTGGCCTTCTACTCCCTTCTTCTACTACTTGGAAGATAATCCTCTAAGACCAAATAAAACATCACCTCCATCCTTTCAAGACTTCTTCCAAGTAAAGAGTTACTCATCCTCTAATCGTTCACCTGGTTTTATTGAACTTCCCCCTTTAGTGCTGATCTGCTCTAGTAGCTGACCCCCTCAGAGAAGGGATCTGCCGAGGGGAGGGACTGGGTGAGTCGCGTTTCTGTCATTGACCTCTAGCCCAACACCCAGAATGAGCTATACTGAGTGACACTAAGTTTTGGGTTCATGGCAGCGTCTACCCCTTGTTGGGGAGGTGTTTCGAGTAGATGTCCACAGCTGTACTTGTCCCAGCCTCGTCTGTTTCTTTCTTGATGATACTTTACCTCCAGGAGCCACTGGGGGCCCAGAATATTCTGTAGACCTTCTCTTTTCCATTTGTGGTTAAAACTGTTACCCAGGTTCTCATGGCAGTGCTGCATCTTATTATGTCAGTCAACTTTCTGCCTCTATGAGGACCGCCACACCTAACGAGCATTCTGTATCATGACAGTCATCTGAGGACTTGGGATTCATGTGCGTCCAGGTGCGTCTCAAGGTTCTCTTGGCGAAGTAATACTTTCAACTGTGCCTTGTTCTGAAGGTGTTAGCCCATGACACATAAATCGTATTAGATGCCATGAAATCCCATTGCCCAAAAGGTTTCCTGGGACTCCCAGAACTTTGTATCTGGTATCACTTCTGCGTGAGTATCATATGGATGCTGTTGGCCCAGAAACAAGACCCTGATGCTCACAACATGTGAATTTTCTTGCTGGTTAGAATCACACTGGAGATTAGAATTTTAAAGAAGTTTCTCCTTATTTTGGACAAAATGGATGTTAATTATAAGCAAATATAAGCATGCATGTAAATGCACAAATATATAACATGTAAATTATATACGAGTAAAATAGCAATAAGCTATAAGAGGAAAGGAATACGCAAACCTCTACCACCCCCTCCTAGACAGAGCCACAATTGCAATTTGTACCAGACAGATATCCTTCCCCATGTTCTCTCTCCATATTTATGTACAGCTTTGCTTAACCCTTCAAAGTACAGGTTGACTACCTTGATGTGAGTATGAATTAGGGCACATGTCAGACAGCCGAGCTCTTAGAGTTTCTAAGTGTCCTGAGAGTAGATAAGTGTCCTTCCCGCTAATGTGAAGGTCGATGCTGCTGGCAGCCCTGATCTGTGGTCTCCAGTGGCTATAAGATCTATCGTATTCTCCTCTTTGGGATAATTCCTCCTTCTCATGGTCCACGATGGTTTTTCACGTCCATCGACCAGGAGCAGGAAAGGCCTAAAGACGACAGGGTAGGGGGAAGGTTCTTTCTCCGCACCTTTCCCCTTCCCACCATGGTCTGTATGGGGTCATGTTAAAACCCAAAGTGCAAACGGGCAGGAAGTGTAGCATATTTGTTGCCCAACCAAGAGACCCCAGGGTGTTCTCTTAACTAAGGGAAAGGGGATGCAGTGGCATGCCTCGGGGTGCAGCAAGAGCTCTCTGTCCCTGGGAGGGGAAATCCTTTATTACTGAATTTATTGAAAGTCGTCTGCGCACAGTAATGAAAAGTTGGCTTTTACTTATTTCACTGTTGGCAAATTCTCTGCCAACAGCGCAGCCCCTGATTACTTGCCCTTGGTGACCGCCCCTGCCACCCACCTTGGCACAGCAAGGATGGGGAGAACAGGTGTGAGCGCGACACCCACTCGTCTCATTCTGCGTGTTGTCATACAAGAGTTTATCCCGTGACTCAGCATGACCTTTCTCCTTGCCAGCAAATTGTCGCCGGCAGAATGGAGAGAGGGCTGCCAGGGATCGCACTGTGGGCGTGTGCCGTGATGTGTGAACCACTCCCTGACGATCAGAAAATGCAGTTTCTTCCCAATTTTAACTAACATAAACTGTAATAAACTTGCGTAGCTAAATCTCGCGCACACTCTTAATCGCTCTTCCAAGATAAATTCTTAAAAGTGAACTCTCGAGACCGAATGAATCTGGGGATGTAAGCCAAACTGTGTCTGAATCACGCCGGGTGGCGGTGACAGCTGATTCAATTTACCGTAATGGATAGATGTGCCCTTCATGGCATTCTTGGTGCTTTCTAAGTTCTCATTTCTTAATATAATGGGTTGACTTTCTTCCAGTTTCCATTTTATTAGGAAGCATCCTCTTTCCTTCACTGCTTAATACCATTTCTCCACCAACCATCTGCTTATTTGAGCTGCTGCTCATTCCTCACAGCTGACCTCACTGTGCCTTCACGTCACCATGTGCCAGGAGCTTGGTGACTCAAGACATGAGATTTCATGTCCTCCAAGCAGGAAGTCACACGAGCCTGCAAGGCTACAGCCATCCATGTTTATGAAGTGACTCTCCTTGGTCACTATCCATGGATGAATGAGATTCTCCTCCTACTGCTGCACATTCCTCTGAAATACATCCTATCACCTAAAAATGCTGTTCTTCTACTTTGGGTGACTTTACAGACTTAAAAACTCCGATGTAGGCTTCCCACTTACTTTCCTTATTGACATTTTACCATTCAGTGCTTCATGCCATTAATAAATACTCTGTGTCTGCGTGGCTCTGATGGTTTGCCATTCGACTCTTGATTTGGACCCAGGTCATGGTCTCAGGGTCATGGGATCAAGTCCTGCATGGAGTTTTGCATTCAGTGGGGAGTTTCCTTGGGATTCTCTCTCTCCCTCTCCCTCTGCCCCACCTCCTCCTCTCTCTCTTTCTAGAATAAATAAATAAATCTTTAAAAAAATACTCTGTGTTTTATACTACTAGATCAGGGTTTCTCAGCCTTGTCACTCTTGACATTTTGAACTGAATAAGTCTCATTTCCGGGGGCTGTCCTGTGTATTGTAGGGTTTTATCCGCATTCCTCTACCCAGTAGATGCCAGTAGTACCCCTTCCCCAGGCTGTGACAATCCACAATGTCTCAACATTGTCAGTTGTCCCTTGGATGATAAAATCCTTTCATGGAGAATCACTGTATTATACTGGCTTTTAGGGATGTATCACCAAAGATATAAACAAAATAAGACTACGGGACTACCTGAGGGGGGCATTCGCATGTCAAGGACAGAGCTCCTTCAAAACGTAGGTAATGGAAAAAATAAGTGAAAGGTAAGTAATGGAGAGATTCCTGAACCAGGCTTCCTGAGATCTGGTTGAGAAGTTAGGAACAGAGAGAATTCTAGAGGGCTGTTAGTGGAGGTGCTCAAGGACCCTACTACACCGAATTTACTTAGTGCTTACTGTGATTACTCCTTCATCTGGTCAGGTTGCCATAACAAAGCACCACAGACTGGGAGGTTTAAACAACAGACATTTATTTCTCCCAGTTCTGGAGGCTGGAAGGCCAAGATCAAGGTGCTAACAGATTTGGTGTCTGTTGAGAGCTGTCTTCCTGTTTCACAGATGACCTTGTCTTGCTGTGCCCTTACAAGATGGAAATTGAGAAAGCTCTGGTCCCTTCATTTCAGATTTTAGGATACATGCGTCTTGTATTTACATTTATAAATGGCATATGTCTACTTTACTGAAAAAGTTGCATATCCCATGACTTCTCATGGATCCTCACTCTAGAAGAAGCTTAGCACTAGAAATTTGCATGTGTGGAATTTTTACCAGCTAAGTCAGATCCTGATGTCACCTGCACCCTGTGGTCCCACTGATGTTGATTTTCCAGGCAACGTAGTGTTTGGCATGCTAACACTCTCTTCGAGAAGACTTCTGATCTTTTTATAGGTGGTGAAAAATCTATTTTTCATGGACAGTTGATAATTCTTTCCCTATTAACTCAGTAAAAGTTGGAAATAATGTACCCAGATAAAGGCCAGATACATTGACTGTCTTTGAAATAACTCTTCGTCTCCAGTATTGACATACCAGGGTACCATCAACGTTCTGAAATAACAGAGACTTCCCCTTTGAACTCCACTTCTAGGTGCCATCAAAAATTACCCGTATTCACATCAGTTTTCCTTTTATTTCCTTCAGGTTCTCTCTGTAGCCATTAAGAAAGGACTGTAGTGAAAGGTATTTAAGAGCTACATAGATCACATGTCAGAGCCGAAGAAAATTGTCTACTGATTCAACCAATTATCCTATTTTATTGGGAAGAAGTTAGGAAAGGAGAATAAGATGAAACCCAGCAAATGACACACAGCCGCTTCTTGCTGCTCTTCCAGTCGGCCCTCATGTTCCGCGATGAGCATGCGAACACCGCTTCTGCCCGACTCCCGCTGTTGAGGGAGCTCACCCTGCAGGAGACGGAAATATCACCCCTGTTGAGTTCTAAGTGCATAGTCTGATTTTTCTGAATATTATCACATCTTTATATGAAAGCCATAGCTTAAAAGTCTTAAGGAGATGATAATATAAACAATGGAAAAAAACCCACATGAAATAATTTCCCATTTCCAGGGTGCCTGGGTGGCTGAGTCGGTTATGCATCTGCCTTCAGCTCAGGTCGTGATCTCAGGGTCCTGGGATGGATCCCCGCATCGGGCTCCCAGCTCAGCGGAGAGTCTGCTTGTCCCTCTGCCCCTTCCCTCTGGCTCATGCGCATGTGCACGCCCACTCTTGCTCACTCTCTCTCTCTCTCAAATAAATAAATAAGTGTAAAATCTTAAGAAAAAAAAAAAAAGAAAGAAAGAAAAGGAAGAATTTACCATTTCCTGTTGTGCCACCAGAAAGATTCAACACCCAAGCTGGTTTCCCTGGCTAAGCCAGCATTAGCCCTGCTTTATCCAGTGTAGTGAGCCCATCTCCACGCATGAGCAGGGAGCCACGTGACAAGACTGTTCACGTCCCATTCTGTTATTTTCTGTATTTAAAAGAGATGTGCTGGTTTCATGCTTGCGCAGGTGCAAAGTCATTTCAGAACGGTTTAAAAGTGGCTCAGGTTCAAAGAACAAGCAGATTCCTCCACCTTGAGTGTCCTTGTTACAGGATTAAAATTGAGTGACACTCTCATAGAAAATGACCTTTCATGGGGTGTCCAACCTCCATCCATGGGATATTCATCTCTGAGCTTTGGCCTTAAGTTGTATCATAAATGAGAAAAAGAAGACATGAGTTTTTAATTTTTCTCATGGAAAATAATGAAATTCTGGAAATGACTTGTAATAGCTAGGTAACTTTACATTTTCATCATCAACTCTTCCGTTTTTATGTTACAAAGATATGAAATAAGCCCATAGTCCAGTAAATTTTTAGAACCAAGAAACACAGATTTTGAAATATAGCTGTGATTTTTGTATTTATACACAAACACACTCATGCACCTGTATGTACCTACACGAATATCTGCAGGAAAGTTTAGTATATGTCATTTAGACTATATCTTAAGTAACCATTAATAAACACAAATAAGCAGTTAAATAACTTGATGCTCCTGCCCTGAAATTATAAAGGATTATTTTGTGTTACTAGGATTTTTCTCAGCAGTGAATGTTGGAGTATTTTTTCTGAACATATAGTTTGCTTCATTTCTACCCTCATTATATTTGTTGGCTCCATTTTCCCCAAAAGACAAAAACTATGTGTGATCAAAGATCAGACTCACTATTTTTTTTAAGATTTTATTAATTTATTTGACAGAGACACAGTGAGAGAGGGAACACAAGCAGGGGAGTGGGAGAGGGAGAAGCAGGCTTGCCGCCAAGCAGGGAGCCCCATGCAGGGCTCCATCTGGGACCCTGGGATCGCGACCTGAGCCGAAGGCAGATGCTCAACAACTGAGCCACCCAGGTGCCCCAAGAATCACTATTTTTAAATAGATCAGAATCACAACACTTTATTTTATTTTATTTTTTTAAAGATTTTATTTATTTATTTGGCATAGAGAGAGAGATCACAAGTAGGCAGACAGCTAGGCAGAGAGAGAGAGAAGGAAAGCAGGCTCCCTGCTGAGCAGAGAGCTGGATGCGGGGCTCGATCCCAGAACCCTGAGATCATGACCCGAGCCGAAGGCAGAGGCTTAACCCACTGAGCCACCCAGATACCCCCAGAATCACAACATTTTAAAAAATAAAAGTGTAACAAAATTTGAAATGTAGAAAAAATGAAAGACATAACCATTTTGTTAAGAAGATTTTATGGTCATACATGTTTCCCTGGTGCATTTTACGTGGTATAAAGCCCACACCCCTCACTACTCTGCATCCTGCTTTATTCCTTTCACTTTTTATCATAATTATTTGTCCGCGTTGCTACAGCATGGTCTTCATAACTATCATTTTTAATGGTCTACTGATACTCCCTTCCTCAATAAGCAATAGTTTTTAAATTATTGGCATTAATTTTTAATTACACGTTCTCCTATTATTCATTAGATCCAACTCAGAGCAAACCGAACTATTAGAACTGCTGTAAGATCTAATTTGCATTTAGCTAGGTCAATGCATCTAATAAACCACAGCAATTTTCTCTTCTGTGTCCATTCTGACAACTGTTTGATGCCTATAATGCAAGAATTCAAAAGCAAACAAATATGTATTTTATAAATTATATAAGAATTTATCAGTTGGCATTTAGGCTTAAGAAGTGAGGGTGTTTGATTATTAATGTGTACCGTGTTATGCTAGTAGTGTGCTAACTGTAAGATACGTTGCCTTGTTCTTTAACACTCTCTATTCTGCCCACCAAAATGAACACATGTCTTCTTCCTTTTGTAGAAATGTGCTGGCACCATTCTTAGAGAACTTGTGCATTTATTCTACTGTCAATTACAGTTACTTATGTACACGCTCTACCACATTCCACTTTCCATCAAAGGCTCTGGGTGGGCAGGAGGGAGTGGATGTCCTGTTTTTGGTCTAGTAAGGCCTTACCCTATCTGCCATAGATGTTCACCAAATGTTATGAGACCCTGCTTTTGTTTTTGTCTACATTTACAGAAGACAAAGTTGGGAAGTGTAACAATGTTAAAGGTGTTTACTCTCTTATTTTTCTTCCACCAGTGGGATGGAGTAGGACCTCTTCCAGACTGTGCAGAACCACCAAAAGGGATCCAGATGCTGTGGCACCCATCAATAGTCAAACCCTACCTCACACTGCTCTCTGAGTGCTCAAACGCAGACACGCTGGAAGGGGCAGCAGGCGCCCTGCAGAACTTGGCTGCAGGGAGCTGGAAGGTATGACTAGTTCATTATCGTAAAGAAGAGATCTGTAATTATGAGCATGTCCTTAGAAAGGATTAGATGTCCAACTTTGAGATATGCAATTCCAATACAGGCTTTGAGAATGTTAGGGAAAGACCAGTTATGTTGGACTCTTGGACATAGAAAGGTATCCCTTTGAAAAATTCTCAAGGGCTCAGGGGTCCTTGAAAATCACTACAAAATATAGATGGATAGATGTAAGTATGGTCATTGAAAATGCTGTGATATGCTTTCCATTCTAGGTATGTAGCTGAGCTATTTTGTTTTCAGGGGAGATTTGACATGTTGATGCTTTTCAAAGCTCTATTGTTGACTGTTAGGGGAGCTAATACCCAAGCATTTTGTATCAAAACCCAGGTGAATCCCTATAATGTTGTAGTTGGTCCTGTCCTCAAAGGAAAAGAACCTCTTTCATTTTTAACCCATGGGCTTACAGAGAAGAATAGTATTCCTAGGTCTCTTTGGCCAGAATGTTAAAGCAAATGTACAATGGGGAAGGAGATTAGGAGGGCCTTTTGCTCTGAATTCTTATAAACACAGGCTATCCCTGATTGGTTTTAACAGAAAATTTCCATGACCCTTATTTTGAGTAGAAAAGGATTCACCCTAGCAAAGAATTCTTGAGTTTGGTCACTCGCCATTACATGAGGTAACTTGTTTTACCACATAAAAAAGTGTAACCATCTAGAATGAGGGCATATGAGGAAAATATCAAGAAAGGAAATTATTAAAGGGCCCCTGCCATCCATTTTTCATCATTTAATTCAAAGCCTGGGGTTTAAGATATACATAAATCACTATCTAGAGTTCACTTTCTTCAAAACAATGTTAATAAGACACATGGCTGCAGAGAATTCTCAGCCTAGGACCATAGGCACCACACATACTGCCCTCAGCATTGTCATGCAATTGTATCCTCCCTTCTTGTTAGAGCTTCCAACATCCGCCTTCATGTAGCCTCTAACTTATCATTCTGTTTCCACTGCTATGGTCTCAGCTACAGAACTGCCTTCTTTCTCACCTGGGACATCACAGCTCTTGGGGGCCAGCCCTTAACAACCCTTCCCAGGAGCTGGCTGCTGATGTATGTGTAGGCCCATTCCTTCTTTTCAGAGTCTTAGGAATGAACATCATTGTCCCTTTCCTGTCTGCCCATAGGTGTCCCTGATGTTGTCCTGAAAGAATTCAGGTTGGGTTAGCCTTGAAGGGAAGGTATCTCTTGCTTTTCATTGGAGAAAAGCTTCAAAAGAAGAATCACATCAGGCAGAATTCCAGAATAGGGCCTTGCAAGACAAGGAGAAAGATAATAATGGAAATCACTTCCTTGAACTAACCCTTAGATCTTCTCTCCCTCTAAATTTAAGAGGCTTTGATTCAAATCACAGTTCAAACCTAGTCTCTGCCTTTTCCGATCTCTGTGACCCTGAGCAAATTATAGCACTTCATTGTCTCAGATGGGTCCTCTTTAGACAGAAAAGACTGTGGCCAGTTCATGTCACAGCTTATAGATCAATCATGGCACTAGATGCAAAGATGGAAGCAGGATGCCATAGGCCATTGGACTGTCATTAAGTTGGGCCAAGAGTTTTGTTAACCTTACTTTATAAGAAGCATTTACCATCCTAATAACCCTAGAAAAGTGAGATAGTCCTCAGGCAGGGCAAGGAGCTGCTAAAGAATATTTGTGTATAGTTACATACATGTGTGTGTGTGTGTATATATATGTATATATATACACACACATAAATTATATATATATTTTTATTTACATAAGAGTTTTCTTATCAAAACACAGTACACAAGCATGAATAATAGTCAATCACATTATCGTCATTTATTGTATATATTATTAACATGCCATGTTAAATGGTAAGGAAATATATGAAAAGGGAAGATAGATAATCCATAGGGATGATTTAACAAGGTTATCATTAAGTTAAATTGTTATAATTTTTAAAAAATTGTTTATAAATTGATAAATTGTTATAATTTTTTAAAAGATTTTATTTATTTATTTGACAGACAGAGATTACAAGTAGGCAAGAGAGGCAGACAGGGAGAGAGAGGAGGAAGCTCGATCCCAGGACCCTGGGATCATGACCTGAGCCGAAAGCAGAGGCTTTAACCCACTAAGCCACCCAGGGGCCCTGATAAATTGCTATAATTTTTTAAAGGGGCGCCTGGGTGGCTCAGTGGGTTAAGCCTCTGTCTTCGGCTTAGGTCATGATCTCAAGATCCTGGGATCGAGTCCCGCATCGGGCTCTCTGCTTGGCGGGGAGTCTGCTTCCTCCTCTCTCTCTCTCTGCCTGCCTCTCTGCCTACTTGTGATTTCTCTCTGTCAAATAAATAAATAAAATCTTTTTTTAAAAAAAAAAAGGACTGAAAATAACTTATACAAAAACCAAACAGAGATATCCTTCCTTTTAAAAAAATATTTAAGAAAAAAATCTTGAATGATTAAAAGATGGATTTAGGACACAAAACAGCACCAAGTTTCATTTGGACAGTGCTATCATTTGAAATCTAGAGTACTAAGAATGTATTTTTATAGCAGCTGTTGAGATTTAGTGGCTTTTGTGTGTGTGTGTGTCATTAACTTTTTATGACCCAAACAAAAGCACAAATGTGAGAAAGTAAAAGACCAGAATTTTACATGGAGGCAGTTTTTTATAGACTCATCATCTGAAACAATAACTTTTCTTTATAGGAAGGTCATGCAAACTCTTCTTGCAACAAATTGACTAGTAAACTAGATCTTCATAATGGTCTTAAATACTTTTTAAACTTTAAGAGACTCATTACTTGGTTTATGGGCATCAGAAAAACATAATGGTATTATGGCAGAAGCAAAGTAATGTATTTTTTTTATGGCCAACGTGGACTTCAGTTACTTTTTTCCCCATGTACAGTACAATTATTTTGTTTTTCACAGAATCTTAAAACGATTGGGTATAGTAGTTTGAAGATTTCCAAAATGTTAGTGAATGCTCTTTCAAAAAGCACTTATGGGTTATTTCTGTTGTAATTCAACTTAGTGAAAACTTAAGGTTTGAACTATAGAAATATATCTGTATTTATTATTAATTTAGATATATTAGGTATATTTGTACAGTCCAATTTCCGCTAAAATGTGACCAGTTTCAAAGGACCTATTCTTGTGCCCATTTACTTTTAAAATAGAATAGAATAAAGGGACATTTGGATATTAAGCTGTTAATATTTAAGGAGGTAACATGATAGCAACATAGATATAGTGTAGAAGGAAACAGAATCTCTGGCCATGTGGCCAATATGAATAAAAAATTAGAGAACTGGTAAATTTGAGACTGAAGTCAGGGCAACAGCCTTGAGAAGGACAATGAATTTAGTGTAGCTTAGCAGTTAGAGTATCACATAGACGTGAACCACAGGGTATCAGTGGAATGCAACAAATAAAAGTAGAAATCATGGTTTGACAATTGTTTTTGTTCTAGCTAATGGTGTGATGTAAAACATAAGGTTTAAATAAAAAGAAACAGAGTTTTGAAAGAGTATGGTGAAAACAAGCCCTGAAGCATGATCCTTAATGGGTTAGGAATTGGGTCAGAATAAACACAGAGGTTATCTGAGGACACCGCCCAATCAGCAGGCTCCTAGAGACAACACACCAAGTTGGACCTGATGACCAACCTGAAGCAGGACACGGATGGGCCCAACATAAGAAAGAAGAAATGGAGAGAATCCAGGTCATAACCAAGTCATTTACCCTAATCACACATGACTTAGTGGTGTCTTCCCCACAAGACCCCAGGAAGTAGTCCTGATAGCAAGGACTGCACTTTTACTGTAAATGCCGTATGCGTCCAAACTGACTACAGAATAAACCCGGTTTGTGGTAGTTTGGCATTACTTTCATCATTGTCATTGAATAATCTGATTTCCAAAGCCGTGAGTTCTAGAACTCCATTCTGAAGCTGTAGAAACAGCTACACCTGAGGGACTCCTACTTCCAGCAAGATGCCAAGATGGAGGAACAAGGTCCAGATTTTCCTCCCTTTATGGCAGAATAATAACAATAAAATAACCTAGGGAAATATAACCATGGTTTTTAAGACACCAAGCATCAGTCAGTAAAGGACAATTATCTCTGATCATTGGAAACAATTATCAGAAAACAAGCAAGGATGAGCCCTCTGATTGCCCCAGCTCACTGCCTTGAGCCAGTTTGTCCACCATGGCACCAGGACTGGAAACCCCAGAGGAGTTCGGCAGACTCTGAGCTAAGGAGATGGGTCTGGAAAGCTGGGGAGATGAAGGTGACTGGAGTTCATATGACAGAATACCAGAGAGGAGAAAACCACACACAGAGAGAAGCCTAGAGATCTGCAGAGTATCCCCCTCAAATATTCTTCAGGGAACTCTTGGATGCATGCATGTGAGGAAAATGCCCACGCCTGAAGAAAGAGCCTCCTGCAGTTAGAGAGAATGAAACTTGGCATACATGTAGGGATGGGTATAGTGTGCCTTCCTGAGAACCAGACAGGGAATCCTCATAATTCATGGGCCCCTGGGTAGAGTGCTCAGGAGGGTCTTGCCTCCCAGTACTGAGCGTATAATTAGCCTTGGACTAAATATGATCCAGTCTTTTCTATCAAATCTTAGAAGTAGGATCCAAAAATAGCAATCATTTCCAAGTAAATTAACCAAAGCTTAAAAACGTCTAAAGGAATACAAAAAATATGCAGCACCCAACAGATTAAAATTAAGAATGTCTGGCATCTACTTGAAAATAACCTTAGAAGCCAGTAGAGAAGAAAATGTAATTCATAATGAGGAGAAAAATTAATCATTTCAGAATCAACCCCGAACTGACACAGATATTAACATTAGCAGAGAAGCAGTTGCTGTAACTGTATTTCTAATGCTTAAAAAGTTAATTAGTACATGGAAAATAAGTAAGAATCAAATAAAAATTCTAGAGTTATAAATACAATGTCTGAAATGAAAAACACATGGGATAAGATTAGTGGCAGGTTAGACATTGCAGAAGAAAAGATTAATGAACTGAATAGAAGCTGCCCAAAACAAAACACAGAAAAAAGAAGAAACCTCAAATCATCAGTGACCTCAAGTGACCACATCAGGTGGCCTAATATATGTGTAAGTGAAATCCCCAAAAGAAAAGAGAGAGAAAGGAGAAAGAGAACAGAAAAAAATATTTGGAGTCTTAATAGTTGAAAAATTCCCAAATGTAATGAAAACTTTAAACTCACAGATCCAAGCAGGGCAGCTCAAGGAAACCCAAGTGGAAGAAGCATGAAGAAGGTTCTCTAAGGTACATCTTAGTCAAAGTGCTCAAAATCAGTAGTAAAGGGAGCATCCTAAAATCAGCCAGAGAAGAACATTGTATGTCAAGTGTACTAAGAAACATTGTGTGTGTGTGTGTGTGTGTGTGTATACATACATATATACATATACATATGTATATATGTATACACATATGTATAAAAGGAGCTGGAGGGGAAAAGACTTGTACATACAAAGAGAAGAGTGACAGCTGATTTCTCATAATCAACTATGCCAGTGAGAAGACAGGGAGGCAATATATGGAATCTGCTGGGCCCCATTACATATAAAGCTGATTCTGGGTTGGTGTTTAGAAGATGCAGCCTGTTCTTAAAAGAACCCCTGGGGCACATATTAGACCTACAGCAGTTGTAAAATGATCAGTAAAAACAATCCCCATTTGAGCTCAGGTTAAGACGTGGGCTAATCGGGGAACTGGCATTATTAATTATCTGAGCAGTTGGGGCAGAGGGCATTCGAACATAAAAACTTCAGATTAACTGTCCCAGCGTGATCAGAAGTATGGGACTCAGGATATGGAACTCAGTATTTTCTTTCAGTCCTGAGGACAAGCAAGTGCTCATAGTCTCTGCATCAGGTCATAACCCCACAGACAGGGACCACAAGATTCAAGGATTAGTTTGGCTTTACAAGAGACTAGTCAAGGACCACGTGATCACTTCAAGCCCTAACAGCATTTTTGTAGAAGTGGTTAGAACTTGTGGCCCTATGAAAAATCTCAGTGGTTTTGATCCTTTTTATATCGTTCATTTCAGCAGAGAATGCTGTTCTTAAATAATAAGCATGGATTCTAGAAATCAACCTGATATTATCCTTCATCACTTAAACATGCTTTCATCTCCAACTATGAGCTGTTACCTGGAAGACAATTGCCATAAGAAGCTGAGTTTGACTTGGTACCTTCCCCCTGATACCTTCCAGTACAAAAACATAAAAGTAAAAGGTTCAAAAACCATTATTGATGCTATGATAAGAATATATACACAAGGGTGTATGTATAATGCTAATGTCTATAGCAAAGAGACCCTAAATATGTAAGGACTAAAACAAAATAGAAGACAGAAGTTATTTTCTCTAATGTAACAGGTGAGGGCAGGTGTGTGAGGAGGGAAGCTCCCCTCCATGAATTAATTCACCTACGTTCACGGCTGTTCTGCCATCTTTTTTTTTTTTTTAAGATTTTATTTATTTATTTGACAGACAGAGACCACAAGTAGGCAAGAGAGGCAGGCAGGGAGGGAGAGGAGGAAGCAGGCTCTCCGCGGACCAGAGAGCCCAATGTGGGGCTCGATCCCAGGACCCTGGGATCATGACCTGAGCTGAAAGCAGAGGCTTAACCCACTGAGCCACCCAGGCGCCCCTGTTCTGCCATCTTTAACATTGACTTCCAAGGCCACACTTGTGGTCATCATCTACCAGCAGGAAGCAGAATATTCACAACCAGAAATATTCTCTTATGAGAGTCAAGGTCACACTTCTCTCATTATCTCGGCTTAGCTCCTAGCCTCCAGCAGACAAATTATTTCCATACACTCGTACACCACTGACAATGAACAAAAATTCTCAGGCATTAGGTAGTCTGAATCCAAATGCAAGAAAAGCAAAATTCTCCATTGTCAAGGGACAGAGATTTGCTAATATATTCAATTTATGTTACAAAATGAAACACTTAATATCCTAGTAAAAACCAATAGCACTCCCATTACCTTACTTCCCAGGGCTTCAACAAAAGCTATGCCTGTATTTGCAAAAGTGTTTATATCAACATGGTCCCCCCAGGTTATGCATAACATCCCTAGAATGACATGTTTTCTGGGTCCAAAGGAAAAATAAGAGATGTTAACTCCCTCTCCCCATGAGGTACCATAATTTTTTTAAAAAGGGAGGGATATATTAAAGGAAAGACTTTCTAAGTTGGGGTCTAATAAGTGAGGATAAAAAACGATTAAATTACTTTTATTTGCTGACATTGATTAAAAAATCGAGTCTACTCTGCCTGCATTTCTTAGTCAGTCCTCCTCATTATTGAAAAAGCAGGGGTGTAGACAGTTTCATTTGAACCCCCATTCTTGTTTATCTCCCCTTATCTGTGGGATGTTTACATAGCCCTAAAGAACATACAGGAGTCTCAGAATAAGATCTGTGGCATCCTTTCTCTCAGATATGCCATTCTGTTGCCCAGAGAGCATTTCTAAATGCCATTTGCACACAGTGAAGACATATTTGATTACATTTACCAAAACAAAACAAAACAAAAAAAACCCCACCTGTTTTCAGAAAAGTTCATTCTTAAAGGTCCATTTTTTCATTGAGAATTACTGATCCTTGAGATAGTTTGAGAATTAGGATTTGAGAGTTAGAGAGTGTTCATGTTGCGGTTCATTGAATGAATGCTTCTCGCACATCACTTTTACGTGAGCTTGACCTTCTTTACTTGTTCCTACAACAAAAGTATATCTAAATGCTTTTCCCTCCAGGAAGTTCTCTTGCCTGGCCATTAATATTTTTAGCATTGCATAAACACTTGCAACAAAATTCAGTTTTTGCACTAACATGACTTACATTTTCAAAACACACAAAAAATAAAACACAAACGAACAAAACACAAAATAGCTGCCATTACTGTCACTAAAAATTTTACTTACTAAAATGATTTACTTGGTGCAACAACACAAGGGAGTTCTTCTCTAGTCCTCCTCATTACAGATATAACTTTTTTAAAGGGATTTTGAAAACAAAAATAGGTAATCCTGTAACAGATAAAATACATAAACAGCAGACACCTAAGTCCTACGTACATTGCAACAGAACCGAGCATGTGAGGGACCTTGTGGTAAAGTTGCCCAGTTGCTTCATAAATCCAGCCACAGCCCTGGATGAACACAGTAGTTCAGATAAAGATCCACGCTATAGAGAATAACGTGAGACATGCAGCAAAAGCCACACCATTTCTGAATATCTTGAACATTCTTATTATAGTAAACTGACAGTTAAAATGAGATTGAATAAGTAAAACTTTTTTGGTACTTTCTGCCCTCTTACCATGAGAATGATACACCATGGTAAATAACATGGTATCATAAACGAGTTCAGAAACAAATTTCAAAATCCTGTGTAATCTGTGTGAAACTCATTGCAATGTGTTCCTCATTTTACAGCTGTAGGATTTTAGCACATTGTGGTCCTGTGACACTACTACTATTTTAGGATGCTAAAATGCTTCTGAAAGGTAAAATTACGTTTGGAAGAGTTTAGTTTGAAAATGTGAGGTTTTTTAACCAATCAAAAGAAAAAGTGGGGAATTCAATGGGACAACAGTCAAGCAACAGAACCACTTAATCTCAGACTATCCTTCTAAAGCAGGAGAACTTGTAAGATATTAATCAAAAATATTAATATTTAATATGAATAGAGGTGTTAAAAAATTCAGAAGTTTAGCACTATCATGGGTTCAACCACTAAATATAAGATTTAGTACTGAAAAGAGAACACTATCCCTAGTCATTTAGCAAATTATTGGGATTTTAAGAGGGAGAAGCTAGTTACATTATAGTGTTGATCTCTTTTTAGGAACATAAATCAGCCTTAACCCAATCAGCTTAAGCAAGGCAGAAATTTTTTTTCCTGTTTATGATGGGCTGGGAATTTAAAAAGTGAAGTTCCAGGGGTACCTGTGTGGAACTCATTCAATTAAGAGTCTGACTTGTGGTTTCAGCTCAGGTCATGGTCTCAGGGTCATGAGATTTGAGTCCCATGTTGGGCTCTGTGCTCAGGAGGGAGTCTGCTTGAAATTCTCTCTCTTCTTTCCCCTTTGTCCCTTCCTCTAGCATGCATGTGCTCTCTCTCTCTCAAATAAATCAAATAAATAAACAAGTAAATAAATAAATAAATAAAATCTTTACAAATGAAGCTCCTGAGAATCCACATTGGATTGATGGAGTCTGAAAGGGTTAGAAAGTGTTGACTTCACTTTATTATCAAACTCTCTGTATGGACAACAAGGAACATCATTATATAAAAATTCATGTAACTTTATTTTGTGTAATTCAATTTGGGTTAATTTCTGAGCTCTCATTTTGTCCAATGCAAAAAAGGAAAAGAAGAAAACAAACTCTAGACATTTCTGGGTAAACTGAACAGTATGCAGCTATTTCTCAGTCTCTTCAGGCTTACACTGGGCTATATTGATGTTTATCAGGCTTCATCCACTCCTGTCCCCTGTAGTTGATGCTAAACTTAGAGTGGGGGCATGTCTTGCAGGCATATTCCTTCAGGGACAGGGATTGGGTGTCCATTTCTCAGTGTGGAGTTATCTCTTGTCTTAAGCCATCTCTCACCCAGGACTAACTTCCTTGTCCTGTTGGGGTCTCAGGTAGGATATAATGACAGGTAATTGGGCTGTCTCTGGTTCAACAAGCTCTCCTGGCCCACACTTGCCCCTCCAACTATTAAGCTTCCCTAAGATGCAGCCACATCCACTCCTTAACCCTGGCAGGCACTGTCCACACCTTTCACAATGGAGTACCTGGGTGGTTCAGTTGGTTGAGCATCCAACTCTTGATTTCTGCTCACATGATGATCTCAAGGTGGTGAGATCAAGCGCTCTGTCAGGCTCTGTGCTCAGCATGGAGTCTTCTTGAGACTGTCTCTCTCACTTTCCCTCTGCCCTTCCCCCTGCTCACACTCTCTAAATCAATCAATCAATCAAATTGTAAAAAAAAAAAAAAAAAAAAAAAATACCAAAAAACACAAAAACTCAGCATTCGCTGTTTTGTGCTCTGTCCCTTCCTGACAACAGCAGTTGTCATTGGACCAAACAATGGTGGAGCATTTCTCCAGGAAGAGCTATGAGCAAGGAGGAGGAGGAACAGCTTTTAGTGGCCTGACTGCTGTCCCATTACATGTGTAGAAGCAATCCTTTCCTGACACAAACAAGGCCTTTCTCTTTGTAATTCCAGTTATAGACAACTTCTTGTATTTGGTCTGCTAAATTGGGGCAAGCTGTTTCTCAAGGCCAGGAGCTCCACTGATAGCACTTGAAGGCTCTTTAACTTAGGAGTTTCGAGGTGTGCCCAATCAGTTATTGCAAGTCCAAAGTAATAACCAATTATTAAGCCAAAATTAATGGATGCATTTGTAAGGATTATATCAACTATGAGTGCAGATGTGTATAACTTATACTGCCTTTCTGAGAGGCAGATGAGAATGATGGTCAAGCACACCAAGTCTGGGACAGTGTCCTCTAGGTTCGAGACCTCATTGAGTATCTACAGGCTGTGAAGTCTCACTGTGGCTCCCTTTCCTCAACTGTAATGGATAGAAGGAACAGGAGTGCCTACCACATAGGGTTGAGATGGGAAGTGAGTGAGTTAAATCATACAGAGTCATGAGAGCAGTACCTGACAATTGCTTAAAATGTCACATTTGTTTTTGCTTAAATATTCTGAGGGCTCAAAATTCTAGTGAGATCATCACCAGGAAAACGTGTCACTGGGAACAATTTGAAACATGTCTGTGCTCTTTTTTCCTGGACCAGATCCTCTACCTTTTCTCCTTCCTCCTTTTCTTCCTTCCCCTCTTCCTTCTTCTCTTTCTGAATCACAAAACATCCTCTCTTCAGCTCATGGACCATTTTTCTTAGAGTATCCTGGTCCACACCCTTCCCTCTAGAGCAGTGTGCTCAGTGTATAATGTTCTCATTCCACTTACAGAAAGTTAAGGTTCCATCCAGAGATTTCCACCTCAACCACAATCAGTTATGATACATTTTTCTCTCTTGTTCAGCTATTTTTATGCAAGTGATACTACCACTTTTGTTTCTATCGCAAAACTCTTGGCAACCCATATACCTTTATACCACCACCAAGACGGCCATGCTTTCCAAGGCAGATCACTACCCTTCTGGAAAACCTGTATATGAGTTTTGTGTCTCTGTATTCAATGCACCTATGAAACAGTCCCCATTTCCTGAATACCTTTTTCTCTCTCAGCCCCTGTAGGCTTTTACTCCTTCTTGCTAGATTTCATATAAGTTACATGCATGGGTTACACATGATCTACTCCAAGACTACTTAGAAACCATCACTGTTACATAGATTTGCATGTCAAGAAAATTTGTGGAAACTTGCAACATGTTTTGTGTGAAATGTAAATAATTTATTCTGAGTTGTCTCAAATTGAGCCAATATTGGGAATTTTCCATATATGGTTGACTCTTGAATAATATGAGTTTGAACTGTGCAGGCCCACTTAGTCATAAATTTTTTTTCAACAAATACAGCAGTACTCTAAATGTGTTTTCTCTTCCTTATGGTTTCCTAAATAACATTCTCTTTTCTTTAGCTTACTTTATTAAGAATATAGTATAAATACATAGGACATGCAAAATATGTTTTAATCTATTGTTCACATTATTGGTAAGGTTGCAGGTCAACAGCAGGCTATTAGTTGTGAAATTTGGGGGGAGTCAAAAGTTTTACGTAAATTTTTTGACCACATAGGGGGCCAGTGTCCCTAATTTGTGTGTTGCTCAAGAGTCAGTGCTACCTGCAAACCCCAAGAACTAAGCATTTCAAATACTGTCTGTGTATCACTAACCTAAGATCACATACATTATATGACTATCTCTTTCCCCTTAGGGAGAACATACCACCTAACATAACTTAGGGAGAACATGACCATTTCTGCATTCCAAAAAGGCATATCCATACTTCATACACATTTTCAACCATACACAGACATTTTTTGTTACCTTAAAATCACTTCCCCGAAAGCTAAAGGATTGTCACTATTTTCCAAACACCAAGTCATATTTCCACCCAACTTGGGAGGGATGTAACAGCCAAACTTCTAAGAAGATAAATTCAGAGCCTCCCTTTCTTGGCTCATTTCAAATATGGCCAGGTTCCCCTCTGTCTACATTTGGAAGAATGGTGGGGAGGACAAGGCAACATCTGGGAGACTGAGCACAGAGGTAGAGGTGAGAGAGAGGTGACGGCAAAGGAGGGAGTATCCTTACCATCATAAAGAGAAGCAGGTGTGGAGTAACAAGCCCAGAATCAATCTACCCTGTGGGCAGATTATTAACATGTTTGTGTATAGATTTCCTCATCTGTAAAATAAGACTACTAACGCCAACCTCCCCAGGCCTTGTGGGACTAGACGACATCCCTGATGTACAAGCCAACATCCCCGGCCTAGAGTAGAGTGCTACTACAAAAGAGGCCCCCTTAGGGCTTATGATTCAGCCTGCTCAAGTTACCAAGAATGTTCCCTGTGGTCTCTTAAAAGGTCCTGACTATCTCCCCAGCATTAAAGTTTATGTTTGGTGTTCATCTTACAATATGTAGACACTGACCCTACATCTGATTTCCATTCGCTTCCCTTCTTAGTTTCAGGGAAGAGAACCAACCATGAGTGGGCTGCATAAGCTCAGGTTTCTAGTCTTTTCCATGCACTGGACACAAGAAGGTTCAGAGTTAGTGGAGGAAGTGGATGAAAATCATATCTCAGCATGTCAAATTGCAAGTGAAATTTCCAATGACACTAAGGGAGGTTTTGTACCATTTTCATGAAGGTCCTTCTTCCCTCAGAGGGGGTATCCCATCCAGACACCCAAATTCCAATAAGCAGCTTCCAAACCTCAAAGTTTCCATGTCTAGGACTTTCTGACTATGGATTTCTTTGCTCCCTGAGAGAGGGGCTGGGAAATGGTTCCTGGCAAGCAGGACTTGCTTTAGTGAATTCTCTCTGCTTCCCCACCCCCTCAGGTTTCCTAGAGCTTGAGGCACAGAGTGGTGGCAGGAGAAAAACAGACAACATGAGTGGATGGTGATAAGAAACTATGTGAATGTGACTTCTGACGTAGGACAGGATGAAGTTGTGTGTTTTTTTGATCTCATATTTCATGCAGGGCTGGGCTGAGGATGTGGCAGGCATGGCGTATGCCCTACGTTCACTGCCAGAGGGGGCTCCCTGCCTGCCACAGGTGAGAGCCAGCTCTGGGGTGCCTGCCCCAAGGGGGAAGGGGGATGGAAGGGTCTGGTGGGGGAGGGGTGGGGACTTGCCTCCACCTTCCGTGGTCCTCTGGAGGACTCTGCCACAGAAAATTCCAGAACTTCGTGTCGTGAATGTCATTTTCTTAGATTGTAAACGAAACTGCAACAGGCTGAAACCCTTCTACTGCTCGATTTCTATAGTGCACACTCTTCTCTGGAATACCAGACGATAGTATAAAGTATACATATAAATGTCCAGGAAGTCTGGGCCTGCCTGCCTTCCGTTAAACGGATCTGAATGCTTTATCATCCTGCTGGTGCAAGTATACTTCCGTAGTAAGAGGAGGTGTGTTCCGTTAAAGCCAACCACCCCCAATCCAAAACAAATTGTCTTACTGTAAACAAATTGTCTTACCTTATAAATTGGACGCTGAGTGATGGCCCGAGACATAATACATTTTGATCTAAATGTTTTCTTCAAAATCTCTTACCATTTTTCCTCTTGATTTTAAAATTTTAAATGTCATGTTTCCTTCTCGTCACCCCTGCCTTTTTCTGACTCCTGTCCTTTGTATTATTTAGCCGACAACGTATTGGCAGTATGGTCGCCCACTCACCTCCATGCCCCACCTCCAGACACAAGTCTCTTTTAAAAAAAAGTTATCTACTCTCAAATTTTTATCACTCTCTACCATTTCTGGGGTTCTTTTTTATTCCTCTTCCCACCAAAACCCAGCCCTTCCTGTCTTCCACCTCCAAATCCGAAAGGGTCAAGCACACACGTCATGCAAAGGGTTTGCAAAGTCAAGGACAGTGGACGCCGGCAGCAGAGAGGTGATGCACGGTTAATTGATTAACCTGGAAACGTCTCATGTACAGAAGGCAGAAAGTAAAGTTAAGACATCTCAGTACGTGCCTACCACATTGAACCCATCCCACCACGAGGTCTTTGAAATTCAACCTTCTCTGCTCCTGTAAACAGCAGTCTGAAAACCCACACGTGCTTTTGCTGATCAGTTCTCTCCCCCCTCAGCTTCTAAGGTCTTTGCCTTCCATCTTGTTGCAGTGGTCAGTATATATCCGGGCTGCTGTCCGAAAAGAGAAAGGCCTGCCCATCCTCGTGGAGCTGCTTCGAATAGATAACGACCGGGTGGTGTGCGCGGTGGCCACAGCTCTCCGGAACATGGCCTTGGACGTCAGAAACAAGGAGCTCATCGGTATGTTCTCACCACATTCACAGCATCTCAGATTTTTAAGTAGAAAGGATTTCCTGGTGGGCCTGTGTGGTCAAATCCATGGGTGGGACATCTGCACATGCAGAAATGGTGCATTTATCAGAGGCTGCGTTTTCCCAGCTGTCCCTTTTGCTTTAAACCAATGCACTGATTTATCCCTTAGAATTTAGAGGAAAATGTGATGTTTGTTGACATTGCTAGTCCTTGCAAACTGAAAGGGACCACGATCCTCAGCACTGGCTTCCACCGTCCTGAGCCTCTAAACCTCTGTCAGGTTGTTTGCTTTCCATGCGGTGGACTGGACTTCTAATGAATGCAGGCCACACATCCCTCCACCCCCCGCCACGGCTGTTTTAAGATTCAGTATGCATTAGACCATACAGGCTCTCTAAACCTATTTTAAAAGACTCAGCTCCCTCTGATTCGGTATTCAAGAAATAAGAAGGATCTTTTATTAATGAAGCATTCAGGAGATCATATATTCATCTACTTATTCAACACAGATTTATCCGTGACCTACTTTGGTCCAGGCCTGTTCTGGGCCCAGAGAGTATATCAGTGAGCCAGACAGAAGCCTAGCCCTTGTAGGGTTCACATTCGGGAGAGCGGGAGGTACAATGAACAAAACATACACGTGAACCCCCGTTCGAGTTAGAAACCTTCCACCGGGTGAAGGAAACTATAGTCGTGAGGCTGCAAGTGTTTCTCATTGAGATGAAGTCGACCCTACGTTGCGTTCACCACTTCGGAGTGTGCCATCTTGATGGCACTTAGTATTTGCACGATGTCCTAGAACCGCCATATCGATCAAGTTCTAAAACATTTTCCTCACCCTAAGGAAAACCCTATAGCCCTTAAGGAGGCACCGCACTCTCCCTCCTCCGAGTCCCTGGCAGCCACAGTCTCCCCTCTGTCTCTGCGGGCATCCCAATTCTGGATCTTTCGTGTAAACGGAATCACATAATATGTGAGCTTTCGTGTCTGGCTTCATTCGCTCAGCCTAGGGCTTGTGATTTTAAGTGGGAGGTCAAGGTCAAGATAGGAGGTGTGGAAAGGTGACATCTGAGCGAAGACCTGAAGGAGGTGAGAGTGGGTCATGAGGATATTTAGGGGGAGTGGCAAACAAACAGCTACTAGCAGCTTCTGCAGGGAGCGCCTGGTGGGGGAGCTGGGAGCCATGCAGTGGGTTCCAGGACTTCAAGGGGTCTCATGTGAGTGGGAGCGGCCCAGGCAGAGAGGCTTTCTGGCTCCTCCCTCTGCAGGTGAGACGATCCCAGGCCAAGGCCAATGGATGCTTGGAGAAGTGGTCAACAGAGGGGCCTGCCCAGGGAGAGGCACAAGCCTCCTCACAGACATGTGTCCCCCTGCTTGGGCATCTAGGATTAAAGAGATGATTCTGGTAGGGTCTATGGTCAGTGCAGCATGAAGCCTGGCAAACCTGCTTGCAGGTAACAGGTGACATTCGAGTTCCGGCAGCAGGGAGCTGGACCACCCCCCATGCCAAAGATTCACATGATGCAGCCTCTGCGCTGGGGGAAAGGGAGGAAGCAGGTGAGGATAGGCAAAGGGGCAAGATTCCACTCGGGGACAGTTGGAGCACCAAGCATGGGTCCTAACTTCATACACAGATTTCACATAAATACGTGGGTCTAGTTCTGCTGTCCTTGTTCCTCAGCGTGGTGTTCTAAGGTCTCTGGGATCTGGAAACCGGTTACTTTTTCCTGCCATTTCATAATACCCATCATATCCTCCAGTAAAAACAAAAGTATTTGCAGACCTTCGTCCATTTACTCATTTACAGGGAAACCAGGCTTCCAATCTGTGTCCAATAAATGCAGTGATTTGTTAAGTTCACGGCATACAATAAGGCCTGAAACATAAACTCACAATTTGATATTTATACTTAGTTTGAATATGACTTAAAAACTGTCATGGATTTTGTATATCTAAACTAGGCCATTAACTCAGAAGGCTACCTTCTCCGTATCTGCTTTTCCTTTCCTTACATGGTCGTTTCAGATGGGACAGAACTGGGGCTTCCAATAAAATCCTGGTGCTCCTGTATAAAATAGAGGGGAAAAAAATCAATAGCTAATCAGTCTACTGCCTGGATACTAACTACTAGGTATTGTGCGTTTGCGTGTTTTATTTCTTTTGGTGGATTAAAATATAACAGAATAGGGAACTATTGATTGCTTTTCTAGCTTGCAGGCATCTCTTTCTCCGACACCAGTTATCTAGTACTCTCTCTGAGGCAGGAACATTTGGAGCTCCATATTGCCCTTGTTAAATTAAGCCTTTGCTATCAAATGTCACCAGACAGGAAAGGGAGCCAGCCGTTTAAAAATAGAAGTGAACATATCCAAGTCACCGACTTTATGGAATCAATAACTTTTTTCTTGAATGAGAAAAGCAGAATTTCACAAAACAAAACAACAACACACCTTTCTAGTCTACCTAGGAGAAAGGAAACGTGACCTCTGCCAGCCTTTTACTTGACATGCTGTATCGACATAGTGATTTTTTTAGGAAATGGCACACAGAACTTTGTATATTGAAAAGGAAGCTGCAGTGTCTTTGAACAAAGAACAGCAACAATAACAAAGAGCTGAACTTGGACTTCTCTTTCCTATCTCTTCTCCCCCGAAGCTTTGATGACCTCCTATGGTTTTGGGGTGTTAAAGATCATCTCTATTCTGATGATTCTCAGATGGATGTCTGTAGCGCGGATCCCACACCTCTGGGTCCAACTGTCTGTCCAGCATCTCCACTGGATGTCCATCAGGCATCCCAGATACATCTCCAGACTTGAGTTCCTTGACTTCCCCTTCGACCCCAGTCCCTCCACAGTCTTCCCCCAAAAGCAAACAGGAGTTTCTCATTGCTGTGGGCCAGGCTAGGCACCTTGCAGTGCTCTTTGACTCTTCAGTCCCCATATCCAGTCTGTTAGCAAGTCTGGTCATGCTTCTGCATTCTCCCAGAACCTTCTCATCTTCATGACTTTTCCCCAAACTCCCATCATCGCTCACCTATCTAGTTAGTAACTTGGCACCTGCCCAGTCTCCCTGCCTCTGCCATCACCCCCTACTGTCCACTCTCAAAACAAAACAGGACTTCTGTGTCCACCCCAGGTTAAGTGAAATCTTTGCCAGGCAGATAAGGCGCTACTTGACCCAGCTCTCCGCTTCCCCTCCACACTCGCCATCTCCCCTCTTGCTGTCACTAATGTGCTGCGGTCACTGGTTCACTGAGGTTCCTTTATCATGTGAGCCATAATCCTGCCTCAGGGCCTTTGAACTGGCCACACCTCTGCCACAGTCCTCTTTCTCCAAGTGTCTGTGAGCCTCTCTGTTCTCATCCCACTCAGCCTTTATGCTCCAGTTTCTGGCCACCCTTCATTTTGCTTCTCTCCACAGTACCAATCACTTCCTAATATATAGCATAGCACTTCTTTATCTTGTTTTTTGTCCATCTTCCTGCCACTGGAAAGTATGCCCACCAAGGGCAGGAGTTCAGGCTTGTTGGTTCACTGGGGTAACTCATGTACTTAGAAGGGTGCCTGGATCCATAGTAATGACTTCATAAATTTTTGCTGAATAAATGGCAAAAGTAAATTTTTTCCTGTCTGGCCACCGTTTTAAAGTGAACCGCAATCAGTAAAACATTAAGTAAGCAAATTCAATTAAACGTTAAAGAAAAGCATTTTAGGGACGCCTGGGTGGCTCAGTGGGTTAAAGCCTCTGCCTTCGGCTCAGGTCATGATCCCAGGGTCCTGGGATCAAGCCCCGCATCAGGCTCCCTGCAGGGAGCCTGCTTCCCCCTCTCTGTCTGCCTCTCTGCCTACTTGTAATCTCCGTCTGTCAAATAAATAAAATCTAAAAAAAAAAAAAAAAGAAAAGCATTTTATATTAATAAAGAAAATCATGAAAAAAAAACTAGCTCATCTTCCTCCTAAAATTTGCTAGATGTACGCAGACGCTCACAGTTTTGGGAGAAACCGCGTTTTCCCCATCACTGGTTTAGGGTTTCCATTTAAACTGCAACTCTTTGGAGATGGTTCTCTTAGTTAAGGTGGGGGAGAAGCCGCTGCCACATTTCGGTGAAGGCGCCGTTCATCTTCCGGGATTCCGTTATTGGGAAGACTCCCAATAAACTGTTGAACGACCATCTTCTTACCCCCTCAGCTCTAATGAGGATCATCTAAAAAGAATGTCCTCTTCTCATATGGGTTTCCATGGCTCTGTGTCTGTCTCTGCCATTGGGCAGTAAGTATCATCTACTTCTTTCTGTCTAAACAGATAGACCTTCTTGATCTTCTCAATGATGTGGTTTGACCATCCAAATTAGGGCACATGCATGCGTTTCTTTGCCGCCTTCCAAAAATGTTAATTACCCTTCTGAGTGAAGGGTTATTTCATCACTCAGAGAGGTTTTTTATAAAGACTGGTAATAATTAGCTTCAGTGAAAGAGCAAACAATATTATATCCCTTTAACAAGTACAATAAAATGCCATCCATTTCAGCACATTGCCCGTCCTGATAAAGATGGCAGATACTTATTTGAGCCAAATCTCCACCTTCTCTGCTAACAAACAAATGAAACTCCAAACAATTAAAAATTGCAAGTGTATATAAACACCAGAGGAGAGAGAGAGCCATCGCCTGGCAAGCATTGGTCACTTTCCCATTGCTATCCGTCCAAGGAAAATAATCCTCAAGAGAGTAATTTCATCGAATGTGCAGTTTTGTTTTGCTGTGTTTTTAGACAGCCCAGAAAGTCCAGACTACGTCAGAACCATTGCTGCAGATAGCATGGGCCCTGCCAGGCTTCCCAACAGACAGAATCATCTAGTCTGTAAATGCTTCTGTGCCCAGTTGAGGCCCCACCCATGCCACCCCCTATTGCCTCTTATTTCTCATGGCTTTTGCATAAATCCTTCAGCCATGCCAGCTTTTGTATTGTCATCCCCACTTCGGCACTTACGGACCTCCCACCTGCCATTCGAAGCTCAGCTCGGAGTGGCCTTCCCAACGTAGGCTGCTCCTTGAACTCAGAGCAGAAGTGGGTAGCACCTACCTGATAAGAAACCTTTTAATTTATCTTAGATTTCTATCATGTAATTTCATGTTTGCGGTGTCTCTTAGGTCTTTGTGTATATGCGCGGCATCTTCCCCTAATGAGATAAGAGACAGGAGTCAGGTACCATATTTATTTTTATGCCCTCCAGGGCCTTTGCTAACACTTTCCTGTGCCCATAGCAGGGACTTGGCACCTATTTGCTGAACTAAATCCCTGGTCGGTGAAAAAACACTGGTATTTTTTCTAAAGAATGATCTGGAGGAGGTTTGGGGATTCCTAGATAGAGAGGGGAAGGGGTCGGGGAAATGTCTGTTTCAGCTGCTTTTCACAGCTTCCAGGGAATAGAAAGAAAGACAGCTTAAGATGCTCCCTGAAATCCAGGACTCTTGTCAAGCTCAAAGTCATGCTGCTGCCTCCTGGGAAGATTGGGCAGGAAATAGTAATGTTTTCTGTGTGTGCCTTCATCACCGCCAGAAGCTCGTGTTGGCAGAATGGCTGCACCCCCTTCGGGTCACATTGGCAGAGCTAATGGAGCCCCCTCCCTTCTCTTCCCGGGCTATGGCCTCTTGCCACACTTTCCGGCAGGCAATCTGGAGGCATCCTCCCTGCTCTCCAGAATCCCTCCTTGGACTGAGGAGAAGGACCTTCCACTGCCTCATGAACCTGGCCCTTCGCTGGTTTACCTCACCCTCTCTGCTTTGCATGACCCTTGCTTGCATTTCCCTTGATTATCCCTTGGATGGTTAGGTCACCACATCTGGAATAATCTAGAAGAATGTTTCTTTGATTCATGGCCCCACACATTTATATTACAAGATCCATCTTTCTCATTCAGCTAAACTTTTACTCACCCCATCACCTAGCTGAGCTTCTGTCTAAGCAACATGCTCTCAATCGATTCCAAGTTCTGAGGGTGCATCAGACAAAATTTGACTCTCCAGGGTCAGGAGGGGGCCATCTCCTTAAAGGAATCTGCTGGCTCCAAACACAGGTAACCACCAGGAGAGATGGAGATGAAAGGAACCCTAAATTTCTGGGTATACCTATGGGTACTTTCCCACACTAATGAAATCATGAACAGAATAAGGGTAGTTTCTTGCCTGGGAGTTAATTGTTATTTAAGCAGTAAACGCATTGCTCTTTCTCTCCCCTTTTGGGGTTTTCAGATTATCCTTTTCATTCATTTGGGAAAATAGGAGCCAAGAGACTGGAGGCATTCCTTCCTAGCTTTTTATTTTTCTTGCCACAATGTTTTAAATATTTAGGTCAAAGATTTTATCCGACCACTGTAAAGACTTTTATAGACAGTTGTTGCTGGTTATATTTAAAAGACAACATAAAAACTTCCTTTTAAGTGAAAGTAACACCTCAATAAAGAAAAGGATAGTCAATTCTGTCAATAGAATGACCTCCTCCATGCCAGATTGTTACCTAGGGAGCAGTGTATTCTCTTTTGGAGAACCCGAAAGAAAAGGGGGAATATCTTCATTATATCTGTGTGTCCTGAATGTTGCATAGCTTTGTAAACATTTTCTTTTATTTAGTGATCTCAGCTGAATTTCCCGAGATGTCTATCCATGGAATTGTCAGCCTGCCAGTACTGATCTTCATCCAAACTTTGGGATACAATTTTACTCAGTTCTTTAATCATGAGAGCAGGTTCTCAGGGAAGTAAAGAGATACCTAATGCAGGGCCTCCATCTCCAAGAAGAGGCATTTCAGACATTACTCAGGAAGTTGTTCCTCAAAGTTTGTCTGAATTCTTTGGCCCAGGATTGAAAGACATCTTGGTCATCATCCCGTGTGTGCTGAAAATACCACTTTGCCCCCATAGTGTCTCCTAGCAAAACTGGAGAACAGCAGGCTCTACACCTGTATGGCCCACCCATCAGCTAAAGTTGCAGGGGGTGCCTGGTTGGCTCAGTGGGTTAAGCATCCAACTCTTGATTTTGGCACAGGTCATGATCACCGGATTGAGCCCCAAGTTGGGCTCTGCGCTGAGCCTGGAGCCTGTTTAAGATTCTCTTTCTCCCTTTCCCTCCGCCCCTCCCCTCTCTTCTCCATCTTTAAAAAAGAAAAGAAATTTGAGCGTATGTGTGTGTTTTAGTTTCTCATCTCATGTAGAGATCTTGCATATGGCAGAACATTCTGGGATATAGGCCTCCCATTCTGGACAACAGCCCTCTCACGGGTCAGTCATCACCAGTGCTGAGGACATCTTCTTTACCCATGTCCTTGACCCTGGGGAATCCCACCATTGCCCAGGGAAAGACCAGAAGCTCTGGAGACCTCAATGCAACTGGGAGGCCATACGATATTTTCATTCCTGGATGTGTGTAAGGCTCACTTTATTAAGTAGTTTCGAGGACATTTTAGAGACATAACTTCTCTACTTTTCAAAATGTGTTTATTCAGACCCTGGCAGGTGTTTTAATTAAAATACATGCAATTTCAATTAGTATTTTAAAAAGAAGCCCGGTTTCCTAGACGAGGTGATTTCCAGAGCACTCTTTGCTTGCTCTCTTTAATAACTTGATTTCACAAGCCGAAATCTAGGCAGCAGGAAAGATGTGTGCCAAGCCTTGGCATCTTCAGATTAGGTTCATGTTCGAGCCCCCAAACCCAAGAACCTAATCTCTTGAATGCTGCCTTGCTTTCCAGCTGAGCCATGGGTTCTTCACTAATTAACTTTGGGAACCTGTTGGGGAATTTTGGTGGCTGGGCCTGGCAGATAAGAATTGCTTGGAAGGGAAGTTGTAAATAATTCGAAGAGCTGATAATTATTTTATTAAACAAGATTTAATGATTCCCCCCCCCCCTTAGAACTACTCCATGCGGGGAAAAGGCAAAATTGACTGAAATTTCCAGTTGATCCAAATTTCAGGACCTCAAAGAAAAGAGGTAATAAAATCCACCTAACTTTACTCTGACGGGTTAGGTATTCATTTTAGCCAAACAGTTTCAGAAGAGAACGCTTTCAAGAAGAGAATGCATGAGAAATGAAATGGATCTCCTCAAATACCCCAGATCTTGAGAATCTAAAAGAAGGAAAGGGGATTTTTAGCAGGATAAGGTTTTTAAATTGTGTTTTTTCTCTATGTAGACTACCATCTTTTCTCTATGTAGACTACCTTACCCCCTCCAAAAAAAAAAAAAAAAGTTTTAATCATGTGGAAAGAAATTATTTTTACTATCTAATACTAAAAATAGCAGATTAGAAAGTAGTTTAAGAGCTTAAAGATGAACATTCTTTTAGCCACTTGGGCTTATGTTTTGTATTTGTATTTGTTGCACTGGATGTTGAAGAATTACAGACCGGGCAAGGACAGCCATAATGGGGGTTCTGCCAAAGAAAAGGCACTGTATTTTGAATGCGCCCGTGGTTCTGCCCTTGAGGGCATCTCAGGCAGTAAAAGAAGGAGACAGACACTGTGACGGTGGAGCAGCCATCTCTGGGAAGGAGAACACAGCAAGCTCCCGGCAAGAGGCTGGGAATCCAGGAGGCAGATGGAGGTTCCGTGCCCTAGCGTCTGGGTAGTCTGTGAAGGGGCATAAGCTGATAGAGCAGAGTTTGCTCATTGAGAGGAAGCAAGCTTGGGAAGAAAAAGCTTATCTGTTCATCCCGTCAGACTAAAATCAAACGGATGCTTGGTAAGAGGCGAGGGAAAGCAGAGAATCATTCCCAATGGCTCCTCACCAAAATATCCTAATTTCAAGAAACTTGGTTGAAATTCAGAGATTTCTTCTCTTACAACCAAGAAAGTTCATGAAAGTTCATTTATTGTCTATCAGAAAAGACTGGTAGTTGTTTTGTTTTCCACATTTACAATGACATTTCCTTATTCAGTTTTGTCCACTCTAAAACTGTCCTTATTCAGTTTTGTCTTTGAACAATGTCACATAAAATAAAAGGCTTTGGAGAGGAATGCTAAAGGACAAGCGGCTTGCCTCCCAAAGTACATTAATATCCTTTGAGCACCAAATTTTATCATCCTTAATCTTGAATATGGGCAACTGAACTTGGACATGTTACCAGCCAGGATGGCTCAGGCATACAGTAATGTGCAATGTGTTGCTTTTACTTAGGAGTCACTTGTACTCTAACATCAACATGAGATGGTATGTGGTGTGGTGTATAAGAGAGATCAAACGACCAAAAAATCCCCCTGGTCCCCACGTGGAGACTTGAACACCTTAATTTGCTCATCAGAAGGGAAAGTTGTAGCCATGAAATGGAGAGTGGTGGGGTTCAACTTTTTAACTGACGGTTAATTAATTCCACAGACTGATACTACCTAGTGTCTGTGTGAGTGTCAGGTCCCTTTCAGGAATGAACTTGTTATTCCTAAAATGTTATAATGCACTGTAAGTGTGAGATGACCCACAGGCTTCTCTTGCCAGCAGATGGTTGCAGAGGGCCACTGGGTACTGCGACCACTGGGAATACTGTGGTGAGCAAGGCTTCTTCTTGCCCCTTTGGACCAGAATTCCCATGTGCACCAGGAATAGGTGACAAGTGTGCTGAAACTGTGATACCCTCCACCCCCAGGCAAGTCTGGGGACCACCTGAGTCTCCCCATCCTCCTGATCTGTGTCCTCCAATGGGGCATAGCTCTTGTCCAACAGATCTTTTACCCCCAGCACATTGCAGGGCTTCTGTCCTCTATGTGCACCAGGCCAAGGACACGATCGGGAATTTCTGCCCAAGACAGGACTCCTGCCATCACACCCCAGCATGATTCAGCCTCACCATGTTGCTCTCTTTGGGGCTCAAAAGTTTGGGCTTTCAGGTCATCATCAACCCAAACCCTAGTCTTTTACCTACCTTCCTGTTTCCAGTGATAGAAATGGATAGAAATTTGGGGGAATTGTTTCCTTCTTTTTCTTTAGCCCTATAAATGCATCATGATGCCTTCTTTGTACTTCTTCAGGGAATTTCTTGAATTCTCTGTGTGATTCCTGTGCATCTCGCCTTTGAGTTTCACCCATAACAGGGCAGGTCCAGTGTATACCCTTGCTTCCCACCTGGAGCACTTTGCTGCCTTCAGCCTTCCTGGGCCCCCACCCCCACATCCCTGTTCACCTCGAACTCTGGACGAGCACTCCAACTAAGGACTATTCAGTGTTTTCGTGATGTGAATGACACAAAATGAACTCAGCTACCTGATTTTTTTTCGATAAACCATTTTTATTAAGCCCTCCCAGGAGGTTCCATTCATTCTAGTGTGGGCATGTGTCTCTTTGGATCTTGCTCAACCTTTCCAGGAGCATTTGATATATTTGTATGTCATGGTTTCTGCGACAGAACTTTCCTGGTTTTCTTCCTTCTTCTCCTTTTCCCTTTGACTCTCTCTCCTCCACTCTATCTCTAGACTATCTTGGGTCAATCTTCTATAAAGCCCATTATAGAAATTCTTTATTTCTGATACTATTTTCCAATTCTAGAATTCCCATTTAGCTCTTTGTTATAGTTTCCATCTCTCTGCAGAATGTATCCATTTTTTTCATGTACGTTGTCCGTGTTCCCCTAGATAGCATATATAGCACCAATAAAGTCCTTGTCTGCTTATTCTACTATCTGGGTTATTTGTAGATTTGTCTATACTGGCTATCTTTTCTCTTAATTGTGAGTCACATTTCCTCGCTTCTTTGCACATCTGTGATCTGTTACTTATATAAGCCAGACATTGTGTGTTAAAGAATTAGAATTGACCAAGGTAGATAGTACACACCTCCAAAAAAAGAACACCCCATTTCTTTTATCAGGTTGCTAAGATGGAGGGCTGAGGTAATCCAATATATATTTTAGCGATATCTGGACTTCAGATTCAGCTTAGTTGCATCTTTTAGTTAAATTCAGTTTTTACCACTGAGTTCAAGCGTTTCAAGATGTGATCAGGATTTAACCTGTAGTTGGGCCAAGAAACTGAAGACCTGCAGATCCCAGAGGGTTCTCTCTAGTGTTAAGACCCTGACATCAGTTTTCTAAAAGGATCCCTCTCTCTACTCCTCCCATCCCTCATTCTCCCTTCCCACCCCTTTCTGCTATAAAGCTCAGCTGCCAGCGGCTTGAATCATTGCATTACCTACATTTTTCAGATCATTTTACTCTCACTTTCTCTCTTTATCCCCGTACTTGCTGTTCGTAGTTCGCAGCTTTCCTTCCAGTCGGGCACACTCCCAATGGTTCCCGCTGTTACTTTTCTCTCTCCATCTTCTTCTCGGTCCCCACCACCCCCTTCACTTCCTCCACTCCTTACCCGTCTTCCAAGACAAGTTCAGCTTCCCCTGCCATCCTTCGCAGAACTTCCCCCAGAACTCTATGTTTAATTTTTTTGCCGCATTTGAACTCTCGTGGTTATCTGGGCACCCCCGAATTTAACACATAAGGAGTCCATATCCGAGATCTGTGGTACCGCATAATGTGTCCAGTGAAGTTGGCTTATCTCCTTGGCTAAGCTGATAGCTTTTTAGAAACAAGAACATCTTGGTCTGTTTTCTCCGTTTCTGCCCCTTTGGAAAGCCCAGACAATGCCTAGCATTGTGTTAACGGGACACAGGTAGGTGTTGTGCTGTCACTGTTCTTTGGCAACTGGAGCTCTAGGGGACTGTGGACAGTATCGTCCTCGTTTGCGGCGAGCACCTGCAGAACAGGCTTATTTTGACATCTGATAGAAACTGACTTTCATTTGAATGAATAATAGGTTGAAGTTGTATATTGTGGCTTCAAAAACCAAGTTCCTGCGGTCATGTGTAGACTTCCCTAATTATTCAAAATCGGTGTGTAGTTTTAACCTATACCACAGCATCTTTGGCAATTGAGACCTGCCTGCCCTCTTCCTTCTTCCTCGCCTTGAACACACCACTACCAACCACTACACCCCTAAAACTAGAGCTATGTGCCTTACTTTTATCAGATAAACCAAAGCAGATGAGAAGCACTTCGTGGGATTGTGGTTCTTAATCTCAGTTGTACGTTGGAGTCACCCAAACCCATCCCCGGAGAGGCCCAGGTGCTCTCATTTATTGTGCGGCTTCCTGGGGGACTGTCATAGGTAGCCATGGTTGAGAACCACTCCTCCAGAGTCCAGTAAAGCCCATCATAAATCAAGCAGCCTGCTGGCCTCCTGCCAAGCTGTCTTCTTTCAATTTTGAAATATTTTATAATGGCTAGCTTAACCCTAAGGATCTTTCTCCAAGACATCCCATTTCTTTGATTGGAACGTGCAATTGTTCTCCAGAAATTATTCTGTTCCAACCTTTGCCTTACAGTACTTTATGTCATGAATAATGGCTTTGAAACAGCCAATCTCAGGGAATAGTGCCACTAATGGCATTGACTTCTAGAGTCAGACAAAGCACAGGAATGTCCAGTGGGCATTAGGACTTCCTTGTTTTAGTATAATTTTTCATGCCATACTTAGGTGAACAGATCATGAGCTTCTCCAGCTTGGCAAAGCGCTCTAACTTCACCTTTTTGCTTAATAAAGCTTATGCTTAAAGCCGGATGTAATGAAGAGGATGAGTGTAGAATACAAGGGTAGCACTGACAACAGAGGTCAGTATTTAGAGACCCACAGGAGTGTCTCAGATTTTCTCATGTGGGGGCTGCCTGGATGGCCCAGTGGGCTAAGCCTCCCACTCTTGGCTTCGGCTCAGGTCATGATCTCAGGGCGTGACACCGAGCCCCATATCAGGCTCCATGCTGGGTGTGGAGGCTGCTTGAGATTCTCTCTCCCACCCCCTCTGTCCATCCCCCCACATTGCATGCATTCTCTCTTTAAAAAAAAAATTTTTTTTTTAACTGTGACAGGGGCAGGGTTTTCCCTTGATGTCACCCTCACTCACTCAGGGCACCCGAGCTCCCTGCCCTCCAGGCCCCTGCATGCCTGGGGCACGGTTAGCTGGGAGGACTGAGATGCTGAGCTGCTCTCTAGTACCCCCTGCCCTCAGCTCCAGTCTTGGCTAAGTTTTGGAACCTGAAACCCCGATCCTTGAAGCAGCATCCAGATGTTCCCTGTCCTACTTAGGCCTGTGGCCTCTGAGATTGTGTCTGCCTAGGTGTGTAGGTTGAGAAAGAAAAAAAGATGTTAGCAAGCAAAGCAAAGGAGAAGAAAAATAAACAGGAAACACACAAATTCATATTTTGAGATGTAATCCTACCTCACAACCATCCTTCAAAAACGCTAGGGTATTAAGATTACCTTTTTGAGAGCGATTTTTCTTGAACTAAAGCTCCTTATCTCTTTCCAAATATACCGTTCTTGGCTGCTACCTTATACCTTGTGCCTGAATGATTTTTAAAATGCGTTCTCCGGGACACGCAGAGGGGACGCTGCAGTGTGTGTTTTCAGTTGCTTTTGAGTCTGTGGTGACAGGATTCCTCAGATGCCTCTCCATCTGGTCCCCTTCGCCACCCCAGCTAGCAGTGTGTGTTGGTGCAGGGTTCTCTGGGGTTTGGTGTGGAGCCTGCATCAGGTACGGGGACAAGTATGGGTTCCCTCGAGGACCAAACTTTTGACCTTTGCTCTTTGGGCAGGATGCTAATCCACCCAACTGAGGAGTGGCAGGCAGTGGGGAGACCCAAGGACTAAGTCCATTGGCCACACTGAGCCTTCCTCAGGGGACCTGATACTCAGTATCCCAGTGTGAGTGTCACCTCCCTCTGTGACACCTCACTTATGTACAGGAGAGCGGTGCTGGAATTGTATTCTGTTGTCACCAGCTCTCACTATTGGTCCAGGTTGGTGGATAAAAAGAGGTCAGATGGATAAAAAGAGGTCGGGTAGGGAAAGACTATTGGCAAGGATAGTTGTTGATGAGGGAAAATGGTGTTGTTTCTAAAGCATCATCATAGGGAAAATGTACCTTCTTCCTTGAGACAGAGGGCAAGAGCTAGCCAAAAACATTTGAATTGCAAAGCAGATGGCTTCCCCTGGGTCTGTTGTTCTAAATGGTACATGTGACCGTGCTGCCCAATTGGACAGTAAGGATCTATGAGCAACAAACAACGAATGCCAAG
This sequence comes from Mellivora capensis, assembly GCA_004024625.1. Lineage (NCBI taxonomy): Eukaryota > Metazoa > Chordata > Mammalia > Carnivora > Mustelidae > Mellivora > Mellivora capensis. The sequence goes on along the minus strand of PISX010000486.1, from coordinate 81,080 downwards.
CACCCAGTAATTAAGTGTAACATGCAACAAAGTGCACCTTAAGTGGGTGAGTGAGCTCACATTGTAAACGTCATTACATCCACAGTCATTGGGCGCACGTGGGAAGGGACAGACGGACTGAGTCATGCTTTGCCATCTTCCCACCTTGGCTTAGGGTGGCATGCCAACAACACTGCTTTCCAGTTTCCCACTGGTTCCAAAGGCACCCCCAGCTGAGCCTGCCGGGCTCAAGGCAGAGACAGAGGGAAGGTTTTGGTGGGTGTTGGAATGGGAGCCATATCTGGAGAGCAGTGCTGGGGAAAAGAGGAAACCACAGACAAGAGACAATATTAATGACAGGAGTAAGTAGAACCGGTACTCCACCGGTCAACCTGTGCCCGCCTGCTCCCTGAAGCCTGGAATAAACTGGAAGTAACTTATACAGACAGAACCCCAGGCTGCCTAGACTAACAAATCAGCTGGTTGGTCTCACAAGGAACAGGGCATTGAAATGTAGCTGGACTTCGCTAAAATTTGATGAACTCATTATTTTTCTCTCAATATTCTGCTAAATTTTTGAAACAAATATTGCATTTCTGTGTTGCTTTGGTGAGAGATTTTTAACTCATGGGACAGACAAAGCCAGGTGGACCCAGGCCTGGCGTAGGAATTTGGTCAGCTACAGGCCGGCTGCAGTCCTATCCTCTGGGAGAGTGGACTAACGTTCCAGCAATCTCCTACTTAATGTGAGGGGAGTGGAGGAAGTGGGAAAGGAGGGAAAGGTGTGTGGAATGGATGCACCCATCATGGAGACACATCTTCTGGGACCTGCCATGCTTCATTTCATGGCTGTGTCTTCTCATCTTCCTGGTTCTCTGCCCATGATGGTGGGAGCCAGCCTCCATGTTGTTTGGAAATCTCCAAGCTCGGGACCTTTCACAGATTATACTCGTTATCTAGTCTTTGCTCACTGTTTTCTCTCTCTCTCTCTCTCTTTTTAATCCAGAGACCTGTGAGATTCTTTATTTGAAACACAGAAAAGAAAGGGTTCAAATCTGTGCATAAGATTAACTCTTTAACTGGGCCGAAGCAAGCGGGTACATTTACTTGGAGGTTGGAGAGGGGATGAAATGCGCCCTGCCTTCCTCTTAGTCTTCCTTTAAAAGCCTGGGGAAGGACTACATTCTTCTTTTCTCTGATGTTCCCTGAAGTTCTCTCTCTCTCTCTTCCTTTTTTCCCAAAGAGTATATGGGATTTTATTTAATTCTTAAATTCGGAAATTTAACAAATTATAAGAATCAACAATTCGTCTTCATTCTCTCAAGTATGACTCTCATAGCCCCAGTGCAACCGTTTCGAGCCTTTTGGGGACAGCCTGACTGTCCTTGATTCCATTAGGTTAGGAAAGGATGTTTATTTTCTTGTTGAATTGCTTAAGGAAAATTTAAGATTTGTTTGGTGTTTTGTTTTTTTTTTTTTACAAAAGCCATCCACCAGTATTCATTTATTCATTTACCTTTCTTGAAATATAAAAGATTATATTTCTTAATCCTAGTTCCCTGACGTTCTGAAGTCCTTTTATCCTGTTTCCTAATGCCACTGGCATTTCCAGGGCCTGGTCTTTCCACTCTCCCCACCCAGGATGGTAGACTCCCTGACGGGGTTTGATCACCGGGGCCTGGAGGAAACATTTTATTGATAGAATCAAGGAGTTAGAAACATTACTAAAATTATTGAGAGTGAGGGGTCTGTTAATTATTTTTTGCTTGTGAACTTTCTAAAAAGGCTTTGGAATGACTATTTACCTCCCTCACACTTTTAAATTTAAATTGTTGTCAAGGATGTAGTTTTCTATGTGACATTTAAAAAAAATAAAATTGACACATCCCTCTTTTAAATCTAGCTAAGAAATCTGAATACCATAGTGGTTTAATATCCATCATTATCCCTTTTAATAATGTATGAACAGGTTCTTCATTAATGTTAGAAACTGTACATTATTCCTTTGCTCTTTATTTTTTTTTAAACCTATGTCATATACTAGGTTTTCTTTTTTTTTTTTTTTAAGATTTTATTTATTTATTTATTTGACAGAGAGAGAGAGATCACAAGTAGGCAGAGAGGCAGGCAGAGAGAGAGAGGGGGAATCAGGCTCCCTGCCAAGCAGAGAGCCCGATGTGGGACTCGATCCCAGGATCCTGAGATCATGACCTGAGCCGAAGGCAGAGGCTTAACCCACTGAGCCACCCAGGCGCCCTCCTTTGCTCTTTAAACACGTGACCACGCCACATTTCCTCGAGAATTTTACACTGATTGATGTATTTTATGCTTAAAAGCCTCTCATTGATCATTCTTTCTGCAAATTATATATATATATATATATATATATAAATTAAAATGTATTTTTAAAAATGTCTTTATAGTATTAGGTTTTAAGTTAAAATTGTCTTATGGATTAAGTTGTTACTGTAGTTATTAGCAGGATATAATTGGTCAAAATAACATGTATAATAAATCTTGGTTAAAATTTCTAATATAAAAAGTAAAATCATATTGGAAATTTATTACCTAGATGGATGAACCCTTTATCCCAATCAACTCACAGAGTCAGAAATGAATATTACTTATTGCATGAATGAACAAGATTCAGTATCAATCATTTCTCAATTTTTTAGATAGATTTAAATACTGAGAAACATTACTCACATATATAAAGTGGAGAGAATAGAAGATCTTTCCTTATAGCAATATACTTGATTCTTTGACCTTCTTACACATTTTAATTTCAGAAATCTCATTGGGATTGATCATCAGAAGTTACCTTTAATCACCTCTCAAATGACAACTTGATTAGGTTCTCCTTCAGTGTTGAAGGGGATAAAGAATTGGGGACTGCCTTGTTGGGAAAAAAGATGAACTGCCCACAATTAGAGTTGCTTCCTTCTCAACCCAGATGCTCACACTCTGCAAGCAGCCTTGATCTGGACTCTGCAAATGTTGGCCACTCTAGAGAGATTTGACTTGGTTTTGCTTGTGGAGAGAGAAGGGAGGCTGTAAATGTGCATGTGGGCATGCCTTCAAGCAGATGGGTCTTGCTGTAACCATGCATAGGGAAGCCGAGGGACTGCGAATGGGTTCCCTGAAAATTCCAAATCGTGCATCCCCTTGGGAAGCCTTCATGAAATGACAGGGTGCACAGGGCCCAGTTTGCAGCAACTGCCCCAAGGTAGCCTGACCCTGATGGAGTCTAGCTCTGCTTTGTTCCCACGTGACCAGGGGTCAGTGGTAGAAGGATGTGCTTCTTGATGAGTTAGCTGCATTTCCACAAGCCGTTTCTAGATGGACCAGTTTGGGGCCATAGTTCCCCAGAGAGAGGTTACCGCCTCGAGAAAAGCAACCAACTGCATGGTAAGAAACACCAGGCAAGATTTAAGGATTACATTTGGAGCTAATTAAGGCTACAGTATGAATTTTACGCTAGACCGTAATTTCTTATCTACATATAAAAGTATCATTATTGGGACAATGAGTAGCATGTTTAAAACTTCCTGGGGACTAATTAATATGAAGTCCAGTTTTCGACTAGAAGCTTCACGATTCAGTTCTCATACCATAAAAATCTAATGTGATGTTTAATTACAGTTGCCAAGATATCGAAATAAGAACTAGCTGAATATTTCAAAAGGTTAGCATAATTTGCTCCTTGTGTACTGCCTTCCACGTGCAGAATTTATCTCCTTATTCGTTCATTTGGCCAATCGTTGTTGAATGTCTCCTATGTGCCCATCTCAACAGACCATCCCAGTATCTGCTCTGTGGGGCTTGTGGTTCTAGGGGTGGAAACAGCTTCAAAAAGAAGCTAACAATATTTACTAAGTGCTTTGGACTTGAATAAACGAGTCTAAGGGATTGTAGTGTGAGGAAGGGAGGTGGTCAGGAATGCCTCTTCAAGGTCACATCCAAGCAACTCCTGAGTGATGGACTAACGCCCGCCCGACATTAAGCCATCTGGAAAAAGCTTCCTAAAGGAAACAGCCACAGCAAAAAGCCTGCTGCAGGAGGGAGCTTGACCTGCAGCAGAAACAATGGTAAGGTCAACGTTGTTGCAATTAGCAAATGAGACAGGAAAGGTCGGAGAGGATGGTGGTGAGGGAGAAATCCCTTTAAGCCTGAATAAAGAAGCTGAAGGTTGTGGCAAGGGGGAGATCATGGTGGGATTTACAAGACTTAGAGTCCTATCTGGCTGCTGGTTGGAGACTGTAGATCTTGGGAAGGGCGGTGGGGGCTTGATTTCCGTAGTCTGGGAAGGGGATCATGCTGTCCTGCACCAGAGCTGTAGCAGAGGGCTGGGGAAAGAATTTCGAAGGTGGAAGCAATAGGATTTTTTGATGGATGGGGTACAAACTAGGAATAATAATAGTAAACAGCAAAAGGACAGAGGAGATTGGCTGGCAGAATCCAGAGTTTGGTTTTGGACTACAAGTTTGAAATGTCTGTTGGACATGAAAGGGAATATGCTTCATACGGAATTGGAAATATATGTTTGAAGCTCAGGACTGATACATTAATTGGTTCACCATCAGTGATTTTAAAAAAAGATATTTAAAGTCACAGTCCAATTATTTCAATTCTCTAAATACAGAAACAGCTCCGGGAAGCCTCATCTGAAAATAAAACACCTAGCCACAGGTAGACAAGCATTTCTTGGCTCATTAACCAAATATAGGTTTCTTATATAATTTCATTCTTCTTTTTTTTCTCCCCCTTTGAATAGAGCAGACAAGAGATAGTGTTCTTTCTTTGCATGAGTGCGATTGAAAAATATAAACTCACATATGTTCAAATAATTTTAGCATTATCTGTAGGTCATATTGTGAAGCACTCTTACATTTGTCTTCCTTGTTGAAGGAGAGTAAATCACTCGTCCCTACGCTACAGGGGAGGCAACAGTGCCTGTTCATCTCCCCCAGGAGGAAAATAGATGGCTGGGGAGGAGGGGTGGGACGAGGGTCAGCCCATTCACACTGACGAGCACCTTGGGTTTCCATCCGCTGGTCTAGACTCTCTTCTCGGGTATTATTTGTTTTACTTTTCTTTCCTGAGGCTCATTACTCTGCACGGTCATATTTTACTACTGAAATCTTTGTCTTTCAAGTCATGTGTGCGTGTGGAGTCATACCCTATTATGTGGCTTCTGGGAATTGACGGATCCCTGTGACCAGAACCGCATGCCAAGTCATCCTGTCTCCTTCTGTTCCCGACGTGGCAGGAATGGTTTCCGGGGCTCTACATGTTACTTAGCCCAGGAATATATTCTATGGGAAATGCTGCTAGTATATTTATAAATGCGACAGGGGTAGCTCCCTCCCCTCGATACGATGCGTGCAAACGCTGGGGTCGTCAACTTATCTTCCATTTTTCAGCTGTGCACAGGTCCTGGCAGGAAACTTTGTCAAACATTTAGAGGTGACAGTAGCCTGCAGTGAGGCAGATGCTTGCAGGAGATGGAAATCTAATTGATAGAGGACCATTCGAGACACCTTGTAGTCCAACTCACCTTGTTCGGCAGGAAGAAATATTTTGCTTCCTTCTTCTTTTTCAGTTTTAGGGACAGCTCCACAAAATTACAATCTCACTTCTATGGCTTGATGTGCACATAGAAACAGACATAGGTGTAGATACGGAAATTGGATTTGGAAATTGGATTACGTAGAGAATTGGGGGGATACTTTTTCCTATGACTTGAATACTTTGTTCCATTCATTGGAATTTTGGCTGGCTATGGGTGAATGGTTTTCCTAACCTTGTGTATCCCTGGGTCTTTGTATGCCACCTGAATTTTTATAAGAAAAGTGATTTTTTTGGCCCAGGACATTTTTAGAGATGTATGTGACTCATGTGCCTTCGAAAATCTTGTTGGTTCTGCCTTCATAGTCCCAGCAAAGATTGTTCATGTCTTTTCACTCACGACCGAGCCCCAGCTCTGGGATGGTCCACAAAACCCACCCTGGTAAGCAATCACTATCCCCCCACTCCATCTTCCTGCTTCCTCTCATTTCCTGGCTGCTTTAGGACTGAAGAGTCTTTCTGGTTCTCATAACCCAGCAGGCCAGCCTTGGGAGAGCTGTCCTACACTTAGAGGCAAAGCTAGAAGAGTGATGTTGGCGAAGGCATGCAGTTTTCTAGAATGCAGACTAAAGGACACGTGTAATTATATAAATAGGCATATGTCACAGCAGTAGAACACAAGGCAGGGATTCCACACATAGAGATGAAGTGAAAAATGCTCAGCAGGAAATTACCTTCAGAAATCTTCAGAATGATCCACGTCCTGACCTGACCCCGAAGCCAGAGTCTGTGTCTCTGGCATGGAGCCTGACCGAGCTTTACTCTGTTTTCAGAGCTCTGCAGGCAGTTCTGATGCACGGTCAGGGTTGGGCATCATATCTGTTGTATTGTGCTAATTCTCACTAGGCCAGCCATTTCTACTTATGAACACATACGCCCTTTCCAGTCTTCCTGGGCCATTCTTACTGAGCTCTGAATTACTGTTTACAGAGAGTATTAGCACCTTCAACAGACTCAAGTCAAGTGCCATGAAGATTGTGCATGAAGCCATGAATTTAAATTACACAAGCAGTTTGGAGGAGAGATGATGTCATTCTGAAATAAGTTATGGGACCCACCCTGGGTTGCATTATACACTAAACAGAAGACTACAGCTACAATTTTTTCCTGGATTTATTTAAACTCATTTATTCTCTATCTCCTTTGTCAGTATTTCCCTAGGTAGAGTCTAAGTCCATTGACTCAGTGAACACAAACTGAGTGATGACCACATTCAAGGTGTCATGCTGGGGGCTGTGATTCAGGGACAGGTGTTTACTGAGGTTCCCGGAAGGAGATTCACGGGTAGACCTGAGATGTGAAGGACTTGTTCTCAGAAATGAACGCCATTGTTCACACATCGAATTTTACTTCAGATACGTACCTAGCAAAGGCCCAGTAGTGGAGACACCCATGTCTCTCTCCTCCATGGTCCAGAGTCCCAGCATGAAACTCAGTTGCACTGAGTGGGTGCATATCAGATCCCACACCACCACGTGGACTGCGACCACAGAGCCTGCTTCTCTCTGCAGCCAGGAAACCTGCTCAAACCCAACAGTATTGCAAGTTGACCTCCCCGTCTGGTCCCATGGCTTGTGGCACTGCCCACTGGGGTTCCCGTCATACCTCCCTAGCCACAACCATCTCACACGAGGCACAACTTACCTCGAACACAACCCAGGGCCAGTTACTTGGAGCCGTGCATGCCCAGCTCCTGGCTTCTGGTGGTCGAGGGGAAATCTTTTGTCTGCCCACTTAGGTCCCAATGATGTGGTGATGGGGGAGCAGGGAGAGTGGTGAGTTCACGGACAATAGACAAGTTAACATGAAAAAAGATCAAAGTTTATTCATGTGCAAGTGGGCTATTCAGTAATCTGAGTATGTCACTGAAAAACTAGGCAGAACTGTTTATATACCAGCTCAGTAAGGAGATTGGGGGATGATAGGACTTCTAGGGGACACAGATGGAGGGTACTTCCATAGTTTATTTATGCAACTTCTCATCCCAGTGCTAATAACCAGGCTTCTTCTTTGGTGGGGGGATGGGTGGCGGGGAGCTTCCCAGAAAGAGATTTATGGCATCTTCCTTCTCAGAAACCTCTGCCTTTCTTCAGATAAGGGGAGCTCAGAGAAGGCTTCTTTCTACATCTGCTGTGTTTCAGCTTTCTCCGGTTTAGAGTAATCTTAATGTCATTCTGTTGGGTCCCTTTGAGACCTCGGGAGTTCTTGTTCAGCCTTCCTTATGGCTGCAGTTCCAATGTCCTTAACTTTGCCTTTTTCTCAGACCCTTTTACTCTTTCCATGCCTCCGTCAAGCCTGTGGTGTAAAAGAAAGGAGTTAGGTCTTGCCAGACCCCAAGCAAGCATTCACGTGGCAGGTAGAAAATAGGCCCGTTCACACTGTTGAGTTTCAGCTGAGCACTGAGCAGCCATGAAGCCTGGGCGTTGTTCTGAGGAAGCACGACGAGGCTCTCGGTCTGCCCTGAAACACTGGAGAGGATACCAGAAGTAAGAAGCCAGAAATAAACGGGCAAAGTTAGAGGATGAAAATGTGACTGATCTTCCTCTACATATCAACATAGGGGGGTCTGGGATTGCTTCGTGGAAGGCACGCACAGCTCTTCATAAGAATAGGATTATGAAACAGAAAAACAAATGATGCCCCGAACAGAAACCTTGAGTCATCTAGAAGGGGTTGGGTTATGTTGACTATCCCGTCTAGCAAGCCTTCAGCTTTAACACAGAAAAGGCTCTAAAACTTCACATACAGCAGCACTGGTAAAAGGCAAGTGGTGTTTTTCAGAACAAGCTGGACGTGATGTTTGCAAGGTTTGCAAGGAATCAAGGAAGGCAAGAGGAAGTGTGTCTCTTACCTGCTCCCTTTTTAAGCTGATATGCCTTTTATTTTATTTATTTTTAATTATTATTACTTTAAATATCAAAAACTGATGACATGCCATTTGGTGACTAACATAACATGATAAAAAATATATTATTGGGGCGCCTGGGTGGCTCAGTGGGTTGAGCCTCTGCCTTTGGCTCAGATCATGATCCCAGAGTCTTGGGATCGAGCCCCACATCGGGCTCTCTGCTCAGCAGAGACCCTGCTTCCCCCTCTCTCTCTGCCTGCCTCTCTGCCTACTTGTGATCTCTGTCTGCCAAATAAATAAATAAAATCTTTTATATATATATATACATATATATATAATTACATTTTTTAGTGAGAGAGAGAGGAAGCATGAGCAGGGGGAGGGGAAGAGAGAGAGAGAATCTCAAGCAGGCTCCTCTCTCAGCAATCAGCCTGTCGCAGGGCTCGATCTCACAGCCCTGAGGTCATGACATGAGTTGATATCAAGAGTCAGACACTCAACCATCCAGGAGCCCCACTGATATTCCTTTTGGTATCTTTATCCTTGGCTTCTCTTTTATTTCTCCTCAGGGACAGTTGGTGGTATACATTTTCTAGCTTGAGTCCCTTGGGCAGGTTATGTACCTCTGCCTTGGTTTCCTCATGCAGCTGAGGACTGTGTTGGCCCCATAGAGCTGTCCTGAGAAGTAAGTGAAGACACATGGAGTGCTTAGAAAAACACCAGGAACATGGCGACCCTCACCGCCTGCAGTTCCTCCTCTGCCTCAGAACGAACTCGTTCTAGTTCTGGCAGCACTTTCCTACTTGCTTCGGCTTCTTCTTAGATTTCTCGTGGTTCCGTGCGGGCTCCCACGTGTTCTGAGCCCCTGTTCCATGAGAAGGAGGTGAAGAACTTGCCGTGTGATGCTTTTACATGCCTATTAGGATGAGGACTCTCTCCCATAACACATTTTTCGTTTTAGTGCAGCACAAATCTTTGTTTACGCAGATGCTTCATTTTTCCCAATAAGAAATGTACTCCTTTTTTTCACCAAAATTTTAAAGCTGGGCATCATCTCTCTATTCTTCCAAGCAGCCCTCTGGTAAATAACGAACAGTGAGAGGAAGTATTGACAATAATGAGCTTTCTGCAAATGACACAAGGAGCTGGAATCCCAAATACCTATAATTATATTCTCCTGCATGTGTGCAGACTTTGATAAAAAGAGGGAGCCCGTTCTGTTATTCCTTGATTTTAAGAGGAAGAAACTGCCAAGAACTCCAGGCGTTAATTACCAAAACAAGCTCGCTTGAAACACATCCAGACTCATGAACACAAACTAGAAGATCAAATACATTTTGTGACCTCATACATGGACACTTGTCAAGGGGCTCCGTCCTTCCAGGTAACTGTGTCTGTCTTTAACACACCACGAACGCTGCACTGTCTAAATGGCATGCCAAAAAAATAGCCATCTCACGGTGTCCGTGGGGAACAATGAAACACCTTCGGTAAAAAGTACATTTTTTTAGGCAAATCCTTTGAGATAAGGATCCTGAGGAAGGATTTGAGTGCATGATCCAGTGTGGCTGAATGCCTTCTTCGGTATTAAATATGTTTTGCTTTATACTGAAGAGTTCAGACTCTTCCTACAGACATCGAAATCCCCCTGTTTTACTCATGGCATCGTGTTTAAGCTTCCCCGCCCACCCCGGAACTTCTCTGATAAGTTTGCCTCCACTTATAAAAACCTCAACGCCTAGAAAGAAATTATTAGAAAAGACGAAAGGAAAGCACCTTTAGTTTAAGCTTCCAATGAGACTCAGCTGAGTCGTCACCTGAGATCAGGTGGCCCAGAGGTAAGCTTACAGGGGCTCCTGTCTCTCATCCTCTCCTTATTCTAATTTCTCTTTGAAACTGTGAGTAAACTGCCTACATGCATTCGTCTCTCTAAGAGAGGCTGTTTAAGTCTGAACCTAAACTAGCTGTTGCCCTACTTGAGTCTTGTTTATTTAAGAAGATGAAGATTAACAGAGAAAAGACAGCATAGGCACAGACTGAAATAATGCCTCCTTAATTAAAATATACCAACCTTAAGTGTTATACAATAATTTTTATGGCATATCTAATGGAGGGCCTTGTTGCCTCAAATACTCTTACCTACTTGTATTTCTAGAGAGAAAAAAGGTGGTCGTCAATGGTGTGTCACGCCGGCTCCCCAGGTATCATCGGCACAGGCTTTGCAAAAACGAAGCTGAGTTTACTGCACACCACGGTGAGGGAAGACATCACTCAGCTTTGCTGATGTCTGAGAGGGGTGAGGGGCCACCAGAGTTTCCGGGGAGTCTGAAGTTGGATGTGAGGTGGGGCTTCCAATGCCAAGACGTTCTGAGTGGTAGATACAGGAATTCGAAGAGTGACAGAGTACAAGGCCTCTGTTGATGCTTTCAGTTGAAGACTCAATAGGTCTTTCCACAAGTTTCCGTATTGAGCAGTCAAGTTATCTGTCTAGACAAGATTCTCTTGGATTGGTAAGTGCTGTTCATTAGGACAGTGAGACAACAAGGTGCTGTCAATGAAGACAGGAGTCTGTGCGTGTCTCCTCCTTGTCCAAGCTGTATGTAGGTAGGGGGATGGGGAGGTCATTGGGGGAAGGGGTCTGGGTTCTCCATGGCCTAAAAGGAGACATGCGTCTTGAGAATCACTCTGTTTCATTATGGACAGATAGCCAGGTGGCATAGAGAACTCACAGAGACACCGAAGATGCAAAGTTATGATGATCCAAATTCGTTTGCATTCAACTTTAACAGGATTTGGGCTCCAAGGTCACCAGCTCTCTACCGGCCCTCAATCACTCCCTCCCAAATTGGTGTGAAAAGTGTGACCGGGGATATCTGCTCTCAGGGAGTGGGTCACTCAGCTGGCGACCCAGCACCAGCCCATTTCAGACCACACCAATATAGTCAGAGATGTGCAAATAAGGGCGCACGCTTCAAGTGTTGTTGGAGTTCACAGAAAGGAAACAATATGGGGTCACATTGCTTATTAAACTCACAGCTTTAAGTTCTGAAACAATAAACTGAAATTGAGTATTTTTAAGTAAAATTTATTTTGACGTTTATTCTCTCTTTTGGGGGGACCATAGGTCTCAACACATCGTTCCTATTTGCCTGTTGAATAAGTCCCAGAGCAACAAAATCTCAGATTATCAATAAATACCTGTCAAATGAACACACAGTTGGTATCCATGCTTCAAATTCATAGAGACTAGACATTACAGGATCTATAGCTTTAAAAGATTTATTTCTTTAAAATGCAGGGGGGAAAAGAATCTCTAGCAATTCTGACTTCCCAGTTATGAGAACATTTTCATATATCCTACAAGCTTATTTATTAGTGTCAAATGTCTACATTTTTCTATCTATCACTTGTTTTCTCCCGGAATTAGGCCGAAAGAAGGTCCAAAGGACAAAGGTCCATGCACGGACTGAATCAGTGGCTCACGATGTGATTAAAGCTCCTCCCAGTTAGGGTTGTTGTCAATCCATCTTAACTGGCTACCAACACAGAAATTAACTAGTGGGATTGACTAGGGAGTCATGTCTCCATGTTTTACATGCTTATTGCCCTGGCCAAACTGCCATATGGCTGATTGCTCATACCCCATCCAGAATTCTCTTAAATGTCAGTGAGCTTGGGTATCTCTCTGCAGGTCCTACTCTTCGTGGGTGCCCACTGGTGCTCTTAGCCAATGGGTAGATGTTGTGTCGCATCCAAGAGATGGCAGCAACTCTCAGTAAAGAGCGTCCTTGAGACCCACAAGAAGGAAAGCCACCAGCCAATCTAGACAAATGCACACATTCTCTTGCTGGTGGTGGCAAGGAGAGAGTGAGATGTGGAAAGAGACAAAGACCAAGCAAATGGGAAAAAGCAAAGCCTATCTGTTCTGAGCTCCCTCTAGCAAGGGAGTCAGCCACACCACCTACTTGTATTTGGCAGAGAGTCAAAGCAGGCAGCTGAATGGAAAGCTTCATAGTTGAGAAAATGGAAGGATCAGATGTGTCCTGACTGCCTGTTGGCAGGGGAGTGGGAGGACTAACCAGAAGAGCTTAGTTAGGGGCACATATTTGGCTTTCTCTACTTGGTCCAAAACTGATCGCTAAAATAAGGAACCTGACAGTTATTAATCAAGTACTGGCCATCTGGGGCCAATTATTATAAATTTACTGTTCAGCTCCCTACATTGTCACTGGAGATAGCTCCCTGAAAGTCTGACTTGTAGCAGGCTGGTTTCCTGCGTTTACTGAGGATTAGGGGCTGGTTTCCTGGGCAGGCTGCTGCAGGCTATGGACCAAGTTCTTTTTTGTTTTGTTTTGTTTTGTTTTGGGGTTTTTTTGTTTTGTTTTGTTTTGTTTTTTAAGATTTTATTTATTTATTTGACAGACAGAGATCACAAGTAGGCAGAGAGGCAGGCAGAGAGAGAGGAAGGGAAGCAGGCTCCCCGCTGAGCAGAGAGCCTGATGCGGGGCTCCATCCCAGTACCCTGGGATCATGAGCTGAGCCAAAGGCAGAGGCTTTAACCCACTGAACCACCCAGGCACTCCCCAAGTTATGTTTTTTACACAGTCTGGCCATTGTCTGTTCATAAATTCAGTCTCTCCATGGTGATTTGTGGGGAAGTTATAACGTAACAGAGCTCTGATTCTAAGTTACACTTTACTGTAAATTAGTCTTTTGTTAGAGTCGTAATAAAATTAAACATCGCCAGGTTATTTGGAATCAATTATCTACTCTAGGTTTTTCACCCTCTGATATTAAGTATCTAAGCCAGTCTGTACAGTGGGCATGAAGTGTAAAGGAAAGCACTGGAAGTGTAAGAACTAGGAGTTGGCCAATGGGAAAGATTGACATACCTCCATGTCTCCTTGGATCTGTTTTCCGTTGGGGCCTGAGCTGATGGATGCTCTACCTGTGTTTCCTTCTTGGAAGTGTTTGTGAGTTTGTGATCAAAAGGTCTAGGAACCAGCAGACTTGAGTGGAGAAAGAACCTGGCTTTGGAGAAAAAGGAAATGTATCGGAAATTGATAGGGAAGGAAGGAAGAGGTAAGAGCACGGAGTTAAAATTTCTTGGACTGAAAAACACATACAGAATTCTACAGTGTGAACCATTTAAATAGCAAATTGCTAAGAAGAGATCATTCAAGTGCTGCTTTATCCAACCTAATAGACTCTTTCATTGAACATTTTCTGGGCCCTGAGATGAGTCTGGCCCTAGAAATATCTCTGTTATCATCTGTGAACAGCTGTTTGTAACCACACAAGAAAAACAGTGTGTAGCTTCCCTGAGACGATACATTGCTCGTGCCTTACAAACCTGGTATTTAATTGGAATGACTGACTCCTAGAAGATATCGAATGGTGAGCAATTTCCTCCTTAAGCAAAAAACACTTCTATGTTACTTTTTCGCACAGAGAGTAATGAAACCAGTTATTTATGGAATCCGTACGAGACACAAGGGACCGGATTGGGTGTTTGGAGGATGGTACCTATCTCCATGGAAGATACTTGGAAGAATATGGAGAAGCCTCATAGATAAGGAGTAGACACACATCTGCCATGCATTGGTAGATGGCAAATACGGCTCGTGAGTGATGTGGGATCAAGTGCTCCCAGGCTTTCCCTGGGAAGGGGGCTGTTTGCTTGCCGCTGGTGAGCTAGGGAGTCGCCATAACACCTCTGACAACTCTTTCATTCTCGTTTGTCAGGTTGAAAGTTAGCACGCCACCCCTGCCAATGCATGTGTAGACATTTATTTTTTCCCGTGTGCCTGTTCCCACCATTGCACTCTGCAGACAAGTGAGAGAGGAAATTTGACAAGCAATTTGTGCTATGTCAGTTACACCAAATCACATCCCTCGTCTGCCCCTCTAATCGCACGAAAGCCTCCCAAAGCCCATAAGCCGTGAAGTCCCAGGGACTTATGAGGTTATTGAGGCAAAGTGAGAAGTAGAGAATAGACATGAGGAGACTTCAGCAGGAAGAGTCCTCCTTTCGGCTGCTGACAACAACTGTCCCGTAACTTTCAGAAAGTGACTTACCCTCCACCTATCTCTAGCTGTTACCTGATTAAATATTTGTGTCCCCCCGCCCAAAAAAATTCATATGGTGAAGTTCTAAATGCCACTGTGATAGTATTTGGAGGTGGAGGCTTTGGGAGGTGATCAAGTTTAGAGAAGATCATGAGGTTGAGACCGTTATAATGGGACTAGTGCCCTTTTGTAAGAAGAGGACCCATAGGCACTGAGACACCGCTAAGTGAGCACAACCAGAGAAAAATGCTGTCTACAAGCCTGGAATACCAGGAACTTAATCTGCTGTATCTTGATCTTGAACTTACCATCACCTGGTCTTCAAGGAACAAATGTCTGTTGTCTATTGTCTGAGCCACCCAGGCTATGGGACATTGTTGTGGCACCTTGCTGTGACTCTCTAGAGCCATACCTCTCAATGAGGGACAGTTTTGCCCCCCTACCCCAGGGGGATGTTCAGCAACATCTGGAGAAAGTTCTTCTTAGTATAGTGGGTTTGCTAGTTGGCATCTAGTGAGTAAAGGCCAGAGATGATGCTAACCATCCCGCAGGGCTTGGGATTGCCCAACAGACAGCCCCCTTAACAAAGTGGGATACAGGCAGACTATCAATGGTGCCAAAGTGTAGGAAGCCCGTTCCAGATCCTACACAGCTGTCTGCTTAGAAGCCTTGGAAACCGGAATTTCCCATCTTTTCCCAATAACAAATTACTTCCTAACTTCCTTTGATGATTCAGAAAAGCACCCAACCAGGAAACCCATCAAAGCATGACTCTTGGCAGGCCAGATGACTTCATCTGGAAAAAGCATAGGTGGGCCCCTCCAAATGATGGTGCTGTGTCCTCTTGCACACACACAAGACTCCACGCCTCCCTGTTCCTGCTGGTTCACCACAGAAACTGTGCAGGATGGGGGAGTCCCAGCAGCTCACGAAAGTAAGATGTTCCTCCTGGAGCCAGTGCTTGCACTGTGAGAGAATGGTCCAGGAACACTGTGTGGCCAGTTCTCTCCAAGCTGGTTCTCTCACTCTGCATAGAATCTTTTGGTTTCCCAGGCAACGAAATGTGTTACTGAAAAACACATGCATGCAAGATTTTTTTTTTTTAAGATTTTTTATTTATTTATTTGACAGACAGAGATCACAAGTAGGCAAGAGAGGCAGGCAGGGAGAGAGAAGAGGAAGCAGGCTCTCTGCTCCGCAGATGTGGGGCTCAATCCCAGGACCCTGGGATCATGACCTGAGCCGAAAGCAGAGGCTTTAACCCACTGAGCCACCCAGGCGCCCCGCATGCAAGATTTTTATGGTGAAAAAAAACCAAGCAGCTACTTTCACTTGGGGAATAGCTTAGGCCTCAGTTTTAAATACTGTCTTGGGAGGCCTGGCTCGTGTTTGTGGCGGTTGGGGTTGGGTGGGGCTGCGTGAGGCTCTGATGGTTTTATTCATGGCTACTTTCCAGTTGCAGAAATTGGATTATGCATCCCTTAGTGTGGTGTTTGTGGAATGAATGCCTACCTTGATCCAGGCCAGTCCCAGGCGCTAGGAGCTCGCGTGGTACGCACCTGTATCCCTCGCCTCCAGGAGGCGCCTGAGATGAACAGACCCTCACATTCTGCTAGAGATAGGCCTGCAGGGGGGCGGTGCAGGGGCTAGCTAAAGCAGCTCCAGGAGACGGGGAAATTGGAAAACTTGCCTAAATGACATGACCCCTGAAGTTGGGAGTTCACCAGACAAAGGGGCAAACAGTGCAGGAAACAAGAATAAAGGGAGTTAAACCCGAGCACTGAACTCCTGTATGATAGTCACAAAATTATAGGCAGGGCCTCCTGGTGGGAGGCGACAGGCTCCCGCAACCTGCGGAGGCCCCATAGAACGTGTGTTTTGTCTGGTAAGCGAGCAGAGCCACGGATGTGGTCAGCAGGGGTGGCTGGCCCAGCCCCATGCTCCCAGTTCACTTCTGCTAGGACAAAGACATAGTTCATTTGCATCTATTAGGGCACATTCAGACCCATACCACAGTATCACACAAGGACATCGATGGATCTTCCTGTCTTTATTGACCTCCCAGTGAGCAAAGTCATAGTATTTATGTATGTTTTCTAATTTCTCCACACCCCTAAATCTGTATATATTCTGTCCCTCCCTCAGGGAGACAAGAAACTACCTTGGTGGATAATTGCTTGCCTTGTTACAAACCCAGAGCCCAGCACAATGGAGAAAAACATGGAAAAACCCCAAGAGCATTTTATTGTCGTTGCTGTTAGTGGCAGAGACTGTGTGTTACAGGACTTATTCCCTGTGTTCCTTCAGAACCGATGTCCCAGCCCCCTTCCTGGGACGTCACCTCTCTGGACAGGTAGAGGTGCGTCCTGGTTTCTCTAAAGCATGCAGAGCTCTGCGTGCTGGTGGTCTTTGATTGCCAAGACAGATCCTGTGCAACCACTCACTTCCCTGAGAGAATCGCGCCTTCTCTTTAGAGGTGTTAGCACTGACGACACCTGTCGCGTCAGCCCTCCAGCAATTCATGAAGAGACTGTTGAGAGGAGTAACTTATTTTGACAGAATTTGAAACTTGATTTTCTGTTCCCAATAACGTTGGAGATTATCTCTATGAAGACTCCTGGACTCCATGTTGCTGTTCAAGACTTTCTAGGGAAACCCGTCTTGAACTTGCCAGCACATCAGCGCTGGGTCTGCATGTCGTTGACACTGGGGAGTGCGAAGCCAGTTGTCTTTTTAGCGCGTTAGGATAAAGCAGAATCCAGTCGTAGGACAGCAGTGTTTGCAGCCGATGGTGTGGGCTGATCCATCATCATTTTTACTTAACTAGTGTGTATTTACTTTTGTTATTTTGTCTTACATGCTAATCTTAGAGACCCAGGAGGTGGGGATGTCACTCAAGGAGATGCCCAAATGTTCTTGACGTGGAATGACAAATTACGTGGGACTGCCTATGACTGATGACACGTGAATATTTGTCAAAGAAGACAAAAAGCCAGTTAACTGTTACTTATGGTCTCCTCAAAGTCGCTGTTCTGAACTTGGACCAAATCAAGTTGTTGAACAGCGTATCAGTTCGCAAGGGCTGCCGTAACAAAGCCCCGCTAACTCGGTGCATTAAACAATATGTATTTCTTGTCTCATGGTTCTGGAGACTAGACGATTTGGGCAGGTTTCTTCTGAGTCTCTGCAGGAGAATCTGTTCCTTGTCTCCCCCAGCTTCTGGTGGTCTGCCGGCAATCTGGGACATTCCTTGGCTTATAGAAGCATCCCCTCTTCTCTGCCTTCATCTTCACATGGGAATCGTGTGTGTGTGTGTGTGTGTGTGTGTGTGTGTCTCCCATTTCTCCTTTGTATATAACACCAGTTATATTGGATTAGAGACCTACCCTGCTTCAGTATGACCTCCCTTAATGACAACTGCAAAGACCCCATTTCCAAATAAGGCCAAGTTCTGAGACAGTGGGGCCCAGGACTTCAACATATGAATGGGGGCCACAGTGCCACCTGGAATTCACCCCCATTCCATACCACGTAAACCATCAGCTGCTCTTCACCCCAGGGTGGGGTGAGCCACTGAATTTCTCTGGTTAAAACTGGCAAGGATGACAGGCCTGAGTCTTTGACTCAAGAAAAGGAAAGGAGAGAATGCAGAAAAGGGAAAAGAACACTCCTTAGAAAAAATGAAGGGTTGGGGAAGGGAAGGAAGGTAGAGTGAGGTGAATGGTGGCCCCCAAAACAGATGCCTGCATTCAAATCCCTGGAACATGTGAATGGGACCTTATTTGGAAAAAAAAAGATCTTTGTAGATGTCATTAAGTTAAGGATTTTGAGATAAGCTTCTCCTGGATTCCCCAGCTGGGCCCTAAATCCGAGGATAAGCATCCTTTTGAGAGGCAGACTGGAGCTGACAGAGATGCACGGAGAAGGTGGAGGCAGAGACTGGAGTGTGCTGCCCCAAGTCAGGATATGCCAGAAGCCACCAGGAACTTGAGGCAGGAAGGAGTCTCTCCAAGAGCTCTCAGAAGGAGTGTGGCCCTGCTGACACCCTGATTTCAGACTTCTGTCCTCAAGAACTGTGGGAAAATTAATTTCTTATTTTTATTTTTTTAAAAGATTTTATTTACTTATTTGAGAGAGAGAGAGAGAGAATGAGAGTGAGAGAGAGAGCATGAGAAATGGGAGGGTCAGAGGGAGAAGCAGACTCCCTGCTGAGCAGGGAGCCGATGCAGGACTCAATCCTGGGACTCCAGGATCATGACCTGAGCCGAAGGCAGTTGCTTAACCAACTGAGCCACCCAGGTGTCCCTAATTTCTTATTTTTTAAGTCACCCCGTTTGTGGTGATTTGTTAAAGCAATCACAGAAACTAATGGAAAAGGAAAGAAAAAAGCCCCAGGGACCCCAGGTATCACTGACGGTGGCCGAGGTGGGCATTGCCCTGAAGTCCCCAAACCCTCTGAAGTTGTGCACTAGCCTGACTTTCTTGAGGAAGAGCAGATCCACCAGAGGAATCCGGGCCCCTTCCATGAATATCACTATTTATTCCAGTCCCTGCCCATCACTCCACTCCTGTCTTGACCTTCCCAGTCTGTCTCCGGAAGGAAAGTAGTGCTGCTGAAGAACTCTCTGTAGCTTCATAGAATTACGTGACACCTCTAATCTTCATGCTTCCAGACAAGCTAACAGCCCATACGTGCTTAGAAGCCTACTCGAAGTTTCTACGGACTGGGAGAGAAGGTAGCAGAGACTGCTCATCGCAGATTACGAAATGTGCATAGAAAGCATTTTTTAAAGATTTTATTTATTCATTTGACAGACAGAGATCACAAGTAAGCAGATAGGCAGGCAGAGAGAGAGAGGAGGAAGCAGGCTCCCTGCTGAGCAGAGAGCCCGATGCGGGGCTCGATCCCAGGACCCTGGGATCATGACCTGAGTGAAGGCAGAGGCTTTAACCCACTGCGCCACCCAGGCGCCCCAAGAAAGCATTTTTATAATGGGAAGGCTCCTCATTGGTTTTTTGTTGTTTTTTTGTTTTGTTTTGTTTTGTTTTTTACGCTTGGTTTAGATTTGCGCAGTTTGGATTGTTTTGGTTTGATTTGGTGATGCTAACCATGATCCTTAATTACAATAATTAAACTGTAGACCAGTGGTAGGCTCCTGGGTGATCCTTTTGGATCAGGCTGAATTAGGCTCAACAGGGTGCCTGGGCAGAGTCTGCAGAGCATGCCTCCTGTCTCTGTTTTAGAAGTGACACTGTCAAGAAGTCATCCCTACCAGTGAATGGACCCACAGCACCAAACCTCACTGCAGTGAGAGTGGCACCGACCAGGAAAATCACATTCCAGCCAGATGGAGGGTGCTGTCCATGGTATACAGCCTGCGAGCCTGTCCCTCTCAAAGGAACACAACAGCCTTTTTCCCCTGCTGGGGCTCCCTAGTGTGTGAGATGAAAAGGCATTAGAGTTTCCAAAACCTGTGACAGTTTAGACAAGAAAACTCGAACACCAGCCACTTTGCTGGGCTGTAGGGCAACCTGGTGCATCTCTGAGTGTAATCGTTTCTTGCTTTTTTTAAAACCTTTGTGCAGTCGCTTCTGTTTGTCCTTTCTCCTTTGCTGCAAATGAAACCCCATGACAATAAAGAAATTGCCAAAGGACTATCCAGCTTTTTCCCCCCCTTTCTTAGAATTTTATAGTACTAAATTTTGCTTGCTATAAATATGTCAGCAGCTGGGTTCTGATCTAATATTGAGGTCTTTTAAAAACATTTTTTTAATTTTTTTAATTTTTTAAAAGATTTTATGTGTTTATAATTGACAGATAGAGATCACAAGTGGGCAGAGAGGCAGGCAGAGAGGTGGGGGGGAAGCAGGCTCCCTGCTGAGCAGAGAGCCCAATGTGGGGCTCGATCCCAGGACCCCGAGACCATGACCTGAGCCGAAGGCAGAGGCTTTAACCCACTGAGCCCCCCAGGCGCCCCTAATATTGGGTTATTTTGATTGAGATTCACAGAAACAAATTTGGTCCACTTTCAGTTTTCTAGGCTCATTTTTTGTTTTTGTCTTTACATCTTTGTCTTTTTAAAATTCTTTATGTTCATGTCTCATTTCTATTTATTGCCTTGTGAATCATCCAAATCATAGTTACTGTTGCTTCAGTATAGGAAAGACACACTCACCAAAGTTTTCAAACTCATCAAAATATAAGTGCTTTAAGTTTTAGTTTTATACACAAAACATAAGCCTCCAATATGAACACTGGCATTCTGAGTACATTAGAGATGCCAGAAATCCATATGAAATGTTTGGCATGGTTAGTTAATAAAGGAGAACGGCCAATATTATATAGCCCAAGATATCTTTACAGTTCATCAGAGAAATGTTTTCCCTACCCAGGGAATTTAGAGAAATAGCTAAAACACAAACCAATTTTTATTAAAATAATTTGTCAATATCTTTGGGTTCTGATGTTCTTTTTGAAATTGGAATTCTGTGCACAATAAAAATTCAAAACATGCCACATTTCTTCACTCTGAAAAAAAAAAATCACAGACAGAAACTAGAAAATAAGCTCTGGCCCAGAGCTTTTGTAAACTAATACTATTAAGAACCAACCTCAAGGTGAGGACAAATGATGAGAAGGTTTTTTAAAGCAGAAGTATTCTTACTTTCTTTAGTAAGGACTGCTCTGAATCCTCATGTGTGTAATGAAGGACATTGTCTCCTAAATATAAGGGGGACAGGGGACGCCTGGGTGGCTCAGTTGGTTAAGTGGCTGCCTTCGGCTCAGGTCATGATCCCAGCGTCCTGGGATCGAGTCCCACATCGGGCTCCTTGCTCGGCAGGGAGCCTGCTTCTCCCTCTGCCTCTGCCTGCCACTCTGTCTGCCTGTGCTCGCTTGCTCTCTCTCCCTCTCTCTCTGACAAATAAATAAATAAAATCTTTAAAAAAAATATATAAGGGGGACAGGAATTTTATAAGATCTTGAACATGTTCAGGCCTGGGCATATAATTTAGAGCCCATGATGTGTGTTAGAGGGATAGACTGACTTATGATCCAGACAGCCCCAAGCTGCCTCGAGTTTCTTGTCGTCTGAGGTTTATTTCAGCTGTGAAGGTAGATCATCTAAGCAAAGTTAGACCCTAGCAAACCCATCACCCAAAGCCCTTTAAGGTCCATTGGCCTCCAAAGCTCAGCTCAATAATTTAAATTAGAATTAGAATTGCCAAGTGGAAATCAGCACTTGGCTTGGCATGTCAGTACTAAGAAGAAAAGCAACTTGGGAAACAAAATTAAGTGAATTTCAATCCATGAACCTCTTCTATTTGAGAACCTGTACTGGGAATTCCTCCAGAAGCAGCTCATTGGTTGAGAGAGAAGGTGGATTATAGCCAAAGAACTGTACCTCCTTCTTCTGTGACATTTATCTCTCTAGTTTAGGAAGTCCTCTGTGAACAAAGTGTGGGGGTAGGGGGAGTATGAAATCAGAACACGATGGATGCAGTTAAGAATAAGGTGTATGTAGGGCGAGCTGCTCCTATTAGCCAATACTTAAAATACACTACTATGCATTGTCTCTCTCCGGCCATCTCTTTTATGTAACCAAAGCAATTCTTTACTTCTGATCTCACCAACATTAATCAAGTTGTTATGAAACTGGGATTTCTTTGTGGCCGAAGATCTGGGGGTACCAGTGATATATAAGCATAGTAAGAGGAAAGAATGTCACTGCCCTTATTCGGCAGGCCCACCCCAGGTGAACCCCCGCACCCCAGTTCTCTGGGAAGGGAATCGGTGGCGGGTGCAAAAAGATTTCCTTCTCCAGATACATTGGGGAAACTCTGTATTAAATTAAGTCCATCCAGTGGCTTCAAGTATCTAACGGCAGGACTGGCAGAGCCTTTACTTTGTTAATGTAGATGGTAAACCGCTGAGTTGAGTGTCGAGCACCGCATTTCCCATGCAACCCTACAGAGAAACCCTTTCTAGAACACAGTGTCCCGGAGCACGAGTATTCCCGGGGTCTGTCATAGAGGAGGTGATAGAAGCAGGATGGGTGTGAAGCCATTTCTCATCCATCTGAGCACTATTAGTGCATCTTCTTACATTGTAGAGGCAAATGTAAATCGTTCCTTGATGCATCAGTTAACGTGTTACTACAGGTCACTGTCCTCGGTTTATGTTATCGCTGGAAAGATCAGGTACGCGTGTAAGCTAACTGGACACAACTCCAATGAGTGTGTGTAGAATGACGGAGTAAATGAGTTTCAGGGCAGCTGCCATACGGGGGCGAAGATTATACCTGTGACATGATTAGACCTCTCTATACACGTATGATGGGCACAGCATGACGTACACTGTGAATCCCTAAATTGCACACCTGAAAGTCATGTAATGTGTTTCAACTTTAAAAACTTTTTTTAAAAAAGGAAGATTATATCTGTGGAAAGAGTTCAGAGGCAGGAGGGAGGAGGGCCGGTCCGAGCAAGGAGCTTCTAGCCAGGTATTTCTAACCACAGAGAGGTACCAACCCCAGAAGACAGCTCTGTAACCTTACCCCATTGTCTAATCTCTTTGGACGGCCTTTGTCTTCTATATAAATTAGAAATGCACCTGCCTTGGTTATACCCCTAGGGAGATGCAAAGCAGAAATGGAAACAATAGATGAGACTTCTCTTGAAAACCATAAGCTACTCTAGAATATAATCTATAATCAGTTGCATGTGAAGAAAACCTGAAAAAAAAATAAAATGAAAAGAAAGGGTTAGATTTCAATGTATATCAAAAAGAGACTGCAATAAACACAAAGAAGAAATTTAAAAAGAAAGAAAGAAAGAAAACCTGTAGCTGACTTCCTCTCTTTGTGATCTTTATTGAAATGAATTTTTATTTTGCCAGAGGGGTCGATGAATTTGAGAAGGCAACACCCAAGGGAATGGAGTGTTGTAATCCATCACTATCTGTATTAATCAATGGATTACTGTGATTCCGACGTGCTAATGTCAGATAGGAGGACTACCTTCAGCTTCTGTTCCTGAAAACAAACTTTGCTTATGAAAATGCCAAACTCATCTCGTCTCACGCTATTGTCTTCTGAAATTTTCATCCTGGGAGAGTTCTTGGGTCTTCGTTGGATGACAATCTTGACCTAAAAATAAAACGTCCTCCAAGGTTTCTCCCCTGAGGCTAGAATCAGTGAGTTTAAGTTTTCACCTTTACCTCCTTACTGCTAAAATTAGACAATGAATTGAGATAAAAAAAAATTTTTGGCTATCATGCTTAGTATTTAATCAAATTACTTAAATCCTGTTATAATGTGTCTTATCAGTTCCTTGACTCGTTTTCAATATTTCTCAAAAATCAGTTTATTTCTACTTCAAAAGGTATTTCAGCAAACTTCCTTTTAATTAACTGTCATTTTTATTTTTAGAGCAATTCTTACACAAATTAAATATGCTTATCTTAGCCACCTCCTTGTCCATATTTCTACTCATTACCTTACTTCTCAGCAAGTATAAGAATTTCTCAGAATCTCATTCAGTGAAATCCTCTGGATAAGATCTCAAGGTGCTAAAAAGTACAATTCTTCTTTTTTTTCTTCCAAACAGATGGAATAGGTTATTTATTTGGAGGTAATAACTCTTGAGAGAATGACACGCCATACACTATAAACATATAAAATTCTGCTTTTTATTTCCATTTGGAGGGTTGAATTATCATTTGAATCATTTTCTCAGACCAGCTGCTTGTCAATCCTGGCATGTGAAATTGGTCCTTATATGTGTTGTAAGTCTGTATTTTTTTTAAATCATAGTTATTAGAAAAAAGCATAAGGAATTTTTGTGTTCCTTCCAGAATTTGTCTTAGCCTCTGTTCACAGCAACTACTCATTCCTTGGCTCCAGCTGGTCCCGTTTTACTATAGCTTCTCTCTCTCCCTCTCTCTCTATTTGGATAAATCTTTAATCAATTAAAGCAACTGGCAGATCCATAAAAGAAGGTTCATTATGGTTCATTTTTTAGAAAATCAATGCATCTCATTAAATATTTATTCTAATCCAGCAGGAGCAAAGGGACAGAGGTGGAAATGAACAGGTCCCGTTCTGGGAAAAAGGGACTGACATGATTAGACCAGAGGGCTGGTGTTGCCACAGCTACTTTCCATTCTGTGCAAGGAAAAATGCAGAGGCAGAAGGATGAAGTGGAAAGGAATTTTTTACTTACAAAATGTTGCAAGGCATCCAGACTTAATAAGAAGTAGCCTTCCCCATTTAAAATAAAAAAGCACAATTTTACCACGGTTTATAGGTTATGGCTGGTCATTTAGTGCTGGACAAACAGTGGTGTTCTCCCAAGATAATAATATCATCTGTCACATGTTGGTATTGCAAATCTCAGAGATAAGATTGATTCAGGAAGCAAGCAGCTGCTAACAAATGACTCAAAGATTCATTATCTGGCACTATGGTTAGAAGGGCCATCCCGTATTTCTTTTTCTTTTTCTTTTTTTTTGACTTGTTTCCCTGGGTTGCTGTTTTTGGTTTTGTTCTGTCCTCCCAGTTCTCCACTGTGACAGGCTCACTGTGAGCACATGGTCACGATAGAGGTGGAACGAGGCACTGGTTAGCCTTCGCGGTGCCTTCTGACGCAGAAGCTCTACTTCAAAGAGGCAGATGTTTACTTAGCTTGTTTCATATTTCTGACCATCAGTTTGATGGTTTACTTTATTTGACCGTTCGTACGGACATAGGTGTAGCAAGAAGTGTGAATTCATTCACGAAGACCTCTTTGCGCAGTTATCAAAACTAGACCTATATGATAATAAATCTTGAGAGTTCGTATTTGTTTGTTTGTAGAGCTCCTGGGTTTGTAATTTTGGTCACTTTAAGTTGCAGAAATATTTTATTCCCTTTCAGCTCAGCTACTGGGCTCAGTAACCCAGGACCGTCGGAGTCCATTCTGCGAGTCTTCACCCCCACTACCTAGAACCCGGATTATTCCATCTCTCTGAGCTGTAACTTTTCAGTGCTGTGGTCATGCTAGCTGAGAACAGGGTTCCTTAAGTCATACAGCACAAGCGAAGCCTGGGAGGTTGTTGTGTACATTAATTCCACCTACAAAATGCACTTGTTTTTTTAATTTTGTTGTTTTTAGGCTTGTCATGCCTAATTAAATTATATTTGCCTTTAAATCTGCCATCTATGGCATGGTTAGGGATACAGATTTGATTTTTTTCAATTATGTTCTACTAGAAAGGATGATAGATTCAGTTCAGTCCATGAAAACCTAGGGTCAGAGAAAGTAAATCAATTAGTCACGGAATTTTTTATATTATTTAACTACCATTGTTAGTTGCATTGACAAGATCAGTCAACATGTGTTGTTATATTTACAGGATTATCATTAACTTTTCCTGATAATTTATTATCTTACCTATTTTAAGAATTTTTAATGTAGGTTTTTCTGAATTTGGAAGGATTAATTAGAACAAGATTCCATTTAAAGAATGTTCCATCTAGTTTTTATAAACATAACCTATTAAGTTAAGCATTAAAGATGGAGGAAATAGAAAAAAGGAAGCTTTTTGTAACATGCCCAATTCAAAACAGAGTATCAGCCACAATTAAATTTGTTTCAGTTAGCCTAAGTAATTAATCCTTGCTCTCTTGATCATGGCTTAGTTAGCAGCCTTTCAGAGTGAATGAGTTCTGGAAATCCTGACTGACTCTTCTAACAGTCTGAGAGTTGTTCATCTGTGGTGATGATACCACCTTTACAGGGGCACCTGTAGGCAAGAGCCTATTTATTTATTGCCTCAAGTGTTGAGAGTACCTGTTGGAGTTCTTTAATCAGGCTATTTTGATGTTTCTTCCACCTGACCCAATTATAGATCTGTGGCTCTGGTAGGGGTCTCCAGGCAGGCATGAGGGAAAATCAGAACCCACTTGTTGATGATAAGGCTGAATGGCTCTGATTACTCATCACAATCAGTAATAACAAAATTGAGACAAGTTTAGTTTTATACGGGGTTGGTGACTAGCATGAACCTAAGTACACATTATGAACAAGGAGGCACTGAAAATCTCTGGGATCTCATGATCTATCCTGTAGAGATTATGTTAGGATTACCACCAACTGAAAAGTCTCTTTTAAACCTAGAAATGGAATATTTCTTTAAAAAACTTGTTGACCATTAGCATGCTTTTAACCAAAGTGGAAGGTTCGTAAGGGCTGAGGCACAATCATATTACTTACCACGATTTAGTGCAGATGGAGTTTCTCTTGTTTTCAGTTGCCAGGTCTTTTTGTATTGGAAGCTTGGTAAGTAGGCCATCTTTCACACTAGTATTAAATAAAATAAAAACCTGAAGAATGGCATTTCTAGCACCTTCGCTTCATAAAGTGAAGAAGAAAACTCTTTGATACTACCCAACAACAGTCCAGGAAAGCCCTAAGATGGTTTTAGATGTAAAAGACTTTTTTTTTAAAGATGTATTAGTTTGACTATGGGGTGAAGATTTGGGGAAGGCCGTTTCAAGAAAGAGTTCTCAGGGGACACAAGATACAAGTCCTTAGTGTGTAAAGACAAGAAGAAACTGCAGCTTCGTTCAGAACTTTCCCATGTGAGCAATTATTCAAACGTTTTCAGTAGCCAAGCAATACTCTTGAATGTTTCAACTCTTGGTCTGTAAGCCACATAAATCAGTTGTAAAATATAGATTTTTTTGTATGTTTTCTCCTCTTTTATAATAAAGTGTTTATAATAAATACCCTTATAGTCACACAATGACATTCTTATGACACATCTGCTCCAGAAGTTCCAAAAAGGAAGAAAAGGTGCAGGCACATTATAGAAGGAGCTATGGCTATTGACAGAGCATTGTAAAAAGACTAAAAACCACCCTTTGGCAAGGGGGCAAAGGCTCTTTGCATATTTACCTACAGACATACAATCACCTGGAGATCAGCATCTCACTTTCATATCTTCAGCCACTGATCAAAAGTAACTTCAGACTGGGGAGAGGATTCTGGTGAAATGGCAGAGCAGGAAGCACAGGTATCTGGTGCCCCAGATTGGCAGAATGTGTCTGATGTATTTTGGAACTCTGGAAAGCTTGCAACTTTCAAGGGAGCTTGGAGGGTAAATAATGATTAATTTCAGTCAATTTCAGTTCTTAACATAGTGTCAGCCAGGAGCCCTCACCCAGATCAACTTGGCTGGCAGCTGTGTGTGTGTTCCTGAGCAGCTTGCATGCAGCTGATGGGAACCAGGGTGGGAAGCATTAGCCCTGTCCTCCAAATATCAGGGGTCTGCATTCTGATCACTGCTGCTTTTGATCATGGAAGTGCAGACAAGAGGAAGAGAGTCATTTTTGGACACCTCTCATTGTTGCAAGCCCCTTCCCCTCTGGCTGAGGTGACCTCTAGAGAAATTAAAGGGTTGGTCCCCTCCCTTCTCCTTTGATTTCTTTTTCTCCCCTTTTGGGAACCAGACTTTAAAGACTAGGACATTCTAAAGCAAATGGATAGGCAAAGGAGAATAACAGTCCTGCATGTGCCCAGAGAAAGGCACAAGTTCAGAAAAGACCTGAGAGGACCTTAAGTTTATACCTTAGGCTGATCCTCTGCACAGAGACAGCCTACCACAATCAAAAACAAAACAAAAACCAAAGACAACAACAACAAACTTGGGGAAGGGGATAAATCTGATTTACAGAATTACATTATTAGATTCCACTGTCTACTATTACACACACACACACACACACACACACAATCATAAGGCATACAAAGAAATGGAAGTATGGCTCATTCAAAGGAAAAAAAATAAACCAACATAACTGTCCTTGAGAAAGACCAAATGGCAGACGTCCTAGATAAAGACTTTAAAACAACTATCTTAAAGATGCTCAAAGAACTGAAAGGTGATGTAGAGAAAGTCAAGCTAATGATGCCTTAATAAAATGGAAATATAGTTAAAGAGATAGAAAACCTAAAGGAAGCTTAAAAAAGAAACTCTAGAGCTGAAAATGACAGTCACTGTAATGAAAAATTCACTGGAGGGATTCTAAGGCAGATTTGAGTGGGCAGAAGAATCCATGAACTTGAAAACAAGATAGCCGAAATCATCAAGTCCTAGGGACAGGAAGGAAAAAAAATAAAAGTGAACAGAGTCTGAGGGCTCTGTGAGTCACCATCAGGCAGACCAACATATACACTGTGGCAGTCCCAGAAGAAGGAGATAAAGAGAAAGGGTCAGAGAGATTATTTGACAAAATAATGCCTGAATATTTCTCAAATTTGATGAAAGATGTGAATATAAACATCTAAGAAGCTCAACCAGTTCTGAGTAGGATAAACCAAAGGGACCCACACTGGGACACATAATCAAAATGTCCAAAGACAAGGACAGAGAAAATCTTGAGAAGAATAAAAGAGAAGTGACTCATTACATTAAAAAAGATCTCAATAAGATTCTAAGCACATTTCTCATCAGATACTTTGGAGATGTATTTCTCCAAATGGGCTGTATTTTCAAAGTGCTGAGAGGGGAAAAAAAAAAAAGCCCTGCCAATCAAGAATCCTCAATTACAAAAGTGCAGAAAAAAGAAAAATATTACAGGTAAATAAAAGCTGAGGGAGTTTGTCACTAGAACTTCCCTGCAAACAAAAGTAATCCTGCAATTTGGAATAAAGTAACTAGAACCATGTGAAGAAATACAGAACTCAGTAAAGATAAATACATGGGTAATTACAAAAGCAAGTACTATTGTCATGACAGTTTGTGACTCTTATTTTCCGTGTTTTATACGTGATTGAAGAGACAGATGCATTTAAAAAAAAACAATTATTTTTTGTGTTTAGACATGCGACATTTACAAAGATGGAATTTTGTGACATCCAGAACTGAAAAGGGTGGGGATGAAGCTATAAATAAACAGGGTTTTTAATATGCTATTGAAGTAAGATGGTATAAATTTAAATCAGAATTTTATACATTAGAATATTAAATGTAATCCCCATGGTAACCACAGTGAAAATAGTTATAGAATATATACGAAAGGAAATGAGAAGGTAATTAAAACATTTCACTACCAAAAAAAAAAATCATATAAACACAAAAGACACAGGAATGCAGGAAATGAGGGACAAAAAAAGCTACAAGGTATATACAAAACAAATACCAAACTAACACAAATAAGCCCCTTCTTGTCAGCAATTTTTTCTTCATTTTTTTTTAGATTTATTTATTTATTTGAAAGACAGAGAGCAGGGGAGAGGATATAGAAAGAGGTAGGGAGTCTTCTAAGCACTGAGGGGCTCGATCTCGTAACCCTGAGCTGAAAATAAGAGTCAGGTGGATCAACCGACTAAACCACCCAGGCACCCCAGAAATTATTTTAAGTACACATTGATTAAACTCTCCAGTCAAAAAAAAGAATGGCAGAATGGATTAAAAAATATGATCCAACTATATGCTGTCTATAGGAGACTCATTTTAGATCCAGATGTTATGGGAGAGAGTCTGCATTATATGGTTGGAGATCTTGAACCTTGGGGTCCCCAGGAGTAGATTTCTGTGGGCGTTGGTGCTCAAAATAAAGATAGCCAGAAGGAAAGTAGCAAGCACAGAGCAGTTTATGAAAGTGAAAGTATGCAAGTATACTCTCAAAGTAGGAGAGCTGGACTGCTTCCATGAGGTGGAAATGGCCCCTAGATTGTTTTGGGATTAGATATGTTTGGATCTCTCTGGGCTGGCAGGAGCTGTGACTTAACAGTGGGGTGGTCTCTAGTGGAAGCTATTTCCAGTCATTTGGGAAACTTCTCCCACAGGTTGGAAGGGAGAGTTTTGTTACCCTACGAGGTCTGACAGGAACTGTCATGGCTGTCTTCCTCCATCTCTCCAACTGCCGATGCAAATTTATTATAATGAGTCTAGGGGTCACCATGGGGCAGAGGTGGAAGCAGAGAGTGCATACTCCACACCTGTGGCTCTTTGGTTCTTCACCTCCAGGGGCTTGGACACCGTAAGGTCAGGAAATTGTGTCTCTCGGCTTCCAGTGTGTAGTGGATCACCATCCTTGCCTCCAGTTCGTATCTCTTTCATTCCCTTGCAGAGACTTGAGACTCTGCCTTGGGGTGTTTCTTCCACCACTCCTGTCTAGCTTCTACTTAACATAAAGACATAAACAGATGGAAAGTGAAAGGTAGGTGTACACCCATTTTCACAGCAGCATTATTCACAATAGTTAAAATGAGGGAGCAACTCAAGTGTCCATCAGCAAATGAATGGAGAAGCAAAATGGGCTATATGCATACAATCGAGTAGTATTCTGCCTTAAAAAGAAAAGAAATTTTGATATATGCTACAATATGGATGAAGCTTGAGGACATTTTATTAAGTGAAATAAATCAGTCACATAAAGATATATACCTTATGATTCCACTTATATGAGGGACTTAGAGTAGTCAAAAATCATAAAGAGTGACTTCTCTGTTGTCTGCCACCTTCCAAAGCTCAGGTGGTTAGACCACAAACCACTACTCAATATCACTGCCACCAATGTGGAAACTAAGTGGTGGCCCACAAATCAATACCTATTCACACAATGACCACAGTGACAGGATCTCCACTGGTGTTCTCATACCAGTATTGCAGATCAGAAGTAAAGTTATTTTCATCAGAGACTAAGTAACTCAGAAGAAAGGACCTAAATATTCATTTCTATTGGGAACTTAAGCAAAACAGAGTGATCTGTTGGTTGGTGGTAGTGCTGGTGGCGGTGAAGTTGTTTTGTATTGTTTCAATCTGAGGGAGCATCATGCTTTTCTTTTTTTAACATATTATTTCCTGACAGTGGATGATGGCGAGCATATTTCTTGCAAATGGAGGCAGGCCAAGGTGTCCACTGTGCTCACACAAATCTAGGTGTCTTTTGAACTTGATGAGCATCTTCTTCCCTTAATGGGAATTCATTGTACTACTCTTTCATACAAGGTTAACTCATTTTGCATGGTTTTCTTGTGCATGAATAGTTACAATAGAAACACCACTTGTCCATTATTATTAAATTCTAAAATGCACTTGGTTTTCACTACCCACCTCATTATCCCAGCTAGAGACTCCTGAATCCTCTGGCCTCCATCACTCCCAGCATTTCACTTGTCAGTTTCATCTTACGGTTCTCCTTCATGGCTGCTATCCTGTCCCTGACCCTGGGCCACCTCTGTGGTCACAAGTCCTTGATTTGTCCTGATATACTACAGTTGCCTGTTAAATGGCATGAACCATTCTATGACTTTCAGTCTGTGCCATAACTGTTCACTTATTTTTAAACTAATTAAATCCAGAGAAAGGGGGGAGTGGTTCAGTCTGCAGTGGGTGCTCGTGCTGCTGGCCTTTCTGTGGCCTCAGCAGTTCATCCTGAGACAGGAAGCTCCTCTGCCTTCTGCCAGACTCAATCTCAAGGTGAGGCCTGTCTGCTTATGATCTCCTTGCATCCACACAGCATCCCAAAGTGCCACAGGGGTGCTGCTGGGCTCCAGCGCCCTTGATGCCCCAGGGCCTGTGCAGAACCTCCAACATTCCTCCTCTTGGTTCCTGAAGAGATGGCATCCATCTGGCACCCATTTCCTCCTTAGCCCAAGAAGAAATTACCTCGATTCGTTTCTCTCTCAAACCAAACCAAACCAAAACCCTTTTGATCCCCTTCACGGTGTTAGGCTGTGGAAATTGCAGTTGGACTCACCCACCTTGGAACTTTTCCTCATCACCCCTGTGGCACAAAAAGGGCCACAAAAGGGCCTCTTAGTTCCTAAAGAGGGAGAACTCCTTTTACCTCTGAAGAACTCTCAGACCGTGGAGACCCGAAAGCTTGAAAGCTGGGGTGGCAAGTGCCAAAATTCCTCTTGTTATTAGCAAGAATGGCTTTTTCACTCTTTCCATTGTTTAGAAATTTAGCGAACAAAGGAAGTATGTGGCACAAATTATCTTGAATTATAATGCTTACAATTTCAGTAGAAGTTGAGAGACAGAGGATTTTATTGTAAAGAAAAAGACCATGTGTTTCTCCAAACTTCAGTCTTTCTATTCTGAAAACTTCTTCCTTTTTTTTTTTTTGAGAGAGAGAGAGCACATGAGTGCGGAGGGGCAGGTGGAGAGAGAGAATCTTAACCAGAATCCATGCCTAGCATGGAGCCCAATGTGGAGATGGATCTCATGATCCTGAGTCATGACCTGAACTGAAACCAAGAGTCACCAGGCGCCCCTGAAACTTTCTCCTTGAGGCACCAGAATTCTCTTTGTAGATCTTGGGGCTTCCCTGACCTATGGAACAAATCCGGAATGTTCACTTTCTATATCAAGCCTTCTGTGGCAAGCCCCGTCCAACCTAATGTCTCCCTTCCCTGGACTCCTGTCATTATCCTGCCACAGAAGGTTGCTTGTGGCTGTAATTATTCTGTGTTCCTGTTTTCTTTTTTTCCCACCCAATTAGCCTCCACGTTTATGAACACAGGAAAAAAAAAAGCTATTCTTGCTACCCAAATTTCACATGAAGATAGGATTCCATTTCTAGTATGAGAAGACAGCTTTTCTCAGCAACAGAATCGAAGGCTAAAATGATTGTATGCCCTTAAAAGAATGAATAAAATTTGTCCAGAGGGCTTCTGCTCTATGGAATAATTTTGCTTGATTTGTTTCTCCAGTTGGATAGTCAAAAATATAAATTAAAGTGTATCCTTCCAAATAGGCTAATAAAGAGACTAAATGAAAAATCTCCACTTGTCCAGTAAAATGTCAGTGAACTCTATTGGAAATATTAGAAATAAAATCATTCTAAAGGGTTTCTTGATGGGTTATGACCGGTTATATACAGTAGTGACTCCTCTCATTTTCTATACCAGTTCAGCACCCCAGGGCAAGTCGGAGAGGCCACCCTGGGGGAGGGGGAAGCAGCTGCCTGCGCCCCCGATGGGGACAACTCACATTTCATTCACAACTCATGGATTCAGAAAACATGCAGGATGAATCCACACCTTCAAATTTATCTGATATAATTTTTTAAATGGCCGTAACAGCAACAACTGAAGAAGGCTCCAGCTGAATCTTCTTTCTCTTTTCATTTTTGCTCTCAGCCTCAATGATGTCCATGGTCACAAACCAGTTGTCTGTACTCGATTGGGAGCGTGAATGCCCCCGGATGCATAGTGATTGAAACAATTTTCTGTTTCCTTTCTCTCTCACTTCCCTTAGGAAGAAAAAATTTAAGACCCCATTCATCCATCTACTCACATCCAGAGAATTCAGGTTTGCCCAGGAGAGTCTGTTCAGGTTAATGAACTGATGACGTCCCAACATGCTGAGCTCGGCAAAAGTAAACTCTTAGCCAGAGCTGGGTGTGATTTCATGATAAACAAATACAGCAAGTTGCTCAGAGGACTGCCCAGGCACAAAGGATCATCTCCAAACCATTTTAAGTATTGTCTTTAGGGAAAAAAAATGGGCTACATTTGGAAGTTTTCAGGCAAACCATTTTTGTCAGAAACCAAGTGAGTGAAGATACTTTCCTATTTCAGTAATTTAGACATCAGCATTTTTTTCTGTCCAAGCTAAAATAAGCTACCTAAACATAGGGTAAGAGCAGATACCAAAATTACAGGGGCCTGTTTTATTTATTAATGCCTGGAATGGAGATATCCCTGCCTTCCCCTATGAGTTTCCTCGGGCACCACACACCAGAGGATTAGACAGCCAGTGAGTCTCTCCTTTAGAGACATGTACGGAGGCAAAGCATTTCAGATGGCTTTCAGGAGCTAGCTAAACATGTCCGATTGGGGGATGGGGAACAAGGAAGGACTTTAGCTTTGGACACATGCCAGTTCCATCTGAAAAATTTAATAACAGCCAACTTTGCTACAGGCACTCATTTACTTAGTTCCAGAAGTAAATTAATGGAACAGAATTGGAAGCTGCAGGTGGGATGAATTAATGTCTTGCAGGGTTATTGGTAATGCCCAAAATGCTTTGTAAACGAAAAGGACTCCATAAAGATGTCATTTTAAATACCTTTATCACTGGGAGTAGCAAGATTAATAATGATGAAGCAAGTCAAGGAAGCAAAGTTGGATATTATTTTCTTTGTTTTTCATGCAAAGGGGAATGTGTCAAATTAATAAATGTTATATGATAGAGCCATACAATAAATTCCATCAAGGAGACGGGCGGCTCATTGGGTTATCCTGGTTCAAAGGACATCTAGCTATACATTATTAGTAAAACCTTTCTCCCTTGCTTTAAATGTTTCTCTTTGTTTCATACGGGCCAGAACTCAGGAGTTACGTATATGATCATGAACTACACATATTTGTGGTTTGACCCTTACTTCTTAAATAGTTCACCTCCCAACGTAGTTCCCATCGAGGTAATGTTGAAGTTATGTCAGTAATCCTCGTGGGTTACATGCTGTCCACACATTTACTCATTTAATCTTTGAAACAGCCTTGTGATATAAGTACCATTATTGTTCTTGCTTTACAGGTTTTAAAAAGTTGAGGCTTACAGGCATGATGTAACTTGCTCAGAAATACCATCCCACATCCATCTAGCCCCAAAAGTCTACACATTCACTGTGAGGAATATCTGTCCTCTGTGTGTGTTCACAGTGACCCAGCAGAGAAGATTCAGTGATGGGAAATGGACAATATTGCATTCATGTGGCCTCCCGTGTCCTCTTTTTCTCCCCTACGCCTACCTTCCTCTCTGCCCTCTTCCTCCATTTTGGCCTCATTTCAACTCTTCCCTTGACTTTTTTTTTTTTTTCCCAAAGGCAAATATGCCATGCGAGACCTCGTCCACAGGCTTCCAGGTGGGAACAACAGCAACAATGCGGCCAGTAAGGCCATGTCAGATGACACGGTGACAGCCGTCTGCTGCACCCTACATGAAGTGATCACCAAGAACATGGAGAACGCCAAGGCCTTACGCGATGCTGGCGGCATTGAGAAGTTGGTTGGCATCTCCAAAAGCAAAGGAGATAAGTAAGTCAGACAGTGACTTCGTATCTCTGTAGAATTTGGCATTGGTAGAATTAGTTCTAAGTGTGCTCAACATCCAATTGGTTTTGGGTAACACGACTGAATGTCCCTGGAAAACACATGTCTCTGATAACCAAGAGAAGGGAAATAGCATATGGTTTCCATATTCCATATGGTCTTCCCGCCCCATGATGAAAGCTGATCTTCCTGATAATCTCAATTTGATGAATAACTCATGACTTGGTGACTCCTACGTTACTAAGGTAAGAGAGACTTGACAATCCAGCGTGCACACACTAGCGTGTTCCTCCAACACAGACTAGACAACAAGCTTAACCTGAGTTTGTGAAGGTGTTTTGTGGTTGCTGTTCCTTTGTGGCTGCAGGTCCAACTATGGATGACAGGTCCACATCCTTTTGCCCTTTGCTTCTTCAGCTGTGCATAGCAAGTCATGCAGGGAGAGTGAGGGGAGCAAATGGTCGGGGGGAGTCAGCGAGATCTCAGTGTTGACCCACCATCCTCCTGTGTTAACTGTATATTTGGGGCAAATTGTTTAATTGAACAAGGCACCATGCCTATACTTTCCAGTCTAAAACTGAGGGAAAGGCCATCATAATATCCTAGAAGAAGTGATCATCAAATCTTAAAGGATGAATAGAAGTTTTCCAGGCAGAGCGGCTGGTGGTGAGGAAGGACTTGTTTGCAGGTGACATGAAGAGAGATAAGGCTCTGTGTCCAGGTAATGCACCTCCAAGAATGGAATTGTCCCCAGTCTGATTTGAGAATCAATGGTATCTTACTACATGCCACCTAAACATATCTACAGCAGCCAGAGCGTCTTTATATCAGCAAGCTGTCAGTGTTACAGAAACATTCACAAAACTTAATTAAATGTTGCCTCCTAGAAATCCCTCAGTGTAATCAATGAGATTAAGAGGGTAACCTTTTGTTATCAGAGGTCTACTTCTTGACTTTTCATTCCCTGCCTCCCTCATTTCTTTACATCTAAATGCCAAATAATTTTTCTTCTGTTGTTCAAGGCTGCGACGGGTGTGCTTTGAGACTTTTTGGAAATTCTCACATTATTTCATTTGATTCAGGATATTACCATTGTGTTAGAAAAGAAGTCTCAGCTTTCTATGTAAGCACCCTGATACCTCCCACTAAGTTCAATCAGCAATTTAGTATTAGTATTCAAAAACTTTTTGATATCAGGTAGAGGAGCCCCATTGGACTCATGTAATAATGGTGCAAGATGGAGTGTTGGTTTGAATTATACGTTGTTCTGTTGGACATCAGATAAATGGCTGTTCTACATAGACAGCAGACCACATGGTCTTCTTCACGTACCTTCAGTAGAATCTTGGAATCTCTAATGAAATGCTTCCCTGTTTTGAGCATTAAGAGCTTAATATGTTAATGCTTTTGTTAGCACACACACACAGGCAATGAAACCATCATCCACAGAAATGCTCTGACATATTTGTGCATATTGGTGAGATATTCAAAGATTGTTTTCTCTGAACTGTAAGACTAGAGAGTTTGAGGGGTGGTCTGGCATATATTAATTTCTTCCACCTGTTTGGGCATCGCTACTGCAGTAAATATCCTTCAATGGACCTTAAAGAGAAGAGAGCTTTTACCAGTCCTGTGGTAAAAGAAAATTACTTGGTGAAACTAATTTAAAAGTCACTTGAGGAAACCACCCATGAAAGAGCGTATACCCATGTTGCCAATCCAGAAAATGGTCCTATTAGGTCTTGTCCAATCTTGATTATTGTTAATGGGAAGTTTTTTTCACAATGGATGATCTCATAACAGTCCGCTGATTTGACTGGAAGTTTCTTTAAGGAATAGTGACATGTTTTATCTCATTGTTGCTTGACCTTTTTTTCCAATGTTAATAGTCAAGATTTACACCAAGTTTAATGAGAAGTGTTGAATTGGGTGGAGTTAGGCATCTTCCCAGTTCTCCTGCTTATCTCATCCATTCTTCGATGTGGCTTACCTCTTTTTCCAGGATTTATTTATTTATTATTTCAGGGGGGCGTGAGGAGAGAAAGTAGGGGGAGGAGCAGAGGAGTGAGAGAAAGAGAATCCCAAGCAGACTCCATGCTCCATGCAGAGCCCAACACAAGGTTTGATCCCATGACCCTGAAATCACAACCTGAGCTGAAATCCAGAGTTGGTGCTCAACCAACTGGGCCACCCAGGTGCCCCTTAACTCTTTTGTATATAATGACTAATTTGAGGATCAAAACAGGTTTTTATAACTGCAGATAGCCTCATCTCCTGCCTACACTTCAATTTGTTATTGCTTCTCAACAGCCTTAAAAGGAATCCAGAAGAATTATTCTGAATCTTAACACTAAACTCACCACTTCACTCAATTCTGTTATGACATGAGTCACTGAGATTCCCAAGGCCTTCTGGACATGTTTCAATGAAATAGGAATTCTTTCTTGAAAAGAGAGTTTTTGAAATTGGGGATTTGTTAATAACTAGAAAAGGGAGGGATAGCAGTTTGCTCTGTTAATTTACAAAATCCTTGCAAATATGTGTTCCCTAAAATGTCCTTAAAGAATTATTATCAGACATAAGTTTAATGATTTAAAAATTTCAGATAGCAGGATAAAACACAGGGGGAAAAATGTGCCTATCTGTGATTCTCCATTTTTAGTGCGTTTGTGTGTTTCATTTCTAAATATACACAAACTTAAACATGCCATGCTATTAGTGAGTCAGACTAGTGAGGTGCCAGTCACAGTCTGTTTGAACTGTGGCTTGCTAATACAGTCACCAGGACTGGGGTGAATATACCCACTACCAATTGCAACAACTGATATCCTCAGTCACACCTAATTTCACAACTTAGTGAAGATCAGATATTGGGGTCTTATAGGAGTCTTATACTACCATTTTCATGTCTTGATAACTTAAACTGTTCTTTTCACATAATTTTAAATACACATTATGGACATTCTGTCACATCCATTTATTTCAAAAGTACATTTGTGTTTTTTCTAATTTTAAAAATTATATAGGAAATAGTGTATTGAATGTGTCACTGTGTTTTGTCATAAGACAGAAAAGCTGTTAACATTCTCAACTGTTACTTGTCAGTAAGGAACTGTGTATTGTGGCTTTAGCTATAGTCACTTGTCACATTAGAAACTCTCAATTGTTCAAGTCCTTCAGTCAACAGTTATAGTTGTTCAAGCAGAAGTTGCTATGGTACCAGTCTAGTGATGGACTTTTAACGTCTGAAAAAAGCAATGTTTGTTTGACCATCATATGCTAGTATGACACTGTAGTATATTGACATTTTAATTGAGAGGTTAAAACCCAGTATTCATTACACATTCATAGTCTTTTTCTATTTTGTAACTAAGCAAGAAGTAGAAACAAAAAATTACACTGTTTTCAAGGAATTTTTGCATACTAAGTATGTCTCAACTACTTTACCACTACCTGAATATTCATGTATGTTCCTCAAGAGTTGCTTGACTATTATCATGGACAAATAACTAGCTAACAGTGATAAAATACAGCAAAACATAACAGCATTGTTCAGGACCGATTACATAAGATTAACATGTCCCTGCAGCTGCAAACATGAAAAGCTCTACAAGTCTGTCTTTAAATCAAAGGAATTTAATGACACTAGCATAAATTATACAGTCATTGAGTGGCCATCCATTTTAGTAAATGAAAATACATATGTTACTTAGATATAGTTCATCTTTCATAGAGAAAAAAAGTTTGGAATTTACTTTCTTTTTTCCTTTAAAAGTACATGATATATGATGCCTGGGTGGCTTAGTTGGTTAAGCAGCTGTCTTCGGCTCAGGTCATGATCCCAGCGTCCTGGGATCGAGTCTCACATCGGGCTCCTTGCTCAGCAGGGAGCCTGCTTCTCCCTCTGCCTCTGCCTGCCACTCTGTCTGCCTCTGCTCACTCTTTCTGACAAATAAATAAATAAAATCTTAAAAAAAAAATTGGGGGGATGCCTGGGTGGCTCAGTTGGTTGGACGACATGCCTCAGGTCATGATCCTGGAGTTCCGGGATCGAGTCCCACATCGGGCTACCAGCTCCATGGGAAGTCTGCTTCTCTCTCTGACCTTCTCCTCGTTCATGCTCTCTCTCACTGTCTCTCTATCAAATAAATAAATAAAATATTTTTTTAAAAAGTACATGATATATGCAACTATGCATGACTTGTTGAACACTACATCTGAAAGTAGTGATGTACTATATGTTGGCTAATTGAATTTAAATTAAAAAAAAAAGAAAACCAAAAGTAATAAATGAATGAATGAATGAATAAAAATACATGATATGACTAGCATTTTCAAACACAGCCAAAGTTGAATTCCATCTCAGCAATAAAAATAGGAAGAATGATTGTTACTGTTACCAGTGAGTAGATGGAGGAAGGAACCTTAAGCTTACTTGGTCTAAATTGCAAGCTCGAAGAACCAGGAATGTATACACACATCATGGACCATTTATTAATATCGTATAATTCCAATCCAACGTGCATAGCCTCACAACAGCCACTTAGTCTGGCTCTCAAATCCAACCTCAACCTTATCCCATCTCACCATCTGCTCAATTTCTATTTCAAAAGCCATTTTATTTCAAAGGCATTTTTGGTCTCCATTCAGATTTTCCCTTCTGGGAGTCCTTGGGCGGCCACAGCACTGGTCAGCTTCAGGGGCAGACTTTACATTGGGGTCCTTGTGAATGGTTATGTCCTGCTTGATTCTAGGCATCACCATACACATAGACTGGGGATCAGCAATCTATGGCCCAGGGGCCAAATCCCACCTACCTACCTATGTAAATAGCATTTGCTGGGAATGCAGCCATCTCCACTCACTGATATATTATTTATGATGCCTCTCATGCTACAGTTGCAGAGCTGAGTAGCTGCGATCGAGACCATATGGCCCTCCAAAGTAGAGAATATTTATTATCTGACCCTTTAGGAAAAAAATATGCCAGCTCCTGAGATAGGCCATGGTGTCACTGGCAACCAGTAGAGTTGTGCAGCTGGTTGTGGAACGAGCTGTTAGAATAGAGCATCTACAGGTAATTAACAGTTTCCCTGTTCAAATTCCAAGGATCTGATCAAGGGAAATCAACATTACTTTATGGACCTCATGTCCTTTTTTTTATTAATTATTTTTATTAACGTATAATGTATTATTTGCCCCAGGGATACAGGTTTATGAACCGTCAGGCTTACACACTTCACAGCACTCACCATATCACATACCCTCCCCAGTGTCCATAGCCCAACCACCCGGACCTCATGTCTTTTTTAAGACACAGATGGGCACTGACCCCAAAGTCACAATATTGAGCTAGCATTGCATAGCTATTTTAAAGCCATGACTTGAGAAAATGCTAAGTACCACTAGTCCAAAGGTTTATGTGATTTTAGTTTCTCCCCATGATCCACAGGACGGAACTTTAATTGCACACAGGGCTTTATCTATAGATGTTCCTTTATCTATCCTTTATCTATAGATGCATTCCTCCGTGTAAGTGTAAGAGTGGATGTGCACACCTCTTCCTCTGCTGCCCATCCCTCAGGCAAATGGAGAGCAATTCCCCATCATCTCACAGGCATGTAGAGCCAATACTCTATATGCCCTCCTGTTTCAGTTGAGAAAATGAGTATTTTGTTTTCTTCTTACTACACAGATATTACACAACATAGCTATTAAAACACCCAACCCTGGCCTTTACTGATCACTATTTTTCTCTTTTTTCTGTTCCACTACATCTGCATTCAGACTCAAGGCTCTGCTCTTCCGTTTGCATTTTGAAAATCCTTTGCCAAATTGAATGCCTTCCTCTCTTGCCCTCATGGGTATGTTGAGGAGAATAGGGTTGCAGACTAGTAGACCATCCCCTGCATTCCCCCGACTGAGAAGGAAAGAGCCAGAGGCCATCAGGACATGATTCCTGTAAATTTTGTAAATTCCTGATGAGTCAATGTCCGTCTGAAGCCCAGCTGCCCCACTTCACCGCCTTACATGTCTTGTTTCTTTTCCAGACACTCTCCAAAAGTGGTCAAGGCTGCATCTCAGGTCCTGAACAGCATGTGGCAGTACCGAGATCTGAGGAGTCTCTACAAAAAGGTAATGTTTGCTTTACCTTCTTGCTTCATGGTTCACACAGGCCCTGAGACCACAGACCCAGTATTGGATCATAATAAGGTGCATCATAGATATGGAAAGGACTTGTCCAACAGTCTGAGTAACTGAAACACAACTAAAGCAAGACAATCAATGAAGAAGTAGAAGCAAGGGTCACTAAATGTCCCTGGACAGACACTAAAATCCATGAATCTTCTGGATTGGACAGACCCATGCTCATAGGGTCTTACCCTAGATTGTCCTATGGGAAAAAAAATAAGCATCTTTTCCTCAGTGTCCATATTATATAGACTAACAGACAATAGACTAAAAATTAATTAACTGAGTAATTTTGCAAAAAAAAAAAAAAGCATAGACATTGGCAATAATTTTGGAGAGAAGATGAAAAAATATGTATATATATGGCAATTCAGGAAGCTGAGAAGTATCACAGCCCAAGAACAAGGAGGAGAAGACCTGATATCTGGCCCTATATGCCTAGCCCTGACCCTCACTGAGTCACTACCTATGGGGAGAGCTGATGTTCCTGATGGTGGCTGCTTATTAGGGGAAGAAGCTGAGCATTTGTCCACCACACTCTCAGGAGTCAGGAGGGAGTTTATATTATACATTTCACAGGGATGTTAATCTCCAAAATGGTTTAAAAATAAAATCATCAAGGAAAAATGTCACATCTAGACACTTTTATTCTATACCTCATTTCCAAGGGATACTAAATAAAGGGTGTGTAACTCTTCCTTTTCAGTTAGAAGGGGAGAATTTTTTTAACAGTGTATCCAGAAGTTGTTTTTATTGTGATCAGACTGGCAAATGTGGGTAGTTTAAATGACTTATGATCACATGATAGATTTGAGGAAACAGATAGGAATAGAGAGCATCCCTAGTCACAGGGAGCACCTGTAGGCTTGGGTCTTGGTAGGGAGTAGAAAACCTAAGCAGGTCTGGGAGGGGGGCCTGGGCTTCCTCACCAACTTCCCAGAGTACCTCCTTGCAGCCCCCTGGCCACCACCATGGAGGAGGAGAGGGAGCCAAAGTCACTGCTTCTTTCATTCCCTGCCTATGAGTCTCGAGGTGGGCATATGGGAATGCAGCAAGAGGTTCACACCACAGAGAGTAAGACCCATCTTGCCAGAAGGAAAATCTGTCTTTTTCTAAGCCAGTGGGAAACAGTAAATATTTAATAATGGGTTCTACTAAGTTAGCGTCTGTTTCTAGACTTTCCCCTAGGCCTTTCTATTTCCCTTATGCTCTCATTACTTTGCACTTTTTTTTTTTAACAAATTTAGCCTATATATTTCTCTTTCAAGATTTTCCCATTTGTTAAGAGCAAGTATGTTTATGTTGAGACAGAGATGGCAAAATATAGTGTTCGGGGAGTGTTGTAGATAGATTATATTCTTTTCTAAATATTTTGCATGTTGGGATAAGCCCTTCTCTCAAACATTTTGAGTCACATTTTGTTTTGCTTGAAATTCGCATCCCAGTGTCCCTACTTAGTTCCTTCATGACTCCTCCAGGAGCCGAATGAATTCTCTCCCAGGGCAGGATCCTTCAGCTCAACAAGCAGCTGGACAAGAAGAACTTGATATAAATTAGAAGGGAACTGGTTGTTCTGAGTCACTGGCTCCAGAAGCTCAAAGAAATATTACTGCCTCAAATAAGCTCCACTTTCCCTTGGATCTTGAACAGTTCTTTGCTGAAATACACCTTATCCTACTTATGTGCATTGAAGGGAAACTGCTTTTAGAGACTCCACAAGTTATTTGTTGAATGGTAGTGTGAGTTTTCCATCTTAGTTTTTTTTCTAGGTTGGTAGTAGAGTTCAAAAGTGTAATTGTCTTTTTGTTTTCATGAAGAAAAAGAATGTGTTGACAGGAATTTAATGGAGCTAAAAATCAAGAGCTAAAGATGGTTTAAAATGTGTTTCCTGTGAGGACATTCAAGGAGGATGATCTAGAGAAACTGATGCTGATGGTTTCAGTTGACCTATGGTGATGTTTTTAGTTGACCCTTGATTTAAAAAGATGGA
This sequence comes from Mellivora capensis, assembly GCA_004024625.1. NCBI lineage: Eukaryota > Metazoa > Chordata > Mammalia > Carnivora > Mustelidae > Mellivora > Mellivora capensis. Next base: position 37,323 of record PISX010000486.1, on the reverse strand, counting down.
GAAAGAGCCGTTCTTAATAATTTCCAAATTATGCAGTTGTTAAATGAAATGAGGACCTTTATGCTCAATATCATAATAGCAAAGATCAAAATTCTCAAAAGCTTTTCTTTTTGAAAAATCCTTTGGTAAGAAGACCAAATTCATTCATCCTTATGAATTGTTGTTAATCAGTGGGGAAATAGATTTCCTTTTTGTTCTTCCTTGACAGTTTACATATCATTAAAAAAAAACTTTTGATTCATATATTTTAATTCTCTATACTTCAAATCTGTTTATTAAACATCTATTATAGGCTTAAAGAAAGAATAGTTTCAGGGAAAACCTAAGACAAGGGAAGCAGCAAATGTGGATGAAAATGAAGTATGGAATAATTACTGGTAACTTCATTAGTTTCAGAAATATGTTCTATAGACTTACTGGATGGGGTAAGGAAAATTATCGAGCAAAATCTCAAAGAATTCATGGAGGTTGCATAAATTAGGAGATAAAGCTTAAGGGCATTATGCATAAGAGGAAAACTTGAGTAGGGAGAGAGAAATTGAAATGAAAATGGCATATCTATGGGACAGAATTAAAGGTCCATCTGTCACTGGCTAATTCCCTCCCAGGACTCAGGCACAGTGGCCAGAATCTCATTCTGTTAGCTCAATGACTTTATTTTACTTTGAGAGAAACATTTAATAAATCAGAATATTCTTCCAACCAGGTGTGTTGACCAACACAAAATTACGTTTGATTCCTGAGACATGGTGAGCAAAACATATTTGTGTTGTCTGAACCTTCAATTTCAGGGAGGCCTGGACTTCTGACTTTTCTCCCCTAAAGGAAAATATATAATTCCAGAAGAATGTTATCACATGTTTCATACACCACCTGTTGTTTTTTTTTTTTAACAAGTCCTTAAGTTTGGACAACCACAAATACAAACCTTAAAAAATTTTTTTCAGCTGCATCATCCCAGAGACTGTTTTCTAAAGGAAAAAAGATGACCATTAGGAGCAGACTTGATATAGGGATGGAAGAGAAACTGGAGGCCATCAGTTCTTGACTTTTGGGAAACTGTACTTTAAGAAAATGAGGTCACTGATATAATGGGGTGCTTATGTTTGACTAGGCTGAGGACTGTTGGGAGAGCTGGTTTTGGAGGAAAGGAGACAAAAATCAAGGAGAAGGAGACATAGAATTATAAGATTACAGAAATCATTGTTTGTAAACCCTTATATAATATCTTCATAACCTGTACAGCATCTTCCAGAACTAGTTACATTGGTTAGGATAAAGGCTATGCTGTTCTAATAGAAAGACTCAAAAATGTAGAAGCTCAAATGAAACAGGTATCTGCTTCCCACTCATGGGATTATACCCGGCTGGGCAGATGGCTGGGACCAGCAGAGGATCCTGGGAGCCATCTTGTTGCTTTGCCTTATTGTCCTTGCCTTTGTAGGAAAAGTTCCCTATCTCATTCATCTCTCATTCCAGCCCACAAGGAGAGAGAGAGGGGAAGTGAGGACCAGTGATGTCCTTGTAAGCAAGTGATACAAAAAATTTCTGGGCTCCTGCTCACATCCCTGGACCAAGAACTCAGTCACATGACCACCCCCAGCTGCAAGGCAGGACGGGAAGAGTGGGCAAGCCAGGATCCTTGCTGAACTTTATGGCGGGAGGAAGGTGGTTCCTTTACTGAAAGAAGAAAGGCAGTATCAGCTTCTATAGTCATTTCCTTGTGTTCAAATACATTTAATATCAATTGTATTCACCGTCTAATGAGGCCTATTATTCCCTTTCAGGATGGCTGTAGTCATTCAGAACTTCTTACTTGCATTAAGTAAAAATCTCTTTATCAGCAGCTTCCACCCTCCAGTGCCATTCTGAAAAGTCTAATTTCTCTTCTCTGTGATAGCCTTCCTGCATTTGAAGTAGCCATTCTGTCTCCAGGAGGTCATCCCTGTTCAGGCGCGACATGCTCAGTTCTAATATATCAGCATTTCCACAACCTTCACCAGAGACTCTCATGTTTTGCTACACCCATGCGGATGCGGATTTGTCAGATCCTTTCTGAAAAGTCACACCCCAGGATGAGTATATTCCACCAACTTTAGTTCAAGCAGAAGAAAGAGGGGGCACTGCTTCCCTGATGCGAGGCACTCACCTGCTAATGAGGGTTGAGAGCAAGTCAGTGTCCGAAGGATCCGGTGAAGTACAAAAAGCATAGGACTTAGAATCAATGGCCAGAGATTCAAGGTGCAGCATAACTAGGCAAGCTCCCTGCCTATCAGGTATGGACTGACTTTGGGCAGCCTGTGGCGCCTTCCTGCTGGTGGACAGTGGGTAGACTTTTGGTTCACTGGGACTCACAGATGTGCTGGAGCATCTGGAATGTCCTCAGAGCCCTGTGGATTTGGGAGGCTGGGGCCTCCTTGATGCCTGCCTTCTGCTTTGCATACCAGTCTGTAACTTTCAGCCTGGGTGTCAAAGACCCTTCACATCCTTTCATGGACATGGTAGGCATCTCCCCATCAGTCCCATCCCCGTCCCTTGCTTTTCTCAATCATGAAGTAAATGTCATGACACATGGCCCAGTGGGATTGGTGTTTGTGCCTGATGGGACAGTCATCATCAAAGAACTTTGTAAACTGGAAAGTCATATACCAACGGGAGCTCTGGCTGTTAGTTCTGAAACCATTCACGCCATTTGGCTGCCAAATGCTCTCTGCCATCCTGTCCACTGGGAGCTGGATATTTGGATGCAGGGGTTTCATTTTGTTGTTGTCATCACAATCATCATTCACTTCCACATTTTCACAGCTCTCTCCCCCTCGGTTTCTCCACCCTCTCTCTCGCCAACCCCTAGATGCCTCTCCAGTGCCCGGCTTGCACTCCAGAGGTATAAGTAAATCAGATTACATAGGCTTTTATAAGAAGGCCAGTAATGACAATGCTAGTGGCCATGGTTTTAGAAGAGAATTATATGCTATTATTTCATATAGTGCTAATCTGGGTGTGTGCGGGTCAGCTGTGCCAAAGGCTCATGTTAGGGAGGATCACAGAGACATCTAGGACTGCAATAAGCAGTCTGACTTAGTAAAGAGCATGCCATGTTTCCCTGATACATGGTCTTGCTGTGATCCTGTACGTTTCTAGTCTGAACACTGTGTAGTAAAATCACCTCACTCACAGAAATAGCCTTCAGGTGACTCCTAGGACATCACTGTCCCCTGAGTTACCTCAAATTGTCTGATGGCTGCTTCTCCATCCTTCTTGGACTCATCTTCCCATTCATTCTCAAATGTTGACATCCCCCCGGGTTCTGTATCTAGATCTTTCTTATCTCACACACGACCTCCTCTCCTGGCTTCAGTTACTACCCACATCTACGAGTCTCCCAAATCTGTTTCTCTATATATCTGGCCACCTGTCAGATAACTTGCATTCTCAGAGCACCTTGAACAAAACCAGATCTCAAACCTGCCTGCAGTTCTGGGTTCGAGTCCTCTTCTTGCAACCTCCCTCACCTAAAGCCGTACTCAGGAACCATCCCTGGCTCTCGCCTCTCTCTCTATGGTCATGGCCAGAAAGTGGGCTTCTTTCCTCAGTTCATTGCCACAGACCCCTAAGTGGGCTCCCCACCTTCGGGCTGCCTCCTCTCCAGGCCATTCTCCAAATGGCAGCCAGGGGGAGCTCTTTAAAAAGCAAATTTGACTAAATGACTCCTTGGGACCAAACCTTCCTGTGGCTCCCTTTGCCTTAGGAAAGAGTCCAAACATCTCAGCACAGTCCATGAGACCTTCCAGGAGCATCTCATCCACAGCCCATCCTGGGCTTCCTACCTACATTTGACCACCAGCTATACTGAATCTCTGTGTCCCCTGTTCAGTTTCCCTCCTCCTTTCCCCCCACCCTCCATGGTCTGCCCCACCAGTACCTCAGTCAGCACCCTACTTGCCCCCCTAATCTTCTTCATTTTTCCTATATTTTTATATTACCTCCCCTGGAAATCATCTCCCTGACCTCTTCACCAGGGCTGCATTAAGGTCATTCCTGAGTAATCTAAAATGATGGGAAGGTATATTCGTTTGAATGAATAAAGAAGTTTTAATTCAAACTTGTAAAGAATGATTTTTAAGCATTATGAATAGTTTGAGCTTACAGCAAAAAATGTCGCCACAGAAGGTGCTGTAATATTTAATATCTAGGTAGGATTTATTTGTACTTTTATAGAAAACAATTTTCTTCCTTGGTTCAAATGTTAATTGTGGGAGGATTTGAATTATGAACTTCTATTACAAGTCATTTCTTAAGAGAAATTGCAATGAAATTTGCCTCCAACTCTAGTACAATTAAAATACAAACTCCTAATGAGCAAAATTCTGAATTCCATGCAAAATGAGCAAACACTGCATGAAAGAGACTGCTTTACTATGTGCTAGAAAATAGGAATAAAGAAAATGAAATAAATCATATCTGGCCCACTGGCAAAAATAAAGTAGAGGACTTAACTTTTTTAAAAATTGAAGTTCTCCGTTTACTTGAACTATTCTGATTACTCTGTTCTCCAAACTTCTAATTCCCCTCTTGGCCGCCAGTGTCTGAAGGTTTTGAATGTAACACACAGCTTAATGACATGGAAAATTGGAATTTATTGCATTCCTAGCTGGGAGAGATCATTGTTTTATTGGTCTTCATGAGGCGTTAGGTCCAAGACCAATTTGGGGGATCTTCCTGAACACAAAATTCAGTTAACAGGATTTGGCTTTAAAATGTATGTGGCCTGTTTGGCTTTCAAGTGTTATTTACTTAGCCATCACCTAAAACCTTAGCTTGTTTACCACTGGGACTCAGATTTGAATAGGTTTTAGCACACTGTTTTTAGGCTTTGGATCCAGATCTTTCTTCAATTATAGTTAAATAGTATTACATTAATATTTAATCATTAAAAAAGCAAATGAGATCTTCATGTTGGCACACATATTGGGGCAAAATAACCTCTTTATAAGGAATTCCAGCTAGCAAGCCTGGACATTTCACTGGCTGGCGATGAGTTCCCACCTTGGTTGTGGTTGGTCCCTCTGTCATGCTGCCAGCCAGGTGGTTCCCTGCCACCTGCCGTGACATTGGTCTCATGTGGGACTCGTTCCTAGAGCCCCCGCTCAGCACAGCAGGTCCCTATTATTCTCCAGTGTCTACCTGCACCTCCAGGCCCACGTGCTGGTCTCTGGGTCTTGGCGGTCTCAGCTGGAAAGGCAGCCCCATAAAGACTACCCCAGAGGGTTCTGAGAAAAGCATCAGTAGCAACCTGGAGTCACCCCAGGCCATCCTGTGTGATGCCAGGGGACCCACCTCAGGGTGATTACTAAGTGAGACATGGATCTCCAGGTACAGCGGACCTGCTCTGTCCTCTGAGACACAGACATGTCCTGAGATGAAGGGAAGGTAGCAGGAAGGTTCAAGGCACCACAGCGGAAATGCCTCTGAGTACTGCGTACTGAAAGAAGGAGATGAGGAAGGAGGGGGCTTTCTGCTCTTTCATCTGCTTGCTTCTGTCTGGATTTCCTGCTGAGAAAACATGCTGGGCTCTTAAAACAGACCCTGCAAAGTTACCGTGGAAAGGGATAGGGCCATCCCTACTGGTAAGTAGGAGGTCACAATTTTTCCAGTCGAATCAAAGCCAGATTAAACGTCGGAATCACACTCCTGATGATAATCTGGGTTAGAAAGCAAACTAAATCTTCTCCACTACTGTTCCTTGCCCAGTGTTTTACAGCTGTGCTCCTATAGCGGCCCCCACCCAGAACATCAGTGTTGTTCACAGTGAGCTTGTGTCTCGAAGAACGTCAGGCTGCATGGGCTTGAGACTGAGTTAGGTCACATTTCTCTGGATAGAGATATTGTATTCATTCTTGCCATTTGGATGAAAGAAGCAGAACATAAAACTAATCTTTAAATTCCTTCCTTTTATTGTCAGGAAGATAGACTCTCATGTTGCGCGCACCATTCAGCCGGTAACTAATGAGCTTGGGTAGGAGTGGAGTCATACCCTTCACGGCCTGTCTCACACGGGGCTCCCTTCTCTTACCGCTACTATATTAGTTTCATTGGCTCTTGCTACCACCGCACTCACAAAACAAGAAATCAGTAAGTAATTATGGATAGGTGAGGGATGCCTGCAGATTTCCTCCAATGTCCAAAATCAAAGAGGACGAGAGTGGACACATCCTTCTTTTGGAGGCCGTGACATGCAGTCTTGATGCCCACATATGGAAGCCATGGGCTCATGCTTATCCTTTCATCACCCTCATCTTCTGAACACAAAAAATCAGTACTGGATCGCATTGAGGACTGGACAGATGTTCTGGAAGATTGTCAAGAAAAAAGCACAACATGGTCAAAATTCAAAATTTTGACCTTTAAGCTTTGTGGTAAAGAGGACTTTTTGCAGGTTGCCATTTTGAGAATTAATAGGTTTTTCGCTTTGAGAGTATCTAAGATGGTGTTGGAGAAGCCATAAATCCTCTATGATCATAAATTAAACCACTGAATGTAGAGCTGTCATTTTACCAAGGAAATTGCTTGCCAGGAATTTATTAATCTTCCTGCTGTGCCGGAAAACTCTTCACCATGAGATGACTGGAAGGACGTAAGGACGTTTGGCCAGATTTTAAAACAACCCAAGTCCAGTGTCCTGAAGACTTATCATAGTAACTCCTTGGGTTCTTTCTGTTCTAAATCACTTGATGTCAAGTTGGGGTAAAAAACAAAAAGGCAGAGGTTAAACTCAGTCCTGGTACTGTCTGCTCCATAAATCCGGGCGTTTGCTTGTTGACGTTTGTATCGACAAATAGGTCTTCTTTCATGAGGTCCTCTGACCTCTCTGAGACACTTCTCAGACACTCATCATATGATATCTGTCCAAAAACAAAGGCACAAATGGGAACAGAAGCAAAAATCAATTGCGCAAAAGTAGAAATCGATGCCCATGGCAGTTGCTAAACAAGAAGTGACTAAGTTATAGCTCTTCCTGGGGACGAATCTCCACGTTGGGCAATCCTGCAGAGCAGCACCCAAACTGAACATTTCCTCCATGCCTCCACTTTTCCACAAGACTTTACCCATAACATTTTATACCAAAACCTATGAAAATACCCCAGAGACAAAACACAGGGCAAAAGGATCGAATCCGGTGTTAGAAAACTCACAAAGTTTAATGTAAGTCTACAAGCATTCTTGTTTTGAACTTGAAGCAATTAACTGTAACCCATGCCACTACCACCACCCCCTACCCCGCTTCCTCAGTGGATGGCAGTAGTTGGGATAACATTATGTCTATGTGGGCCCTCATTGCTTGAGCAGGAAGAGTGTGCTTGGTTTCTTCCCCTCCCCCCGCCCTCACCTAAGCTGTTCTTACTGTGTCCCAATGTCACCCACCCACCAGGCTCTGTCAGGGAAGGAGGAAGAGAGGAGAGCAGAGTTGAGCCTGCCCCGTGCATTTGTAGCCTGACATTGGTCCACTCTGCTTTCAAGAGATGCTCATGTTCTAGTTCCTTCTCTCATGGGAGCAGTCATATCATTTGCTCAGAAGTACTACCTCCCAACTGAGAACCCCTGTTCTGGAGCTGTCTTCTCCAGCTACCACTCTGATTTCTCCATCAGCCTCAGCCAGGGGGATGCACATTTTGTGTCCCTGTCACACAGGTAGTTTTGGAAGAGGAAGAGTATGCTTTGGGAATACACAGTTCTTCACAGGCCTTGGAAGGGGTCCAGGCAGTGGATAGGTCTGAAACAGAAGGTGTTTGAGCTCCATGGTCGGTCCACCCCACCACAGACTCTGTGTGTCCCCCTGCCAGGGGGCACTGAAGACACCAGGCCCTGCAACCCCTACCCTCCAGAGAGTTCATGGTCACGATGAATAGGTAGTTCACTCTCCATGCTTCAGGAGAGAGAAGATCAGGAACACCCAGTGTGCTGACCACCTCCAAGGAAGCTCTCCCCGCTTGCAAGTTCTTTCGCTATTTCTCAGCCCAATTTTATAGAATCCAGAAATGAGACATGTGCTAACCCCACAGATTCTATTTTGTCTTTTGTCTCACATAAGAGTGTAACAGTCCTGGTCTGATGTCACACCTCCCAGATCAGGGATTCTAGCTCTTTCTATCAGTACTCACCATCATGTGCCTTCTCCAGCATCGGTTGGCACTCTGTCCATGCTCCAAGCAGCTGGAAAGGGAAAGAGCAGAGGGCAGAGCTTAAATACTCTCGGGTCTTCATCACGTGGTCAGAGCTCCCTGTGGGGGAGCTGGGAATGAGCCTGACTGAAAAAACAGTTTTTATTACAAAGTGGAAAAAAATGAAAGAAAGGGCCCCCAAGATGCTTACACCCACAACATTCACGTGATGTGGGCACCAACACCAGTGATCCTTTTGGTATCAGTTTTTATGAAAACCACATTCTTGAGAGATCCCCCAGTGCTTTCATTTAATTGAAAGTGCACCTACAGTAACCTCCAGTTGGCTTCAATTATGAAAACTGTCCCAAGTCCATGAGTGTCCTTACTCCATGCAGAGAGACCAGTTCAGTGGGGGAGTGAGGAAGAACTGTAGGTTTTCAGACTCTTTTTGTCACTTGAGCAGTAGAAAGTACATGAGCGGTGCCCCAGAGAAGAAGTGAGGAGGTCACAGGATGGGGATACACCTCAGATGTGTCCTGTGGTTGCTCCTTGACCTGCGGTAGGTACAGAGCCCCTAACAGGCTGTCCACAGTCCCCTATGATGAGGCTGAAACCCACAGCATCAGAAATAGAACATGCACACCAGTAGTTTTTTCCTCTGTGCCAGTCTGTACTGTCATACCCCCATTGTCTCTCCCTTTGTACAATAGCATGCGATTTCTCTTGGAGCCATCTTCTTTGTTTTTTAACTTACTGTATTTTATTTAAATTCATTTAATTAACATATAGTGTATTATTCGTTTCAGAGGTAGAGTTCAGTGATTCATCAGTTGCATAGAACACCCAGTGCTCATCCCATCACGTGCCCTCCGGAATGCCCATCCCCCCACCCGTCTCCCCCCAATAAACCCCTTCCCCCGCAATGATGTATGTGGGTAGAACTAGAGGGTATTATGCTAAGTGAAATAAGGCAATTAAAGAAAGGCAATTATCATAGGATTTCACTCATGTGTGGAATTTAAGAAACAAAACAGAGGTTCATAGGGGAAGAGAGGGAAAAATAAAATAGGATGAAATCAGACAGGGAGACAAACCATAAGAGACTCTTAACTATAGGAAACAAACTGGAGCCATCTTCTTCTTCTTTTTTTTTTTTTTAAGATTTTATCCATTCACTTGACACAGAGAGAGAGAGAGAGATCTCAAGTAGGCAGAGAGGCAGGCAGAGAGGGAGAGGGGGAAGCAGGCTCCCACCAAGCAGAGAGCCGGACGTGGGGCTCGATCCCAGGACCCTGAGATCATGGCCCAAGCCGAAGGCAGACGCCCAACCCACTGAGCCACCCAGATGCCCCTTCTTCTGGAGCCATCTTCTTAATGACCATTCCTAGTTACTTCATTCATTCAACACATGTTTATTGAGTATCTCTTCTACCCTAAGCTCCATTCTAGGTATTGGAAATACAATAGTGAATATCTACATATCGGAGTAACTTTCCACATACATACTAGCACTTTTATGCATTATTTCTTGGTTGTTTTATTTTATGCTTATCTTTCTCTGGTTCTATTCTAAAATATAAAAAAAAATTTCTTACTTAATATCCAGGTTTTTTGAAGACATCCTCTTTGAGTGAGAACCCTTCTGTGTTGATTTTCCTCTTGTTTCTTCTGCCTCCCCCACTGGTCATTCCTGCTCTGTGGGGACACATTCTCTTTGTACTTCTGTCTTAAAAATGAGAAATGTCCTCTCCTGACCATCCTCCTCCATTTCCGCCTTCCCACTTCCTGTCCTCATATTCCCCGCACTTCACAGACACGTTTCTAGAAAATTTGGAGTTCTCACTTTCCGTTTTATGCTTCAGCCCCTGAGGTCTGACATGATGATGCCTGTCCCCACGACTCTGTTGAAATTGCTCCTAATTGCGATGTTCAACTAGCTCCATTGTCTATATTAATCAGGGAAGGCTTCCAGCTGTAACAAGCAGACCTAAACATGCAGTGATGCCACGTGATAGAAGATTTTCCTGCTCATTAAACCATCTGGACAGGTGTCCATGCGGGCAGCTCAGCTCTTTGTACATTCAGGAGCCCAGAGTCCCCACCGCCTGCTGTAAAGTCTGCCACCGGACCTGGTGATGGCCCATCCTATCCCCTCGTGTTCCATGGGTGATACCTCCATCACGTGGCCATATGCAGCTGCAAGGAAAGCTGGGACGTGGGGCCTAGATGTGTGTCCGGGAACAAAAGGAAATGGATTTGGAAGAGCAGTGAGCGGTCCTGGCTACATCCTCCTCCCTTACGTGATCTCCACCAGCCTTTCTGCCACCATGCTTTCCAGCCTGGTTTTTCTCCGACTTTGCAGGACCCTCCACCTCGGGTTTTTTTTTTGGGGGGGGGGTTGTTTGTTTTTTTTACAGACTCCTGATCTTCCCTGAGGCTTCTTCTTTGTTTTCCACACTCTACCTTCTATTGCAGATGACCTCATCAGCTCCCATGCTCTTAGAACACAATTGAATGCCAATGGCGTCCACGTCTACTTCTCTATATGGTCTTCACTCCTGAATTCAAAGCTTGTATTTACAGTCACACGGTGACTGTAAAGTCACCGTGTGATGTCTCCACTTCAGTGGACGACAAGTTCTGACAGGGCACACATGACAAGCAGCTCTTCAGACCTTCCCCGAATCCGTTGTTCTTGCTTCATTGCCCATCTCAGCAAATAGCACCTAGCCCACCTGGTTGTTCTTTTCCAGGAGTTATCTAAGTGTACATCTTCCTCCCTTATCTCCACCATATTTTGCACCAAGACCTGTGGACTGTACCTCTCCTGTCTTTATTTCCATCACCATCTGTCACTAGTGCTGGTCCGATTGCTGCCTGATTGGTTTTGTGGAATCTATATTACCAGCTTCAATCTATTTTTCCATTAAGCATTCCGAATCCACTTTGATAAATCCAAATCTAACCTCATCAGTGTCCTGGTTAAAAGTCTTCAGTAGCTTCCAGTGTCTCTCTTACCCATCTCTCTAAGCTCACCTCCCTCTACCCTCCCCTCAATCACTTTCTTTCAGCCACACTGTCTCTCTTTTTCTTCCTGGCAGATGCAAGGGTGTGCCAACCTCAGGTCCTTTGCACTGCCCAGGCACAGAAAAATGCCTTCCCTCCTCTCCTACCAAACCTGTCTCTTTCCATCTCAGTGTCACTGTCTCTTGCTCAAGGAAATCTCCCTCTCTCCAATCCTCTAAGGCTGGGAAAGAGCCCTTTCCTTAATATGTACTTTTTCTTCATGGCTCTTACTGAAAATGTAACATGATGCGATCACATTTTAAATGTCCATCTCCCCTCCATCTCCCTCTCAGGAGTCCTTCCTACCCCTCTCCGCTCTAGCCCCATTCCCAGCACAGTTCCAGGTACTTATTCCTGTTTCTGAAATAACTGCAACAAGGCCACTACCCCAGAGTTGAAGCTTACCAGAAGACGCACACAGTGACTCTCCTTGCGTGTCCATGGTCTGCAGCGCTTTCAAGTAGGGCGGAATGTGGAGACCTCGAGGTTAGGCCCTGGGGTGAGCTTTGAACTTACTGACCACTGATGAGTACAGATATAAGAGACTTGACTCTTCAGATGTCAGAGTGGGGCATTCTAGAAGTGAGCCGTTTGGATTCATTAAACCTAAAGACTGGGCTTTCTTCTATTCACCCCAAATTTAACTCTGAGGCACTAACTAGAACAAAGGGGGCATTCATTCTTAAAGATCATCCACCTCAGGCCTTTGTTTTAAGGCCTCAGAAGTGACACCAGGAAACAAAAGACCAAACTCTTCTTTATTCCATTTCCTGTGTGTTTTTTCCACATTCCAATGGTACCAGCTAACTCCTGGTAGTTAACAATGGTATGCTTTCTTTGACCAAATTACATACATTTCTTTCCAACTTGTCAAATCTCGGTGATACTGATTCTTTAGAATTAGGCCCATGGCAGTAAATTAAATTCCTGAAATGCATGTACGAGGTATTTGCTTTTTGAAAGATGGTACAAGTTTCCCCCAGATCCGAAAGTAGAGTGCTCCTGTGAAACCGTGTAAAGGGAAGGAGCAATTATCATTTCATAAAAGCCAAAATCCTCATCAGCTTTCATTCAGTTAGTGAAAACAGGTTACTAAGGTAGGTCTTTCGTAAGAGAAAAGTGGCATAAAGCGAACTTTCGGAGAGTGGGGAGAACCTGTACTGCGGAAGACTTCTTTCCACATTTACTGTACCTTTAAGCATCCGAATCAATTTAATTAAATTCCATTAGAAGAACCAGAGCCAAAACAAACTAATATGAGAGCAATTGGTACGCCAGGAGGTATTTATTTCTGTATTAAACTGCAAATACTCCCTCTTGGCCCTTAAGATTTCACTTCAGTATTTAACTCTACCAGCTTTTGCTGTAGAATTGTTGAAGGAATTCGTTTTAATGAATCTTTAACAAACATTTCACCTTAGAAAGAGGTGAAAGCTTGTTTTATTACAACAAAGGGAAGCTGAAGTTTCACTGACATGGAAAAATCTGGCTTCGGTTCCAATCGCACAGACTGGATACTTCGGCTTTTTTTCTACATGATACCTTTTATTGAAATAAGTGTGTCTGCATAAGGACCACTAATTTGGAATCTCTTCTTTCTCTGCTTCATGTGTGATGACATTAATAGGTTTCGTCCACTGAAAAATGAATAGAAAACCAGCACAAATTGTGAGCAATCAGGTTTTTCATAAGTGAGCTGTAATATCTTAGCTGGTTACCTTTTTCAGAGGATGACAACACGTCTTGTTTTGACTTTCATCTGAAAAATAGGTTCCTGATGAAGAAGTCCCATTAGTAAATGCAGGTAACAAGCTCTAAGAGTTCGAGTTTGAATGAGTGGATGAGCTTGGGTTGCTGAAAGCCTGAAGGATTTCTACCACGCTTTCTTTCTATCTCAAGTCACTCACAGCAAATTAGAATTGACGGTCTTTATGGACTGAGAGCCTTCAAGGACAGCTAACCCCAAAAACTTGTATTTGTTACTCCAGAATCAAATAGGCTCTGTGGGCCCACTGAGAAATCCTTGTCTAGAGGCAGAGAAAATCTCACCAGATTAAGGAGGTTCTGGAGCTGTTTTCAGAAAGAAGGAAAAAATGCCAATGACCATATACCGAGGGGCTCACCGTGTCCTATTAGATATTTTTGGTCCCAACAGAGATCTGTCTCCGGGCAAATCACAGCTCTTTTCCATTTTCAAGGTTAATTATTTATTGAAGCTTTTGTCCAAGTCAGAGATGTCACTTAGCGTTAGAAAAGATTCGTTAACTCTGAATCCTAAGCGTAAAAGATAAAACCTCCAGAATGCACTTTGGAAAGGGACCTGTAAATGGGAACATCACATTTACCGTATCATCAAATGGACATTCACGAACCCCAGCACCCTCCACCCCAAAGAGCGCCCCCTTCCAGAGGTCAGAGACCACAGGGGAACTTAGGTGGAACTCCATGTCCTCCCATCCTATCTCCTAAAGCACATGACTGAGGATTTAACCCCTTGCTCTCTCTCTCTGATTACCAAATCCTTTGGACAGCCCCTGAGGTGTTTTCTCTGCCTCTCCCCCATCTCTGTAAACCCAAGTATACAGACAGAGCAGCCTCTCTCCCTCATCCTTTCCCTCTTCTTCCCTCTGCCTCGGGACAGTGTCTTTCTGTCCTGTGCCTCACTTCTCTCATTCAGCATGGGGGCCCGGGGTTTGGGAGCTCAGCTGGGTGACAGGATGCTCCCTGGCAGTTCGGGTTAGGGGGACCTGGTCTGGGGGGGGGCAGTAAATCTGTGAACACTCCCCATGGTTCCATGTCATTCCATCTTACCAGACTACATCCCACACCCCCCATTGGCACGCCCTGCATCCCACTTTCTTTCCGGGCAGTGACTCTGGGTGCCCATCTTCCATGGCCAGGAATGTCCCCACCGGTGACCCACTCAGACACCAGCCCTTAGGTCTGGGGGGCACGTTCCGGCAGTAGACGTGGACTTTGGCATCCAACTTCAAAAGAAATTGGAGCAAAGCTAACAGAGAGCAGGAGGTGCTCTCCCCTTCTCCCCTTTCTTCCTGGCTCTCGGAAGGATCAGCATTTGCAGGGGCCAGGGCCTGAGCTGTGGAGAGGGGCTGGTGTTGTCTGGGCTGCAGGATGCGGGCAGCAGGAGACATGGGAGGTGCAGATCGTGCTCGGGTGCTGTGGCGGGGTTGGCACCAATCGGGCCAGATGCGACAGGTAGGATTGTGTTTCAAATTACCTACAAGACTGCGTAATGAGAAGGTAGTTTCATAGTACCTCACCCTGAAACAGCAGTACCCGAGGGAAATGTTACCGCTGAATGGAGCAGGCAAGCCGAAGGCCCTTTTTTTTTTTTAAGGACTATTTTACCTAAACTAAGCCAGCCTTCAGCACAGCAGTGAGCATGTCATAAAAAGACAGATATGCCCACAACAGAAGATGAGACTGGCAAGGTCGCTCAAAGCTAAAACTTTAAAAAAAAAAAAAAAATCCGTAAAGTTCTGATCACCTTCGTTTGTTACGGGACAATAGAGCAGAGGAACTATAGAGGCCAGCTGCAAAGCCAATGACATTATCATTTGTTTTCCAGTAATTAATGCAGGCATTTTAAATCACTGGATCCAACAAGAATTTATCGAGCATCTCAGTGTTGCAGGCATTGTGCCAGAGACCAGGGCTTCAGAAATAAATTAAGCCCAAGATTGCTTCGCCGACTACAGTGGTCTATAGTGTGGTCTCCAAGTGGTTTGTTCACAGTGGGCGGGAAAAAAATGCAGCCAAAGCTGCCCTGAACCTTGCAGGCGTGATTCCTTGAGCAGTAGTGCTTTAATGAGAGTGCGCTGCCTGCTTCCTGTTTACGCAGCACGGAAGTGGGCAGGATAAGTGAGATTCAACCGGGGGCTGCAGGGAAGCGGCGGTGCGGGATGCTGGAGCTGCCTGATCAGAGGTGTGGACTGTGATGTTGAATCACGTGGCCCGTGGTTGCTGGGTCATCAGGTATTGTTGGGGCTTTGTGTATGTGGCAGCTCTCTGCTCGGAGGTTGGGACCTACTGTTGTTCCTGTAGAAGTCAGCCTTGAGAACGCCTTACCTGACGTTCCCCAGTGGACTCAGAGCCTTCAGGGCCTCCGAGGATTTAGCACTTGAAAGCGCACTCTCGTTGGGCACAGTGGCCCGTGCACAGAAACCCCAAGCCGGGGGTTCTCCGCCCTGCTCTTCAGTCACATCACCCCCGGGGCTTTTGAACAGAGAAACTCAGAACAATCCAGACACGATCTCAGGGCCCGAGGCCCAGGAATTACTGTTTTTAAAAGTTTCCAGCTGATTATTTTTGCCCTTGATTTATGAAAAGGAAACCAAGGCAGAGCTCACCAGCAGTCGTGATATTGACACCGACCGGGGGAGAAGGGCTGACTCTCCTGGCGGCCTTCTCATCTCAGCCCTCTGTCCGCAGAGACACCCAAGGTCAAAGCATTTTTCAACCTTGGCCCGCAGCTCTGGCTTGTCTCTGCGCGCAGCCCTAACGGATTCGTGTGCTGATCCGCTCTCAGTGCCCTCAGCACTTTCCAGAGTAAGAAGCCACGGAGCAAGCGTGTGTGTCGCTAACCTCATGTGGAAGCCGCTCTGTCCCTTCCTCTGAATTCTTCCTGTGGAAGTCTTTCCTGTAGCACAGTCTTCTTGGAGATGTTTCCAGGATGGGCAAAAACTTAAAATACAGATTGCTGCACATTCAGAGACCTTCCAGTACTTAAGGGGAAGATGCGTAGGGACGGAACAGAGTGACCAGCAGGTGGACATACGGTGAAGACCAAACCATTTCGAGCCCGTGAAGAACAACACTACCTTGATTCTCACGCCCCCTGGACCATTGAGCGCACTGATGCAGAGGGTCATAGCTTTAGGGAATAATACAGTTTCAAAGAAGCAGGCTGGGAGCTTTAACACAGAAGCTGAAATGGGGTGGAAGGACTGTAAAAGGAGAAGCTAAAGAAAATCAGATTATTTCTGGTGGCAATTTAAAGTTCAATGACTTTGAACTCCTCTTCTCTTTCGGATTTCTATCTCTATCTACTTGGAACAATTTAACAACCTCCAGTTTTAAGTTTAATGTGTTAAAAATAAAAACCAATTTGAGGTGCAGATATCATATCACATTTTTGACAGCTTGGCTGGATCTTAAGCTGAAGGGCACCAACGTCTCAGTCATTCTGCTGGAGGTGAAAGATAGATATTAAAAAGGTCCCTTATCGTCCATATTAAGGATTAACAGCCCTCTCCCAGGTGCTGTGACTATTCTTCATTCTGTTTTTCTTCCGGAGGTTTCTTATCGAACCTCTAGAAGGCAAAGGGATGAAGTGAAAGGGGTGGTGGGTTGAGCCCCTGATAGAAAAAAATTCAGGAAAACGCTTCTAGTCTACAGTGAGTTAAACTTTTAAGAAGAAAAACTAGGGATCAAAGAGGCAAATGATGTAAAAAAAAAAAAAAATGTGTGCCCAAGTTGTCTTTATGTATGGAAACCATTTTCAAGCCTTCCTGAGTGACACTGGGACGTAAATGAATAATGCATTGATTGCAAGCCGGCTAGCTAACGAGTATGTACATGGCTAGTTGGATATAGTTGGATAAAAGGAATGTTGCTTAGCAATAACTTCCCAAGGAAAATATATCTTCATA
This sequence comes from Mellivora capensis, assembly GCA_004024625.1. NCBI lineage: Eukaryota > Metazoa > Chordata > Mammalia > Carnivora > Mustelidae > Mellivora > Mellivora capensis. Next base: position 20,423 of record PISX010000486.1, on the reverse strand, counting down.
TCCCTTCTTCTTTGGAAAGCAAAGCAGATTTTTCAGTTGAATGCCAAGAAAATTCACGCAGGAAAAGATGTGGAGGGTCCTGAGACTTATCCTCAAGGTTACTAATTATTCAGTCTAACGTATTGATTGATCTGCACTTTCCTGTCTAGCATCGGATACACTGCTTTCCATAACACTGGGGAATTCCTAGCGCAGAATTAAAACTGCAGGGCCCCTCCTGGGCATTGTTGAACATAGTAGCAATGTGGGAGTTCCATGTTTCCATCATGGCGCCTCTTGCTCCGCATCAGCGAATGAGAGGGAAGATGGCCATAAGCAGGAGCCAGGTTGCCTCTCCTGGCTCCTGCTGTGGCTCAGGAAACTGCTCTCATCAAGAACTTTCATTGGGTTTCCACTTGGCCCTCTTCCTTAAACTCCCTCTTCCCACCTCCATTAAAGTCTCTGTGCCCATATGCATACAATCGAGGGCCATGTGTAGAGGTGTCAGACCTGGGGAGGCATTCTCGATGCCTCTAAACATGCTCTACGTCATCCTCAAGTGCTGATCCCATCCCTCACAGACAGGTCATCTGCAAGATTGCCCTTTGCCATGCTTTTGTGTGCCAGGAATTGGGTCTTACGAAGGATATCTTATGAAGGTCTTATAAAGGAGTTTTTGGGGTTTTTTTGTTTTGTTTTGTTTTGTTTTGATGCATCTTATAAGGGTTTCTTCCTTCCTAGGCAGTTTTAGTATTATACCCACCTTCCTGACATTTCTAGAGATGGAAGTACTTGCATGGTCCTGGTGTAATCTAAGCAGCACGGAATCTGAACCGCTGAACAAAACACATCTCCCATCATCTGTGTAAGAGATGCTGACTCATCCATCGCTGTCTCACCAAGGAAAACCAAACCCAACCTAGAGTCATGCCACATTGAAGTCTAGAGTCTCCTTTGGTCTTAGAACGTATGAAATTTTAGCTGATGTTCTTATCATGAAAACACTTTGCCCTTGATGACATATGGAGTGGCATGACTTATTCATGGCTAAAGAAGCGAAGGTTTTGATTAAAGCAGTTCCCTGAGCCATTGCTTGGAACCCCAGAGTGTATCTTCTAAACTGTGAGATGAACCTAACATGATCCACTTCTGTTGGTCATATTTAAGGACTTTTTGTGGTCAACCAAGCATTACCTTCAGAAGAAAGGAACGCCTTTTTAAATCATTTTTCAAATTGTTCCCAGATATGAATAATGGATGCACATACACTTTAAAAAAAAAAAAGATTTTATTTGTTTGTTTGACAAAGAGGGAGAGCAGCAGCAGAGGGAGAGGGAGAAGCAGACCCCCAGCTGAGCAGGGAGCACAATGCGGGGCTCAATCCCAGGATCCTGGGATCATGACCTGAGCTGAAGGCAGACGCTTAACTGACTGAGCCACCCAAGCACCCTGCATATACATTTTTGTTTCTTGTTTTTGCTGTTTTTTTAAAGACTTTACTTATTCATTTGCGAAACAGAGAGAGCGCATAAACAGGTGGAGAGGCAGAGGAAGAGGAGGGAGAAGCAGATTCCCCACTGAGCTGGGAGCCAGACATGGGGCTCATCCCAGAACCTGGGAATCATGACCTGAGCTGAAAGCAGATGCTTAACCATCTGAGTCACCCAGGCGCCCCCCATATACACTTTTGAAATTGTTCCCATCCTGCACATGCTTTTGTAAGACTGCTCCTTCCCCGTCCTTGCCACCACCCATGGAGGATTGAAGGGAAAGGCACAGAATTCCCATGGAGACATTTTCTCCTCCTGTCCTGACACCTAGCCCTTAGTATGCCACTCTCCCACTTTCCCTGAGGGGGACTTAAGCCTTACACCCCTCATTACCTCAGTCAAGACTCTTGAGTCATCTATGGTTACTAGACTCATCATTTAAAGTTTTGGAATATCCAGTAATCTGCCCCAATATCCCACCTTTCTTCTACCTGCCTCCCCCCTTCTACCTTCTGCCTACCTGCCCACATCCACCTGCCTTTGTCTCCCTCTTTAACCCATGATCTGCTATCAGGAAAAGCCCCTGTATGCATCACCCACCCCCATCTTCTCACTCTGACACTGGGTTGTCCCTGAACACATGCTCCCCTCCCCCATCTCCCTGCTGCCCTCTCACGTGGTAGCTGTTTCATTTCCCACCTCACTCCCCTGGAAAAACCGCAGCATCTATGAAGTACCCTCACTCCAACAGCCTAGGATGGTTTTAGGATCTGTAGCCCACCATGTAGTTTTCACTCTCCATCTCTTCCCCCCAACATCTTCCCTTTCTTCTATCCCTGGCTTGGATTCCATGGGCTTCCATGGCATTCTATTTGCAGAATAGAATCCCTGTCTCCTTCCAAGCTACTTCCTGACCACTCCCATCCAAGTCCATCTACTCCCCACCTGCCACAGGGCAGCTGAACTTGGCTGGAGAAAAACAAGCAACATGCTGCCCTGTTGTCTCTTTTTAATTCCTTGCACTGGGCACCCTGGCCACTAGACCCCTGGCTGTGGTCAACTTGCCTCCCCAAGAACCGTTTCATACCTTCCCTCTTCCTCTCTCTGTCCCCCTCCTCCCTCTTCCCTTCCTCCCTCTTATTCTTTAAGCTCCAAATCTTCCTCACACTCAGCAGATGACCTCACTTCTCACCCCACCTGGAGAACATGCAAGAAAACACAAGAGATCTTCCTCATCCACCACTACCATATCTCCCACGTTCTTGCTATGGCTATGGTCACACAGCCCGGCTGTCCTCCTTCTTCTGGTCCACAAGCAGACCACATGGGCTTCTCACGAGCCCCTTGTTCCCTAATCTTCCAAGCAGTCCTCCCTGAAATTCCCTCCTGCAACTGCTTGCTTCCTCTGTGGCATCACCAGCTCTTTGGTCCTGCCTGTTGAGTCACCCCCAATGGCGAATGAAATGCTCTATCTCCCAGGTGATCTCTGAAAACATCTCTTGGTCACTCAATCTCTCCAAGCCCCATTTCTCCACTCTCTGTAATAATAAAACTCTGTCAAAGTGGTCATATCTTACTCTTCCCTTTCATCAATTTTCATTATCTTTGGACCTGAATTAGACATATGCCGACTTGACCAAAGAAAGTACTTTTGTCCCCATCATGATGGCTTACATGTTCCCCAGGCTGGTGGTCAGTTCCTGGTCCTGCCTATCATTCAGTTGGTCTCCTTCTCCTTTATGCATCCACTTTCCTTGTCTTGCCTGACCTCACACCCTTCTGGCCCTCCTTCCAGCTCTCTCTGACCCTTCTTAGGCTCCTCTGAGTCTTCTTTCGCACACCCCTTACATATTAGAGTGTCCCAGGGCTCGCCCAGTGTTTCCTGCTTGCCTTTATTGGCATTCATGTCTCTTTCCACTCCCCTTGCTCTAAATAACATCTTTATGCTGAACTCCAAAATGTTATCTCCAGCCCTGACATTGCTCCTGAAATCCCAATTTGCAGATTCTGCTTTATTCTGTATCTTCTCTTTCATGTCCAATAGACATCTCCACCCAGCTTGTCCCAAATGGCAGTACTGATTTCACTACTGAAAGCTATTTCTCTCCCAGTATTCCTTATCTCAGTAAATGGCAACTCCAGTCTCCTGTGGTTCACACCAGAAGCCTGGGGTAAAGCTTGATTCCTCTCTCCTTCACCCAATAGCCAAGTCATCAGCAAATGCTCCAACACAGATGCCAAATCTGCCCATTGCTCATCATCGGCCCCCATCCAAGCCAGGATTGTGTCTCTCTCCTCCAGTGGAATAGCTTCTTACCTGGTATCCCTGGTTCTATTCTACTCTCCCCAAACTCTTCTAGACACTCAGAAGGCTTCTCGATTTCCTGGTTCCCTTAATTACTCCTCAGCCACGGGGGCATCCGATGGCTCGCCTCTGTGCCCAGCCCACGTCCACCTGTCTTCACATCTGCTCTTCCCTTGGCTTGGGTATCTGGGTCCTTATCATCCTCCCGGTCCCTGCTGCAAAGCTAACTGTTCCCAGAGCGACACACATTCCATTGCCACATCCCATAAACTAAAACACTAGTATTTTCCGACCTGAATTCCTTGATCCGCTCACCTTCAAGTACTTGTCAGTGTGCCACATTTCAGTATCACTATTTCTTTACCTGCTTAGTGTTTGACTTTAGGTGGCCTATTAACCTACCGAGGTGTCTAAGCCTCAGTAAAATGGGATGCTAATAGAATCCAGCCCATGAGATTATTGAGAAAATATTGCCTTGTAGTAAATTCTCAATGAAGAGCTAAGTAATAGCTTTAAAATAGCATACGTCTAACCTGGCTTTATCCTACCAGCCAAACAGAATAAGAATCAGAATTAGAGAAGCAAACACACAAATACTGAAATGAGTATGAATTTTGTTCTTCATTAACTTCCATCTATTTCTGCCTGCAATGATTCTTTCATAGAACGTTGAGTCCCTTAGAAGTCTAAATATAACCAGAAAAATAAAAAGGCCAGAAGAGTTTTACTGGTTGCCTCTGTGAGAGGAGGCAGGAATGGAGGTGGGAGGATGACACGGGTCTTCTCTTCCTTGGGGTATTGTCACTGCCATTTGACATCTGACTTTGATACATATAAATTGAATTAAAAAGGAGAAAACACTGGAAGGAGTTATTGTGGTGTGTTAACAGGAGTTCTGGGGCAGGGTGGAACTACTGACAGTTTTTTCCTTCTTTACGGTTTCTAAATTCATGAAATGATCCACAATGTATGTCTTTGGTTTTTAAAATGAAAACCAGTATATGTGTCCTATTGCATATTTACTAGATATTAGAAGGCTTAATAGAGGGGCGCCTGGGTGGCTCAGCCAGTTAAGCATCTGCCTTTGGCTCAGGTCATGATCCCAAGGTCCTGGGTTCAAGTCCCACATCAGGCTCCCCACTCATCGGGGAGTCTGCTTCTCCCTCTCTCGCTGACCCTTCCTCCTGCTCGTGCACTCACTCGCTTTCTCTCTGTCTGATGTCTAGTGAATAAATTTAGAAAATCTTTATAAAAGAGAAGGCTTAATGGAGGATTAGTTGGTAAGACACATTTTGAATGGACTGTAAAGTGAAAAATACAGTTCGTGGATTAAACCAGAGAACATACCATACCCATCTGGGTGTGGATACACAGTGACGGTCTTGAGAGGAGGGCCAGGCAGAGCTGGAACCGGGTCCATAAAGAATAGACAGCTTCAGGGTCATCTCACATTCTGAGCATCGTATTTTCATTGAAATAAAGAGACCGTTTATTCAGCATCTGGAAAGGAAAGCCAGCCCTTTAAAAGCAGGCTTCCTCATAGCAGACTGTCTAGAGGGAGCGAGGTGGGTCTCAGTTCACACCCTTCCTCTCCGCTAACCTTGAAGATCAAGCAGGGCTCCGCGATCTCAGACTCCATGATCGCTTCTGACAGACAGTGGAAATGTTGTACAAAATCAGGTGTTGGGAACTTCAGAGCGTCAGGGGATGAGGAATCACGCCACCTCCCCCACTTAATGGACAGATGCGGTCTATTGCAGGACGGATGGTCACAGTATCACTTTGTAGCCGCATCGTCGACTATCGAAAGGGACCGGCAAAGGCCCTACTCGTCCTCCCGCACGCCCTCCATCTCCCCTGTGCGAGTGTCTCCCAACAACCGCTCAGGTAAGAGACGCCGAGAGTCCTCATTTCCCCTGGTGCCAGGGCCCTCCCTCCAGCCCTAGCTGACCCCCACGGAAGGAGAGCCGTCCCCGTTGGACATTGGCTAGAAATACCAAATGTGTCCCTTTTTCTTTCCTAGCAGTGGTAACTCTGTGTTGTGTTTACACAGACTCAGAACACGTCTAACAGATTTCTAAAAATCTCGAACAGGTGTTACACAGATGCAATGTATGTCATGGGCCTGCATTCATCAAACAGCAAGAATAAAGACAGCTGTCAGGTGTTTGCAAATCAGGGTTTTCTGCGCACACTTTCCAACTTAAAGTAGTTTGAGTTGCATTGTATTGATTGCAATTAGAATAACAGAGTGAGGGAGAAAGGGCCTGCTTTTCTGCCTGTAAAATGACATACGTTTGAAATATCCCATTGAGGGTTTCGTTACTACTCCAAACCTGATTAGCCTGCTATTATTACCCTAAAACCAGCCAATAAATCATTGATAAAGTCTTATCACAACCACCCAGAACTATTAAGTCACTCAGTTGAATATTTTTCTAATTTTGTCCTGTTTCTATTGCTTGAATTTTCAACTAACTGCTCTTATTTACTTATAAAAAGACTTCATTTTTATACCCTTTTCAGTCACATTGGATAATGCCTAAGAGAAAGGAAGAAATTAAGGGCCAAGTAGGAGCCCATCATTTAATACACAAGTGGCGTAGTCTCCACTGTTTTTATTCCAAGTGTAAGTCTAAAAACCGAGCTTTTGATTTCTGCACTTGGAGTTTTGTTGTGAGAAGGAAAGATGAATAAATAAATATGTAAATACCTAGATGGGTGTGTGTGTGCACGTGTATGCACATACACGTGCACACGTGTGCACACACGTGCGCACGCACACACCACTGTCTAGGTTTTTACTTAAGAAGAGTTTCTCCTTGCTCTTCCCTGCACTCTGTCTGCTGGGGAACCAGTCCCAGAGGGACGGCAGTAGAGTGCCTCCCCCACACTTGCGATCACTGGTCATCGAACTTTACACCACACTTTACCGTCAGGATGATGACGAAAACCAGACGTGAATGGGGAACATTTGACTGAAATAAATGACTCTCTCCCAGCCCCAGGAAAGCTTCTGTTTCTAGGGTGGTGTAATGGCTTCTAACGTTCCATTCTGCACTAGACGAGAATCGGACACCACCCTGAGACGATGAAATTTCCACCTTTGGAAGCACAAGGGTGACCTTTCATACCCATGGCGAGACCTTTCTTACCCCCATACATCTTAAAAAGATAGGGGTGCCTGGGTGGCTCAGTGGGTTAAGCCTCTGCCTTCACCTCGGGTCATGATCTCAGGGTGCTGGGATCGAGTCCCGCATCGGGCTCTCTGTTCGGCGGGAGCCTGCTTCCCTCTCTCTCTGCCTGCCTCTCTGCCTACTTGTGATCTCTCTCTCTGTGTCAAATAAATAAATAAAATAAAATTTTAAAAAAGATAAAAAATAGTGAGTGTGGGAAGCACGAAGATTGTGTTTTTTTAAAAGCCCTAATTATTACGAACACATCAGTGTTAGAGAGATGAAATGACACAGTAGATCAGAAGGTGCTGGAAGGAGAAGGGGCAGAGTTCCAAGAGCTACCCCAGCCTTTCCATGAGGGCACTGCCGGCTACTTCCTCCTGAGGCACATCGAAGATACCAAGTGAACGTTTGTTTGCATGATTTGATTTTTTTTCCAGGAGTGTAATCTTAGTTTACTGGGTTTCGGACCACTGTGTGTGAGGTCTTGAAAGATAATTACACACTTGACATACTTTAATAAACCCCACCATCTGCATGCTATTAGACGCTAATTTTGAAAGCTTTGGTCAAGAGGCTCCAAAATATTGTCCCTTTGTGGTTGCCTGGCAGCAACTTGTAAAAGGCTAAGCTTTACGCAAGAGGGCATAGACGCAAAGGAGCAAGGGCAGGGTAAGGACTCTCCCAGGAGAGGGTGACAGAGAACGGAAGAGAGGAGAGAGAGTGGTAGAGGGTGGACGCGGTGAGCGAGAGCCAGCGGCCCACGTGCTGAGAACACGCGCGAACTGGACACACAGCCCAGTCCGGTTATGTGGAGCAAATGCCCTTTTCTTCTCTGTCTTCCCAGTAGACTTACACCCCGAGCTTCTGATCCAGCTGGTTCTGGGTGGGGCTCAAGTATCAGTATTTTTGAAAGTATTCCAAGGATTTAATTGTAGTGGGAAGCCAGGTTTGGGAACCTCTCAGGGTTTTGATAGCTGAATGGCGAGCCTGGATTTTGTTTGAGTAGGTTTGAGAAGTCAGCAGGCTGCCTCTCAGGAAAGGTCGGGTAAAGACTCCCTCTCCCCAGCACTTGGCTACAATGTATACTACTGTCCGTCCCCCCCCAACACACACATTCTGTTTATTTGCATGTCCATTTCCTGACCTCCACAAGTTCAGAAAGTGACATGATTCATGTTTCTGTTCCCCAGTATCTAGCATAGGGATTTGCTCATAGAAGATACTAAACTTAATGACAGGGACCTAAAGAGAAGACTTAGGGCTCCCTTCCCGGGTCCAATAGGCAGCAAGTGGCCAGAGTGCCGGTGTCGGGGAGAGATTGATGGGAACATTCATCAGGAACAGCTCATTGGGGAGCAAGGTCTTTGCACACCCTGCCCAGCCCACGCCATGGGCTGAACTTTGTGGGCTGGGTGACTTCAGCCCCACAAATCATCCTAGGTGTTCATCTGGCTTCCTTTAGGACAGTTTCTGGGTCACTCGGTATTTAAGCAAGACTGCATTTATTTTAATCAGGGATTCTCCAAAATCAGTAACAGCTCCTCTGAAAAAATCTGATTTTTAAAACGGAACAAAGGAAGAAAAGAAGGAAGGAGAGAGGGGGGAGAGTGGAAGGGAGGGAAAGGGAAAGAAAAGAGAAGACAAAGAGAAATAAAGAAAACAAGTCTGATCTCATTCTTAAAACTGTCCCATACACCTTTGGTGGGTCATATCCCCATCAGGATACCTTTCTAAGAAAGATGGCCCCAGGAGATAGCCTTTAATTACCAGCCCCCAAGCTGAGCGCCCCCATAACTGCACAGCGCCAAATGACAAGGAGTTCGGGAAGGGGTAAAGACAAGAGCCCAAAGAACAAAGAATCAGCAGTTCCGTGTACACACACTGATACAGGTTGAGCCATGTGTCTTCGTGACCTTAGCTCTTTGTGCGAAAAGCTATCCAGGCTGTGGAATGAGAAACAGAAGGTCTTCCTTTTGATATCTTTATGTAGCAAGTGCCCCAGCTTCACCTCGGGAAATGATCAGCCTCAAAGAAAGGAAAACAGACTATGAATCCACTGGCAGCAATGCCACTTACCACGGAACTACAGGAGAACACACTTCCAGGAAAGACACCATGACAGGTGAGCGCCGCCATGTACCTCTCCTCCTCAGAGCTGGTGACGTGATCTGGGACAGGGCGGAGGGCCGGGACATGAGACTTCAAACCAGGCTCGGCAGCTCAGCGGCCCTGAGCAGTGAGCAGCTCACTTGAGAGCTTGACAGCAAGGAGTCTCGGGAATTGGGGGCAGGGAGATGAAGCCAGAGGAATAAAAGCAGAGTATCTCATACCTGAAAATAAGGGAAAATGTTCTCTATGCACATTTTATTCTTTCACCTCTCACCTCCCCCTTTCCTTCTTGCTTGCCTCGCTCATAATATTCCCTCAAATTAGAAAGAGGAGTCACGCTAGAGCTCTTCTTAACTGCCATAATCTGGAGTGGAGAGGATTCAAGATGGTGGGTGCGCTGTAGCCAAGCTTGGCCATCGTGAAAAGAAGGAAGGGGAAATGGATGAGAAAAGAAGGGGAAGTGAGGGGAAAAGAACAAAAAAAAAAAAAAAAAAAGGATTCCAGGGCCCACAGAACTCCTGCTGAGACATTTTCTCTTCTTGACATGAAACCCATCTTTTATCATGACAGACTCCCAAAGAGATTCATTAGAACCAATAATCACAATTTCTGTATGGATGCATTGAGGTTTTATGTCCTCCATCCCTCAGTACCCCAGTCATACCCCTTGTCTCTCCTTCCTCATCAACTGTGACTCCAGCAAGGCCAAAATCAGTACCCATTGCCACCCATCCAACATATGCTGCCCAGCCTTTCTAATAACCAGCCTTGCCCCTAACTCCCTTCTGTTCTGTACAACTCTCCTTGTTCCCATTCATCATCCCTTCCTTGCTTTCCATACAGTTCCCCCACCCCGGTTTCTCCCTTCCTCCAAGAAGCAGGACTTGGGGATATTGGTGTAGGGGGGTTATGCCTTGAAAGCCGAGCTGCCAGAGCCAATAGGCTCTCTAACGGGGATTCCGCTGCCTTCTCTGCCATGTGGAAGTGCAGATGGGTCCCTCATGAAAATAGGCCATGAGGAATAGGGTTTTAACAGAACATAGCCAGATGAGGCTGTTCATGAAACTGGGAAGTGTGACGGCCATAATCCTGAACAGACACTGAGACCTTCCCATCAAGAGGATCTTAAAAGTTTGAGTTTTTCAGATATCATTTAGGTGCAGACCTACAGGGAAGCAGAAGAGAAAAAAATTGGATGATTTATTAAGATCTTTTCCAGTCCCAGGCTATTTAAGATACATTTTTCTAATGGTAAATGTGTTTACTCCCAAGGCAGTGTTTTCCATGGTAGCTCTGCATGACTGCAAGAGAGAAAAGCACAGTAAACAAGACGTTCCTGGTGCACAGCCCCAGGGTCAGCACCCTGCCCTCCACGTATACACCTCCCAGGGAATGTCTCAGCCTCACACCTGCACTCATTACACAGAACATACCTTATTATTCTTATTCACTGCTTTTCCTGCCTTCAGTGTTGCCCCTGTTGTAGACGAACATGAACAGAGGAAGCTGGGAATCTGAATGCCGAGTCCCTAGAGTCAACACATTCAGCAGAGAATCTAATTTGTACCGGTTACTCTGGAGCAATGACACCCAATTCCCCTGGTTCATTCATTCTGCGATTATGCTTGCCCTCGGTAGCCACATCGCTGGCACTCTGGGATGGCCAGTTGAGATTACAAGTACAAAAACAATTCTGAAGTTGACTGAATTGTTATGTAACTTTTCTCTCTAGCCCAGTAGAATCACTCAAAAGGCTTTTGAATGTGGGAGTGTTTCTGTTGACATAGTTCCAAAGGCACATAATCATGCCGGACACATATAATAACTGAAAAATAAAAGCTAACCTGTTTCTAGATGTTTAATGACAAGGATCTTGATAATTCCAGTATTGAGATATATGTCACTTTTTGCACTTATTTAAGAGGCTTAAGCATCTTTGCTCTGACTTACTTTAAAAAGCAATTTTTTAAAAAAAGGAATTCAAAACTACACTACTGATCATCTAGCAAGCCTGAAAAAAAAAAACACTGAACATATGTGTATACAGGAAGGTTCCCTTTAAGCCAACGAGTACTGTGTAAAAGTCAGTTGTTATTATCTACTGTGTTGGTGGTAGTGATGGTAGTGGTGGACATGATATAGTGGAGATGGTGGTGGTGGTGGTGGTGGAGGTAGTGAAGTTGGGGATGATGGTGGAAGTAGTGGTAGAATGGTGGAGGTGATGGTGGAGATGGTGATGGAGGAGGTGGTGATGGAGGAAGTGATGGAGAAGGTGAAGGTGGTGACATGGAAGTAGAAGTGGTGATGGTGGAAGATGGTGGTGATGATGGAGGAGATGATGAAAGTGGCGATGGTGGAGGTAGAGTTGGTGGGGGGGAGGTGACAGCGGAGGTGGTGATGGAGGAGATGGAGAAGGTGATAGTGGAGGAGGTGATGGAAGAGGTGGAGGTGGTGGTGGTGGAGGTGGTGATGGAGGAAGTGATGGAGGAGGTGAAGGTGGTGATGTGGACGTAGAAGCGGTGATGATGGAGGAGGTGATGGTGAAAGATGGTGGTGATGATGGAGGAGATAGTGAAGGTGGTGACAGTGGAGGTGGAGTTGATGATGGTGGAGGAGGTGATGACGGAGGTGGTGACGGAGGAGATGGAGACGGTGATAGTGAAGGAGGTGATGGAAGAGGTGGAGGTGGTGGTGGTGGAGGAACTGAAGGAGGAGATGGTGAAGGTGGTAATGGTGGAGGTAGAGTTGGCGATGAAGGAGGTGCTGATGGCGATGGTAGAGCTAGTGATGGTGGGAGAGGTGGTGGAGGGTATGGTTATGGGGGAGGTAGTGATGGAGAAGTTAGCGGCGGTGGAGGAGGTGACGGTGGAGGTGGTGATAGTGGAAGTAGTGATGATGGAGGAAGTGGTGATGGTGGAGGTAGAGTTGGCGATGGAGGAGGTGTCTACTTACTGCCTTCCACAGTGGCATGAGTAAGCACCCAGCTAACCCGAGCGGAAGCCCCCATCTCACACAGGAATGGAAAGGCCGAATGGCCAGCTCCAGCTCCATGGCACTTTTGCACGTGCCCGTCATTTCAGGTTGACCTGCACATCAGATTTCTTGTGTCCTCCAAGTCAAGAGCAGTACTTGTTCCCATTCACAAATATCTGGGGGATGCTTACTGTAGAGTACATTGAAAAATACCTGAAAACCTCCGTCTCCCTTGTTTCTAAGACATCAGAGGATGTCCTACCATTTCCCCCAAAGAAAACACTCCCTCTGCTGTGGGAAAGCCGTGGGAAAGCCGTGGGAAGCTTCACCCTCAAGACACCACGTGGGATGGCTGAAAGGGAAAGCAGGTTCTTGCCTGGGTTTGAATCTCCTCTACTGAGCCCTTAGAAATGCAGATCCATCTAGGTTTTTTTGTGCCAGGCTCCCCCCACTCGCCTTTTCTGGACTCATTATCTAGCTGAGACAGAATCTTTCAAAATGTCTTCTCCCTTAGTGTTCTCTTGCCATTGTGGAGCCCTCAGAGGGCCAGAATCAGCAGTTCATTCAGGCATGCAGGCTGGCGAGAGCTGTTGCTCGCGGTCATGATTCCCCGGGAACATTACGTGTTCAGAAGCATGCATCAGGGGAGGGCTGTGTGATCCCAGCGGCTACACGGCCTGACTTTAAAATTCACCCAGGGGATTTTGCCCTCCCATCTGAGCTTCCCAGATGCCTTTACATCAAATGGTCTAGCCCGTTTGTGTCAGTCTCTCTTATGCCTTATTAAAGCCATTCTCATCTTCCGTGTGTTGATTCAGTTGGAGATCGGGGCTTATACAAAAGAAGAAAGGCATTTCCTTACATGTGTCCTCTTAGGTCAGACGTACAAGGGCAGAGTGTCCATGAAGACACCTGCTTCATGTGTTTGCAAAAGCCGCAAGTTCAATCTCGGCTACACACCCTCTCTTAAACAGGTGAAGTGGACCAAAGGGCAGGAGGGAAGAACTTCCAATATAAGCATCTTTAGCTTCTAAGGAGATTGAGAGAGGGGCACAAGGCTCAGCAGTACATGTTCCGGCAAATTAAAAAATGCATTTCGTTCCAAGTAACAGAAAAGAGAAAACCACAAAATTTCACCCCGCAGTGACATTTTTCATCAGCACACTGCAGTGCTGAGGACATATATTCTCAGGGTTACACTTCACTCATTGCCTCAGCAAATAAAGCCCTGACTCTGTGAGCATCTGCTGAGGCCAGGTGCTGTCCCAGATGCCAACGTACTGGCGAAGGTGGCAGGACAGACCGATTTCTGACCTCCTGGCGCTTCTGCTGTCGTGGGTGAAGGGAGGTGCCGCGCGAGGCAGACAATAGTACGGGCTCACCACCAAGGTAGTACCGCGTGGGGTTGTGTATGATGGAGAAGATAAACGGGTTCAGAAGACACAGGGTCCCGGGTGGGCAGGGCTGCTCTCAGGAGCTTGAGCAAGAGACTGAACCCCAACAGGGAGAGGCAGTCCAGAACCTGGGGGAAGTGAGTTCCAGGGAGAAGGATCAGCAAACCCACATCCCGGAAGCAAGTCCGGCTGGGCCGGGTCCAGCAAGGAAAGAGGCCGGTGTGGCTAGGACTCCCCGGCCGAGAGAAGGGAGGGAGATACTGCAGGAAATCAATCCGGGCCCGATCCTGTGCCTTGTACCTTGGCAGGACACTGCAGTGACATAATCCCGTCTGTCCAGCAAGATGGCTTGGCTCCTGGGAACAACGAGGTTGGAGGAGCAGGGTCGGCGGGGTGGCCACTGGGCTGTCAGGGAAGATTCTGTAGCTGGCAGGGGTCCAGGAAAAATACCGACGGGAGCTATGCACACCCAACCAGAGAAGATGTCAGGGGGGCCTTTAAAATTCAGAATGGGCCCTCAGGTCTCACTTTCTTAAGCACAGATTTCCAAGAGGACGTTTCTTGCACAGGTGTTAGGTGCTTTAATTAAGAGTCACGGGTGAAGTGCTCGATATTACTGACCTTGGGTCTCCAGGAGCTGTATCTGTAAGCGAGTAGCCGGGGTGCATCACCCTGGTTTACCATTCCATAGATACTGGAGGCAAAAGATAAGACTTTCTTCGTTTCTGGAGTGTTTTATACCCCCACTGACACTTGACAGTGTTTTCCAGAACGTTCTTAAATCATGACCTTTTCATGATTATGAGGGGAGTGGCACCCTGGGCCCTTCCTCTGGGCCTGTGGCATGACCCTGAAGATTCTAGGGGAGGAAGGGGGCAAACCCTGTCCATGCCTTTGAAAGCTGCTGGCCAGCAGGGCAGACCTGCCCTCCTTTTAGCTAGCCTGCAGGCCAGTCTCAAGAGAGGGGGAGCGGCTCCTGTCCCCACGTCTAGCTGGGATCCAGAGCTGCAGCCCCCCAGACGTGCCAGACAGATGCCGATGGTGCTTCCTGCCCGGCCTTTGGGCCTTTGATAATTAAGCACTCTGTGAGCCCAAATTAGAAATTTCATTCTTGTCGTTCTCCAGCTCAACTCTGAGTCGCTCATAAAGATGCCCGTGTGCCTCAGTGTAGGAGACAAGCTTTTATTAGCCGCCGGCTCTCACCAGAGAAGGAGGCAAGAATCCTGGCAAGCTTCCCATCTGTTTGCTGACCAGCCCCGACCCTGTCTACGGTCTGAATGTGACTGCAAGAGACGCCCGGGCTGTGGGGATTTGATAGAACCCCTAACTGTGCTTCTTTCTTCTATCTGCATATAAAATGAAGTGTCTAGAGCCAAAGGATTCTCCCATGGCACTTGGAATGCACCCCGCGAAACCAAGCTCTGTTAGGGCAAGAACTTGCCCCGATCACCATTATTCCTCACTTGAAACCTTGTCTTCTTTGCTAATACTTTTTGTTTCCCTCTTGTTTTCAGCTCAAAACACTGGAATTTCAACTTTGTACAGGAATTCCTATGGTGCGCCCACTGAAGACATCAAACATAACCAGGTAGAGGAGACGGGCGCGTTCGTGTCCATTTTCCCCTTTGACTCATGTGAAATATCCTGGAATTGGGAAAAAATGAATTAGCTCCTATGTAGCCTACGTAAAGGACTGAAAAAAGAAAATAACATTCCCTGCTGCTGTCCACTCATGTTTGCCACAGCGTGTGTGCGTGGGGTCCCGGCAGTCACTAGAATGGCCTCAAATTTGAAAACAGTCTTTGATGTCACTACAGCCACTCGCTTCATTTGGTGGTAGCAAGCAAGTTGTCTACTAGGACCCAAAACCAAAAGCTCAAATACATGAGTAGAAGAGTCTGGTTTCTAGATAATATTGTGTGATTACTAGACAGGGATTCGTTCGCTCCTGTAACCCAGCCAGTTCTTGTTTGGAGGAAAGCACTCATTATACGTGATAGTTACCAGTAAAATAGAGATGACAAGTTCAAGAGTGAACAACTAAATGGGGCGCGTTGAGGAGCGACTTGTTGCTTAGTCTAGTTGGGGAGACTGGCAGCATCAGCGCCCCAGAGGAGCTTGTTGGAAGAACTTTTTCTCACCCCTACCCCTAATCCATTTGATGCAACAAATGCATCAGAGTTGCCTTTCATCGAGACATTTAGGTGATTCGTGTACGTGTTCCAGTTTGAGAAATGCTAAGAGTAGCCCCTTCAAGAACTGGGCTAAGCATGTGTGTGTGTTGTCTTCTTTGTCAAGCATTCTCTGGAGGCTCTTTTTTTTCTCTCTCTCTCTGTGGTTTTGTGGGAACTGTAGAAGCAAGAGGCACAGCCATGGCTGCCTCGTTGATTGATAACTTCATTCATTTGTCCCCTGTGCGGTCACTACAGAAAGACGGGCGTTCCTCGTAACTGTTGGTGCCAGTAACCATTGCCAGAGCTGGCTTCTGTGGATGCTCTAGATTCCCGCCCTAATTCAGGAAAGTTGGGCTGAAAGATATATCTGAAAGCTGTTTGTTTGATCACAATAACCAGAGGACAGTAAACATGGGGGAAAATGTGCTGTTTTTTTAACATTTCTCAACACCTGGCCAGGCAGCGTCTTTATAAAGGAAAGGGACCTGCTCCTAGTAGATAGAGTATCTTGTGCAGGACCATTTCCAAGAGGGGAAGGAGGAGGACATGGAGAGTATCTCCTCGACCTTAAATTACCTTTTCTCTAATCACTCATCAACAGGAGAAATGGTAGTAGGTAGAGGGGTGGTGCCATTGCTCTGAACGTTCCAGGCCATACGCAGCCACTCTGAAAGACATCTGGTGTTGTCTGCAAGCCCCTGGTGAAAGCCCAGGCCCCGTGGCCTGCCTGACACGTTGCTAACATCTACTTCACCTCCCTCAGTTCTGGTCTTTGCTAAAAGCAAAGAGGTCAATGAATAAATAAATAAGTGCACAGCGCTAGACAAGTGCTCACCAGGGGTGGCCAGCAGCGATCTGCATATCAACATCCCTGCCCAAACACAAAGGAAAATGGAAACAAAGTGTATGGGAAATGCCAATTTCAATTATGAAAACCAACCTTTATTTTTTAGTAAATACTAGGTACAGTGAGAATTGTCTATAGCTCTTAAAGATATTGGTTAGGATGTGATCAGACCCTGACTTTGCATCCAAGAGTGTACGAGTAGTCTTTAGTCTCCACAGATTGAGAGATGCTCATCCCAAGAATTGGCTTATTCTGTATCAACCTTTTTCTCCCTGGATTCCACTGTCGTTGGCAGTGAAGACATGCGCAGGTGTGGCCCAGAGGTCCTTGGCAACTTACAGGATGGCTTACTTTGGTTTCCTTAAGACTGCTTGCAATCTAGATTTATAGGATGGTCCCCCAGTGGCTCTAAGGGACACATTATTTTTACCTGAGCCTATGATGAACAATTAAGCAAATTGAAATCAATGCGCGAAGACGGCATCCCTGCCGGGAAAGTAAGCACAACCTAGTGTGGCCTTTTCCCCAGGGTGCCCCAGAGTGTACTCAGACTCAGTGGGAATTGTCAAGGCCACAGTGCCCCGGGCAAATGCTGGGAAGCCCGGCCTGGATGGAGTTCGAGCTCGGCGCCCCGTGTCAACACAGGGGAGATACTCCTAGCAGGCTGCCAGTTGGGCTGAGCCCCAAGGTGATAGCTCAGGGCCATCATTAGTCCCTGAACAGTCCAGCAGAGGGAAGTAGATGAGTCGACTATTAACCCCATTCTAATATCAAGCAACATTTTAAAATATCCATTAGATCTGTTTTTTTCCCTAAAAAAATTCCAAGTAAAACCTTAGGACATTGCAGGCAACTCTGGTTGGCTACTGGAATCAACTTTGGCTCTCCTCTTAGCTCTCCTTGCTGGGAGCTCCAGAAGGTATGACCGCCCTAACCATTCAAAAGACGAGGAGATGTGGTTCTCTTCCAGTTGGGCAGTTCGAGAGACAACCTTGTACACAGCCTTCATGGTTTAGATTTTCTGGCCATGTGGACAGGGCCAACACTCTAGATGGATGGAATGCTTTCATTTTTGGCACTTTCCCAGGTTAAAAATGACCTCCCAACCTCACAGCTAGTAAGAGACCAGCTTGAACAATCTAACCAGGAGGGGTGTGCCAGGGTCCATTCCATTTCAGTGCTTGATGCCTGTCCTCTGCTGAGGGCTCTAGTCTCCTGGCTCACTTGGTCCCTAGCTGGGCCTGACCAGCTTCATAGAGGAGGCTGGAGAGCAACTCATCTCCAAGAAGCATTGCACTGAGGGAAACAGGCTTGAGGTGGGCCTACAAGAGGAGACAAAGGCAGTGAGAGCTAGGAACAAGGCCCAGCCCAGGATGCAATGGCCAAGTGAGGGTCCAGGGCAAGAACTAGGAGCCAGGCTTTCCCTGACTCAGTGGAAAGGGCTCCAGGCAGCTTCTCAGCTGCAACACTGCCCATGACACCACCTGGGACTCCAGCCTCATTTTCACTGAGTTCTGAGCCTCGGCACTCCTAGAGGGAATGGCCATGAGTGTGAAATAAGGTTCATGGTCCTCAGTTTGTAGGTCTCCAATCAGCTGGTTGCAGGCGTCATTTTAAGAGTTAACTACCTCAACTCCCCCGAGTAGAGGGTCAGTAGGATTACCTCTACTAGTTTATCCCCTACTTATAAAGAAAACGTATTCAACTCTATCTATAACTTAGTTATAATGTAGATAACCATATCTAGCAACAGAATTTTGTGTTCATAAACTAGAGGTAAAGGGGTTTGGTGTTTTGATGACAACCATCAAATTATTACATCAAACAGCATCTTAAGGTCCTGGTTGGTGTCCTCAGTTTCACTGCCAAGTGGGCAGAGCAGGTAAAGTTGTCCCCAGAGATGAGGAAATTTACATCTCTAAGAAGCTTCCAGGTGATATTGAGCTGCTGGTCTCGGGACTAGACTCTGAGAACCATGAATCCTTACCTCGTGACCTTTTTCATTGGCTGTTAATAGCCTGAGTCTTCAGCTTTCGCCCTATGGTGAAGTTTGAAGATCTGTAAAGGGTAGCTGTTTTCCTGGTACTAGCGATCAGTCCAGTTTGTAGGCAAACCCAGTGAGGAATAAACACGGTTTTCTGTGTGTGGGTAGTGAGGGGTAGAGAAGTGGCAGGGTCCTTCCTAATTTAAACTAAACATCCTCCGATGGGGGAAGAAGTTCAATAGCGATGACTTTATGGGAGCATGAGTCATAGGACAGAGTGCCAAGAACGTGGACCCCAGCCAGTATCCCTACATGAGCTGGCTGGTTGCACCCCCCGACCCCAAAAAGGATGCTCCCTTAAGGCAAAAGCAGGCAACAGCCTCAGGCTCCTTGGGTGTGTCAGGGCTTCTCTGAACCACAGCAGACACGCAAATTCGGAATATACCACTGCTATACCTTTTCTGCTTCCTTCATAGAAATCTGCTTTATGCGAACAGTGGAACATAAAAAATGCATTTATTTTTAGCTCCTCCATGGGGAGGGCTTATATTTGAGAGCATTTTATCTAATTTTGAATACTTTCAGATAATCCCTTAAATTATAAAATACAGCCAACAATCCTACAATGCAAATGTACATCCACAGTAGACATCTACACCAGGAGGCCAGTGAGCGAATTCAATCCCTCCAGACAGTGGTGGTACCTGTCACCCAGTCCTGGAGAGTCCGTTTACATACGTTCTCAGAATTGCAGGACTAAACCTCAGAAGGGGTTGAAATGAGACTTTACGACCAATACAGGTGAACTGAAAAGGCAATTCCTCAAGGTAAGAGATTAAAATAAACTTGTGCCCAACCTAAAGACATCCACCAACCAGAGAGAAGATGGTGACACTAAGAAATTTGAAACAGGTCATGCAAAAGCCTGAAGGAAGCAGCCACTGTGGGGGAGAGCCGTGAGCCTGCGAGTGATTTCCCCTGCAGACCTCCCCACCCCCAGCCACTGAGACCGACACAGAGAAGTGAGAGCTCCCCTAGGGTTCCCTTGTCCACTGGCCTTCCTTCTTATTATAGAGCCTGGAGTCAACCCAGTGAGGCTGGCCCCCTGAGGATCGGCCACTTTGGCTCCACTGAAACTGTGTTCGTGTGGTGGAGAGAATGTGGACTTCAGAGTCGGCCGGACACGGGTTCAAATCCCGGTCTCACAACCCCGCTAGCCATGACATCCCGGACAAGTTTCTTTACCTCTCCGAGCTTCAGTGTCATCATCTATAAAGGGGGGGTTGGATGGATGGATGGGCAGACGGATGGATGGATGGATGAATGGACGGACGGTTGGATAGGAAGATAGAGAAGAGAGGGAGGAAGGAAAGGAGATATAGATGGTAGATACACTTACATACATACATACAAACATATACAGATACATATATATACACATATGTACATACGCATTGTTTAACCTTTAAATAGTCAGAAGCATAAGAGGAATCTCTTAAGTGTTGGATATAGTGCCCACTGACAGAGAAACACAGTAGACACTAGCTCCTTCCCGTGTGATTTTTCTAAACCACCCAGCTCCAACCCTCTGTATGCTCAGTGTTTCGGCTGCAACACGTTGTTGGGGTGCTGTTCAGCGTAGCACCCAGCTCTTCAAAGAACACACAGGGCACCTCAGCCTAGCCAAGTAATTTCATATACCTGGTCTTGTTTAATTACAGATGCTGAAGATTAATTCCAAATGTCCCTCTCATGGCCAAGCTCTTAGGCTAACAGATGTTTTGCAGGTAGCCCAACACCTCACTCATCACCCTCCGCTAACTGGAAGTGTGGGACATAGTAGAGGGCAGCTATGATGAAGTTCACCACTTCTTTGAAGAACAGGTCAATTACTAGTGTAAATCAATTACATGAAAAAGAGGGAGTTTCACTTACTTGAGAGAAGAATTATGTGCGGGTCATTAGAAGCATTCATTTACAGGCAACGTG
>PISX010000485.1:206020-278234 GCA_004024625.1 Mellivora capensis | reverse complement strand
AGAAGCCACGAAAACAGAATCAGGGAAATAAATGACGCCATGAAATGTTCCAACGTCAGAATTATTGGAATACCTGAAAGGGAGGAGAAAGAAAGAAGTCTAGAAGATATTGTGGAACACGTTCTTCATGAAAATTTCCCGAATATCGCAAATGGAAACAGTGTTCATGTACTAGAGGCAGAACGGTCCCCCCCCCCCCAAGATTTTAGATTCTCGAAACACCTCGAGACAACTGATAGTAAGAATGAGGAATTATAATTCTAGAGAAACTCTCTTGAAGGCAGCTAGGACAAAGAAGCTCCTTACGTACAGAGGAAAGCCCATCAGAATAATGTCAGACCTGTCCACGGCAACCTGGCAAGCCAGAAAGGGCTGGCAAGATATATTCAGGACACTAAATGAGAAAAACATGCAGCCAAGAATACTTTATCCAGCAAGACTGACATTCAAAATGGATGGAGAGATAAAGAGTTTCCAAAACCGGCAAAGCTTAAAAGAGTATGCGACCACCAAGCCGACAGTGCAGGAAATATTAAGGGGGGTTTTATAAAAGAGGAAAAATCCTAAGAATATCATTGAACAGAAATATAGAGACAATCTACAGAAAGAAAGACTTCAAAGGGTAACACGATGTCAATAAAAACGTATCTATCAATAATCACTCTCAATGTCTCCATATTCAGAACTCATTCAGAAAAGTTTTCATGAAACACTGCTTCTGTCAAGGTATTCTCCTGCTTAAGAATGTCTAGGTGATTTCTATTTGTCTACAATAAAAAAGTCCAAATTCCTCCCCAATTCTCCAAAGCTCTGCACCAATGTGATCTTGTGTTCTATTTAGTACTTGTGCTGTTTTATAGACTTTGATTCCACTCCTATCCTGACCACTTCAGTTCAGCCTGTCATTCTCTCCTGGATATAATTTTTTTGTTGTTGTGGCAGAATATACATAAATTTTACTATTCTAACTTTGAAGTAATTACTGATAATGAAGCTTAATTTTGCCATTTTGTTATTTGTTTTCTTTTTCTTAAAAAGATTTTATTTATTTGAGAGAGATAGAGAGACAGAGCATGAGCAAGGGGAAGGGCAGAGAGAGAGGGAGAAGCAGACTCCCTGCTTAGCAGGGAGCTCACCTGGAGCTCCATCCCAGGACACTGAGATCATGGCCTGAGCCAAAGGCAGACACTTAATCGACTGAGCCACCCAGGTGCCCCTGGTATTTGTTTTCTATATGTCTTATATCTTTTTGTTGTTGTTGTTCCTCATTCCTTTCATGATTGTCCTCTTTTGTATTTGGTTGAGTCTTTTTGTAATGACACATTTTGATTCCTTTCTCATTTCCTTTTGTTTATATGCTGTAGATATATTCTTTGTGGTTACCACAGGGATTTACATATAACACCCTCAAGTTATAGGAATTTATTTTATTTTATTTTGTATTATGTTTAGTTAGCTAACATATAGTACCTCATTAGTTTCTGATGTAGTGCTTAGCGATTCATTAGTTGCATAGAACACCCAGTGCTCATCACAACACATGCCCTCCTTAATACCCATTATCCTGTTACCCTATCCCCCCATGCCCCTCCCTTCTGTAGACCTCAGTTTGGCTCCCAGAGTCCAGAGTCTCTCATGGTTTGCCTCCTTATCTGGTTTCTTTCTATTCAGTTTTCCCTCCCTTCCCCTGTGGTCCTCCATGCTATTCCTTAGGTTCACATGTGAGTGAAACCATATGATAATCATCTTTCTCTGTTTGACTTATTTCACTCAGCATAATCCCCTCCCAGTTCCATCCATGCCAATGCAAGTGGTGGGTATTCATACTTTCTGATGGCTGAGTAATAGTCCATTGTATATACGAACCACATCTTCTTTATCCATTTGTCTGTTGAAGGGTGTCCTGGCTCCTTCCATGGTTTGGCTATTATGGACATTGCTGCTATGAACATCGGGGTGCATGTGCTCCTTCTTTTCACTACATCTGTGTCTTTGGGGTAAATATCCAGTAGTCCAATTGCTGGGTCATAGGGTACTTCTATTTTTAACATCTTGAGGAGCCTCCATACTGTTTTCAAGAGGGACTGTACCAGCTTCCATTCCCACCAACAGTGTAAGAGGGTTCTATAGGAATTTATTTTAAATTGTTACCAACTTCAATTACACAAAAAAACTGTATTATATTACAGCTCTGTCAGTCTCTATGTTGATGACATCAAAGACTACATCTTTAGCTCCTTTGCTCAGGCTGGTAGCACTGGCAAGATGGGCAGGTGTCGTGGTCTTCATACTACTAGGATGCTCGGTAGCCACCAAAGAGATCAGAAGTGGCATGATAAACAGTACAAGAACACCCATTTGGGCACAGCTCTAAAGACCAACCCTTTTGGAGGTGCTTCTCATGCAAAGGGAATTGTGTTGGAAAAAGGATGGGTTGAATCCCAATAGCCAAATTCTGCCATCAGGTAGTATGTCAGGCTCCAGGTGATCAAGAATGGCAAAAAGAATCACAGCCTTTATACCCAATGATGGCTGTTTGAATTTTATTGAGGAAAATGATGAAGCTCTGGTTGCTGGTTTTGGTCACAAAGATGATGCTGTCAGTGACATTCCTGGAGTTTGTTTTAAGGTTGGCAAAGTAGCCAGGGTCTCTCTTTTGGCATTTTACAAAGGCAAGAAGGAAAGACCAAGATCATAAGTTTTGATGGTGAAAATATGACAATAATAAATTCTCATATGCCAAATTATACATGTGTACCCATTAACACAGATTTGTTATTTTTAATGCATTTGAATTTTAAATACGATGGAAAATAAAAAGTGGATTTACAAACCAAAATTATAAAAATACTGATGTTATATTTGTGTATTTGTCATTTATCAAAGATCCTCATATTTTCATATGATTTTGAATTACTGTTTAGTGTTTTTTCATTTCAATTTGAATAACTCCTTTTAGCATTTTTTTGTAGGGTAAGTCTAGTGGCAATGAACCATCTCAAGTTCTATCTGGAAATGTCTTAATTTCTCCTTCATTCATAAAGAACAGTTATGTTGAGCATGAAATACTCAGTTGATAGGTTATTTTTCTTTCAGCACTTTAAATATATTATGTGATTTCCCTTCAAGTTTTCTGCTCAGCAGTCCACTGATAATCTGATTGAGGATTTCTTGTATGGGACCAGTCACATTTCTCTTGCTACTTTCAATATTCTGTCTTTGGCCTTTGACAATTTGTTATAATGGGTCTTAATATGACTCTCTTTGGGTTTAGCCTACTTGGAGATCATTGACCTTCTTGTATCTATATATCCAGGTATTTTCCCAAATTTGGGAAATTTATGGCTATTATTTGTTTCAATAATCTCATGCCCCTTTCCCTCTTCTTAGAATTACATAATACATATATTGGTCACTTTGATCATGTCCTCTAAGAACATAGACTCTATTCACATTTCTTTATTCTTTTTTTTTCTTCTCAGACATGATAATTTTAAATATTCAGGCTTCAAATTCACAGATTCTTGTTTTCCTGTTTGAGCCTACTGTTGAATCCCTCCAGTGAATTTTTCAATTAGGTTATTGTATTTTTGAGACTCAGATTTCGGTTCATTTCCTTTGAGAAATTTCTACCTGTTGTTAATCTCATTTTGTTTGTATATTTTTTTACTGATTTCCTTTGGTTCTTTGTGTTTTCCTTTAACTCTTTAGGCATATTTAAGACAGTTGTTTAAAAATCTTTGGTATATCCAATATCTGTGTTTCTTCAGGAATGATTTCTGCCCTTTTATGTACTTCCTTTGATTGGGACATGTTTTCCTATTTCTTTACATGCCTTGTGATTTTTCTGCTGAAAATTGAACATTTGAAAAAAACACACACCTCTCCCAGTCTTTGTGAATTGGTTCTGCACTAAGGCAGACCTTCACTAATTAGAAGGACACCTTGTGAATCTTTGGATCCACCCAGTGTGAACACTTAGGGTCTTCTGTGGTCTTCTGTGAGCATGTGTCTTGCTTGGCCCAGTTTTTGTGTTTTCTACAATTCTTCCATATACATGGATGACTTTAAACATCTTAATTTCTCAAAGAGTCTCACCTCAGCTTATTCTCATGATCCTAGATGTTCTATTGTATTCTTCCACCCATATTCCCCAGGTGTTGGAAGATCTGTGGTCCTCCTGCGGCTTTCATGAGCCATGCCCACTGTGTATTTCCATGACTTTTCCCAGTTTGAGATATGAGTTAGGTGAAACAGAGTGTCCTCTTTCAGGTATCTATCAGAGGTTAGAATGTTGTAAATAATGTGTGCTCTGTTCCCTCTAGTTCAAGAAAGGAAATGAGAAACTGGGCCAGCTCTTCCTTCGGACCTTGCCATACTGCACTAAGGATGAAGTAGAGGCAAGGGTAAATAAAAATGCCATAGGGGCTCCTGTGTGGCTCAGTCAGCTAAGCATATCTGGATCTTCATTTTGGCTCAGGTCATGATCTCAGGGTAGTCAGTTTGAGCTCTGTGCTGGGCATGGAGCTTGCTTAAAATTCTCTCCCTCCTTCTCCCTCTGCCCTTCCCCACTGTTCTCTCTTTCTAAAAAAAATGCCATAGAATTTCTTATTGCTTTGAATGTGTGTGTTTTTTTAATTGGGTGTTCACTTTGTTGTTGTAGACCTTTGACTCTTTTTCAGAGCTCCTATAACATTATTTTAGCCAGCCTCTAGTTGTTTTTCAAATGTTTCTTTGGGGAAATGTGGACCTACAGCTTCTTAGTCTGTGATCTTACTGATATCACTGTTGGATATGATATTAGGCTTACCTTTGTCCTTCCTTACATGTCATCACTTCTACCCATGGTATCCTTATTTCTCTTTCCTCTACCTATTAGTTTAATGTAATGGTGAAGACTATGGACTTCAAAACCAGTCTGACCTCACCTTGAGCCAAGATGTGTCACTTACTTGAGATATGATAATGTCACTGAGACTCAATTTCTCATCTCTAAGATGAGTATGCAATAATAACAATGCTACTTTAATTTCAGGTAATAAGATAATGTCTTTCATGTACAGTCCAAGCATATAGTTATTCCTTAAGGTTAGTTGTTGCTATTGTTATTTTTATTACTGCAGAGAAATACCATTTTTCATTTACTAGCTTTGTGACCTTAGGCAAGTTACTTAACCACTCCAAGATTCAGTCTTGAAATGTGGCCAATTATAGTATGCACCTCATAGGAATGTTAAGGTTAAATGAGATATTGCCTATGAAATGCTTGTAAAATGTGGGCAGTAGTACCCAAATGAACAGTTAAGTGTTTTAGGGGATTAGCAAAGGTGAAATCCCAGTTGTGTAGAATGATTGGAGTAGTTATGAAAAAGTTAGGATTTAAGTTTGGTCATGAAAAAGAAGTATAATTTGTGGGGGTGCCTGGGTGGCCCAGGTGGCTGGGACTCTGACTCTTGGTTTCAGCTCAGTTCATGGTATCATGGTTGTGGGATGAGCCCTGTATTGGGGTCCACCCTTGGCATGGAATCTGCTTCGGATTCTCTCTCCCTCTCCCTTGCTTCTCTGCCCCTCTGCCCCCTCCATGCTTGTGCACAAGCTCTCTCTCTCTTTCTCAAAAATAAATAAAATCTTTTTATTTTATTTTAAAATAAAATAAAATTTTAAAATAAAATAAAACTTATTTTATTTTAAAAAACAGTATAATTTGTGGAGTTGGAGAAAGAATGAGTAAATTCAAAGAAGAAGGAAAAGTATATGTAAAGTTCAGGGAGGTGAAAATAAGTGGGGTATGTCAGAGAACAGAAAAGGTATTATTAATGTTGAGGCAAGTGTAGGAGCAGATCCAGGACAGATTTCTAGGGCCATTGGTATTATTTAAAGTACCACTGCTATAACAGATTAACCCTCAATTCTCAGTGGTTTATAATATTATAAATGTTTCTCGTTCAGCTCATAATCTGCTGGGGGTGTTCCTGGTCGGGTAGCTTTCCACTTATGCCATCATACAGGGACCGAGGATCCTTCCATTTCATGACTCTGCCTCTCCTACATCCTTGGCATTCTTTCCATCCAGCTGGAGGAAGGGAAAAGAGAGAATGGAATAGTGTGTATAGGAGGTTTTTATGGGTCAGGCCAAGAAGTCATATACATTACTCCTGTTCACATTTCACTGGATAGTACTCAGTCACATGGCCACACCTAAATGCAATGGAGGCTGGGAAACATAATCTGACTTTGAAGAGTCTATGAGTTTGTTATGATCATTTAATCATGTGAAGATATTTCTTTTAAAAAAGACATAGATTCAATTTTTGTGTGTCACATTGACTCTTTATTCTTAAAAAAAATCAGTCCAGAAGTGAGATAAAGACCTTTATAAGCTTTAAGTGAAACCCCAAAAAGATTATTGTACTCACACCCATACACAATTTAAAATAAATAAAAGTATCACTAAACTATAAATTAAGTATAATGAAGTTCAAGAAAGTTTTGTTTTTTTTTTCCTCCATGATGACTGCTTTGATTCTTTTTAAAGAAAATTCAGTTTCCTTTTTTTTTCAGAAGCTTTTAATTCTAATTTTGGGGGGCATCTTTGTTGGTGTGTCTGTTTTGGCTATTTATTTGGTAGTCCAGTTCAAGTCTAACCTTTCAGAAAACTACCTTAATGTGAAATTATTCTTTGGTTTCACTTTGAGGAGTTTAGGGCAAGTCTGTTGAAGTAGGGGACCGTAACTTCACTTCCTTCCTCTCACATGTTGTTTATAGATGCAGGAAAAAAAAGAGGCAGTTCAGAGAGATTTAATTCTGACAGAAAATAAGACAGCTGTTA
Source organism: Mellivora capensis (assembly GCA_004024625.1). Classification (NCBI taxonomy): domain Eukaryota; kingdom Metazoa; phylum Chordata; class Mammalia; order Carnivora; family Mustelidae; genus Mellivora; species Mellivora capensis. The sequence goes on along the minus strand of PISX010000485.1, from coordinate 271,405 downwards.
TTTTCTGGCTTAAGACTTGCTGTACAGACCTGCTCTAGAGAATAATTCAAAGGAAGACCTATTTTTAGCAGGAAGAGCCACAAAAGGTAGGGTTTAGATTGAGCTTAGTTTTTGACTCCCCATTAAAGTGGTGATTGTCATTCTGAAATCCAGACCTACAGCTCGCCACAAAATAATGGAGTCAAAAATCAAAATAGATCAAGAATTATCAGGAAAATTTAGCTGCTTTCTTAAAAAGCTCTAAATGACATGTGAGAATGAGATCAGAACCGATGTTTCAAGTGTAGTTATAAAACTGATTATGTTTCTTCCTTATTGTTTCTCTTTGTCCTTTATTTTTTATTTATTTCATTATGGTTATAAAAGCGGCTAACCATTTCATTTTTATCATGGTTAAATCATATGAATCATTCTTATGTAAATAACATTGTGGATGTGGCATTTCTCTGCAGTACTTTAATATTTGATTATAGGATTTAAGACTTAACACTACTGTGTCACTTGAACAGTCATTCCAGCTCAACCTCAGAGAGAACGAGGAGGCAACATGTCCAACTTAGAGAAGACACAACAGGCTCCCCAAAGTGATCATGTTGTCTTAATGTGATGAGAATCTATGCTACAGTGTTGGCATAATAGAAAGTGGTGTAAGGAGTACATATCAGAGGTATCAATAACATCAACATGTGAAGCCAAACATGGTAATAAGGATGAATTTTATTCAATGAGACATGAGGGAGGGAAGTGGACATGTCCTCTAAGTCATATGATCAACAGTAGGAACTAAGACTAGAGGACTTGGCTGCTGGGTGACTATGGCCCAAGGAGGTAAAGGTAAGAATCCAAAATGTCTTACTCCAAAATTTCAAGCTTACATGACTGGGGAGACAGAAGAAAAGGGACAATTTAAGGGAAATAATGCGTTAAAATTGGAATAAGGTTGATTTGGGGGTAGCCAAGGACCACTGACATGGGTAGTGTAGAGCTGGAATTTAGAGAAATAGGACCATTGTTCCAGGGAGATTCCTGCTGGAGCCAGAATTGGGAGTCATGTACATCAGTGAATATGGAGAGAAAAAAGGCCTATGGCTGAAGAGGACCATGATAAGCAGATAGAAAGCTGGGAGAAGAGTTTCTTGATGAAGACTACATAGATTTGAAGAGTGGACAGATTGGGGAGAATAATATAGATAGAGAAATACCATGGTGTAGACAAAAGCAAAATAAAAAATGAAAGCAACAAAACCAGAAAGCATATATTCTTGTCCTCTAAAGTATACTACCCTCCAACCATTCCTTTGTGGGTTCCTGGGTCTAAAGCATAGCAAGGGAAATTGAGATTCTACCAGAAGACACATTACCACACGTCTCCAAAAAAGAGAAGATCTTCATGGACAAAAACAATGAAATATTTATGTCCCATTAAGGAAATGTTAAAAGCAAGGGTTTTTTTTGTTTGTTTGTTTTCTTTTGTTCTACTTGTATGTTTCTAGAATGTTGTAATTAGGATATAATCTGACCTTTCAATACACAATTGACCTTTGAACATGGATCTGAACTGAGTAGGTACACTTATACATGGCTCTTTTCCAATAAATACAGTGCAGTACTGTGAATGTAATTTCTCTTCCTTATGATTTTCTTTCTTTTTAAGAAATATTTATTTATTTATGTATCTATTTGTTTATATATTTGAGAGAGAAAGAGAGTGGGGGAGGCACAGGGAGAGGCAGATGGGGATGGAGAGAGTTTTAAGCAGATTCCACATGCAGTGGGGAACCCAACACAAGGCTCAGTTTCATGACCCTGAGATCATGACCTGAGCTGAAACCAGGAGTCAGATGCTTAACTGACTGCACCAACCAGGCACCCCTCTTCCTTATGATTTTCTTTTTTGGGGGGTAAAGATTTATTTATTTTTAGAGAGAAAGAGAGTCAGCACGTGGAGGGAGGGGCAGAAAGAGAGAATTCTTCAAGCAGATTCTCCACTGAGCCCAGAGCTGGACACAGGGCTCAATCCCATGACCCATGAAATCATGACCTAAGCCAAAAGCAAGAGTCGGATGCTTAACTGACTGAGCCACCCAGGCGGTCCCCATGTCTTATGATTTTCTTAATAACATTTTCTTCTCTGTAGCTTACTTTATTGTAGGAATACAGCATATAATACATGGAACATACAAAATATGTGTTAATCAACAGTTAACGTTATCAGTAAGGCTTCTGGTGAACAGCAGGCTCTTAGTAGTTAAGTTTTGGGGGAGTCGAAAGTTTTATGTGGATTTTTAACAGTGTGGGGGTTTGGTACTCCTAACCTCTATGTGGTTAAGAGTCAACTTATATATATATTCTGTATTGGTGAAGAAGACAAATTGGCTAGAACTAGGATCTAATGCCTAGGCCCCTTGCTTTTTCTCCTTGACTCACTTTATTTTTTTAAGCCTTTTGAAAAGTATTTTAGCACCATTGAAAATATGTGAAAGATTTTTGGAAAATCAGGACTCAGCACTAATTTTGGGTCACATACTTGTTCAGTGTGAAGAGTATGTCAATGTTTCTCTTCTGTACTTCTATCTTTTTTAAAAAAAATATTTCATTTATTTATTTGTCAGAGAGAGAGAGAGAGAGAATGAGAGAGCACACAAACAGGCAGAGAGGCAGGCAGAGGCAGAGAGAGAAGCAGGCTCTCTGCCGAGCAAGGAGCCCATGCGGGACTCGATCCCAGGACCCTGGGATCATGACCTGAGCCGAAGGCAGTGGCTTAATCCACTGGGCCACCCAGGTCTCCCTTTGTACTTCTATCTTAATGGGTGTATTATTTGGGTAAAAAACTAGACCTATAAGACTATTAGGTGTTAACTCCAAAACAAATTTGTTTTTACTGAGTTTCAAAACAGGTTTGTTTATATGTTTGAGATTAAGACTCATTTTTCCCCAGATCAAACACATATTTTTGATGTATTTTCCACCCACAAACAATTGCCATCTAAATAGAAAAATATACACTCAAGTTAAGCAAGCAGTGTGTCCTTATTGATACAGAGGATTCTGGCAGAAAGTCATATATCGTGTAGCTCTCCATTCCCGTTTTGCTGAAGGCCTTCCTTTTAAAGAGAATCTCTGTCCACTTCAGTAGATATCCCCTGAAATAACCACTTTCAGTTGAGGCAGTGTTTTTACTGTTTTTCTCCAGCTATTTGGTTGATTTGTTGCTCTACAGTTGTTTGTCACTATGCACAGTTGAACAGAACAAATAACCACTGTAAAACCTGCTTTCAACATGGAAAAATGTCTGAATAATTTTCCTGGTAGAGGCTCAGAAACCAGGAACCAATCAATGTCTGTTTTAGGGTGTTGTGGCCACTGATTCCTTTATACCCTCCTGATAAACCCAAACAGCAACAACCACTACAACAACCCAACTGTTGTGAGCACAATATGAAATACATCACTTACCTTGTCTCATTGAATCCTTCCAACGGTCCACCAAGATGATTACTATTACATTCCTGTTTTGCAAAAGAATCTGATTTAAGTTATTTGTTTCAAAGTCACACGGCAAGTGGCAGAGTTGAGCCAGGAATACAAGCTGATCTATTACCAAGGTCCTGGCCGCTCTATTTCTTCTCAAAGTTATGCTGTACTATAGACAGCCCAAATAATTTGAAAAAGGAGAAAATATGGTGGAAACTGTGATGAAGATATCTCAAATATTTTCTCTGACTGTAAGGGTTTATTTACATTCAAAGAGTCAAACTGGTTTGCAAGATTTTACTTTACTCCTTCCCCCCACCCCTAGTTTGCTGCTCAATTATGTATCTAGAGGTAAATGCCAAGTGGGTCAATTCAGGTCTTTATCAGAATTGTGTCAAATATCATCTTCTCAGTGAAGTCTACCTTGCCTGCTGTATTAAAAATTACACCATTCCCCCACCCCAAATACTCCCTATTTCTCTTCACTGATTTAATCTTCTCTTTAGCACTCACTGACATCTAATATACTATGGCATTAACCTGTTTATTTTGTTCATTATCTCCCAATCAGGATGTAAGCCCCTCCAGGAGCAAGAATTGCTCACTATAGTATCCCAAAAATTGTGTCTAAAATTGTGACTTAAACATGATACTTTATGTGGGAAACCCAAAGAACTCCAAAATTGCTAGAACTCGTAACAGGAATCCAGCAATGTGGCAGGATATAAAATCAATGCACAGAAATTAGTTGCAAATCTATACACTAGCAATGAAACAGAAGAAAGAGAAATTAAGGAATCAATCCCATTTACAATTGCACCAAAAACCATAAGATACTTAAGAATAAACCTAACGCAAGAGGTAAAGGGTCTGTATTCTGAAAATTACAGAACACTTATGAAAGAAATCGAGGAAGACACAAAGAAATGGAAAAACATCCATACTCATGGATTGGAAGAATAAATAAGGTTAAAATGTCTATGCTACCCAGAGAAGTCTACACATTCAATGCAATCTATCAAAATACCAGTGACATTTTTCACAGAGTTGGAACAAATAATCCTAAACCTTGTATGGAACCAGAAGAGACCCCAAATAGTCAGAGGAATGTTGAAAAAGAAAACCAAAGCTGGTGGCATCACAATTCTGGACTTCAAGCTATATTATAAAGTTGCAATCATCAAGACAGTATGCTACTGGCACAAAAACAGACATATAGATGAATGGAACAGAATAGAGAACCTAGAAATGGACCCTCAACTCTGTGGTCAACTAATCTTTGAGAAAGCAGGAAAGAATATCCAGTGGAATAAAGAATGTCCCTTTCAACAGATGGTGTTGGGAAAATTGGATATCCACATGCAGAAGAATGAAACTGGACCACTTTCTGATACCATGCACAAAAATAAACTCAAAATGGATAAAATATCCAAGTGTGAAATAGGAACCCATCAAAATTGTAGAGGACAATGCAGACAACAATCTCTTGACCTTTGTTGCAGCAACTTCTTGCTAGACACGTCTCCAAACACAAGAGAAACAAAAGTAAAAATGAACTATTGGGACTTCATCAGGATAAAAGCTTCTGCACAGCAAAGGAAACAGTCAACAAAACTAAAATGCAACTGACAGCATGGGACAACATATTTGCAAATGACATATCAGATAAAGGGCTAGTATTCAAAATCTATAAAGAACTTACCAAATTCAACACCCAAAACCCAACAAATCCAACCAGAAATGGGCAGAAGACATAAACAAACATTTCTCCAAAGTGCTTGGCATATAAAAGTCAATGGATGTTACCATCATCATCATTATTACCATTATAATATTATGAGTCTTTTCATATTTTGTCATGAGTATTTGACATTTACTACTCAAAACTGTTGTGGCTTTAGGGGACGACCAAACCAAGGTCTGTAGTTGAAAACATGGGGTGGGGGCCGCTATGAGAATTATTCTATCTGCAGGCCAGGAAACATGAATTACTTTTGTGGGGTTGTCCAATTAAATGTTGACACAAGTAACTACAGGATGCAGTGGATTTTTGAAAGTTTTCTGGATTCTGGACAGCCTAGAACAATAGACAAAGTTGAGTAGGGAAAGGCAGTCCATCTGAAGTTTTAAATTTTGACACTGAAGATCATCTCTCCACATACACTACTACTCTCCTTTTATACAGACAAATGGCTGAGTATAATTCCTTACACAGAACGGTTTTAGCAACTAACTAATCGAGCAAGACAGAGGGGAAGAAAAATGGTGGAATTGATAAATGAAGTCAAGGCCATCATCACCATTTTAGGTTCTGACCATAAGATATGAAGTTTCTTGGTGACCACATATGACAGACAAAAAAGCGAGAGAGCTGGAACCCAACACAAAGTCTGTTCACTAGGTCAGTGCAGGCAGGGTACTCAGGGTGAGTGGTACTTGAAAATCAACTAGTCATCATGAAGTAGATCGCTTTACATGCAGTAGAGGCCCTAGGTCCTGGACTGAGATCTGATCCTGGGGAAAATTTTGAACAAAAACAAGAGTAGCTGGGAGGATCACTCTATGAAGGGAGTATTTGAATGATTATCTGATTTAGTGACAGAAGGATCTTGAAGGTATGATTAGAACATGTGGAATTGTTTGTGGGGAGAAAGGAATTCAAGTCCAAGAGAATAAGGTAGGCAAAGCAGTGGAGTTGAAAAAGCACAGAGAGGCTGAAATGTCAGGGTGTAAAAGTTCAGTGATGTGGGTCAAGGCTGGAAATGGAGGTTGGGGCCATGTTGTGAATGGTTTGAATACAAAGCTGAAGAGTTAGGATTAATTCAAAATAGGAAACTGTTGAAAGTTTTAGCATAGAAGCACAACCTGCTTAGAGCTGTGCCTTAGAACAGATTAATTTGTTAGCAAATTGGAGAGTAGCTTTCAAAGTTGTTAACCCGGAGACAGAAAAACCAGTTTAGAGAATTGCTGTTGTCTGGACAGAAGAGAATTTGGGACTAAACTGGGATTGTGGCAGTAGGAATGGACATGAAAACCAAAGCCAAAGCATTTAAGTAAGTCTGGCGGAGAATGGCATCTGATTGACTCCAAGACAAATGAGATAGGCACAGATTTGGAGGGTCTGTGCTTTGGGGAAGAAATGGGCAACATTTTCCCTATGTGAGAACTTGGACCAGAGCTTACCACTGAGTCCAAGACACTCACTTAGTAAAAATTCTCTCATAGGTAGAATCAGTTTTTAAAAATAAGTTGAAAAAGCAGCCCACCTTTGCTTCTTTGGATACTCTGTCAATTTGAAATAATTCCAATTATTTACCCAAATTTTAAAAAATACCACCACATTCTGGTTTCATGATGGTACAAAAGAGACACTTTTAGACCCAAGTTTTTAAAAAGACCTGATTTTCAGGACAGCCAAATGCAACTAAAGACAGAGACTGGAGTACATTCAATTTTGCTGTATTTTTGAGGCCACGGAAGTTCAGAGCAACCAAAGTGAATTGAGAGGAGCCAAGAAATCCAAATAAAACAGTTAAGAGTTGAGTGTCAAGAAAAGCTTCATGACCATGCTTAAATTGGAGACTTTAGTTAAGAGGCACTGTAGGCAAAATTGCAAGTAGCCTTGAGCCTTTTTAGAAATGGCCAGTGTCTAAAATCATACTCATCTTGCCTGCTTATGTAAGAATTTTCACCTTGAGAAGACTTAGGAAATGCTGGCCTCAAATTTTCCCGTGTGTCTTTTTAGCATAAGTTAGATACACTGGATAGCAAAGACATGCAGCCTGGCTACTGGGAACAATTTCTTGAACAGCTGGAGAGAAATATGATTCATCTAATTCACACAAAACCTCCTTTCAGGTAGATGTCTTATTTTGGTTTGGTTGAGAACTTTTTGAACTGTTCAAATGTTACTTTTGTTCTGATTCCCCCAAGCCAAATACTCTCTTTGGGGTGAGTGACTCAAGGTCTGACAGAGTTATAAGAAAGGCCATTAGGAGAAGTGTCTGATCATATCTTCTGCCCATTTTTTGACACGATTATCTGTTTTGTGTGTGTTGAGTTTGAGAAGTTCTTTATAGATCCTGGATATCAACCTTTTGTCTGTACTGTCATTTGCAAATATCTTCTCCCATTCCGTGGGTTGCCTCTTTGTTTTGTTGACTGTTTCCTTTGCTGTGCAGAAGTTTTGATCTTGATGAAGTCCCAAAAAGTTCATTTTTGCTTTTGTTTCCTTTGCCTTTGGAGACATATCTTGAAAGAAGTTGCTGTGGCTGATATTGAAGAGGTTACTGCCTGTGTTCTCCTCTAGGATTCTGATGGATTCCTGTCTCACGTTGAGGTCTTTTATCCATTTCGAATTTATCTTTGTGTACAGTGTAAGAGAATGGTCAAGTTTCATTCTTCTACATATAGCTGTCCAACTTTCCCAGCACCATTTACTGAAGAGACTGTCTTTTTTCCACTGTATATTTTTTCCTGCTTTGTCGAAGATTATTTGACCGTAGAGTTGAGGGTCCATATCTGGGCTCTCTACTCTGTTACACTGGTCTATGTGTCTGTTTTTATGACAGTACCATGCTGTCTTGGTGATCACAGCTTTGTAGTAAAGCTTGAAATCAGGTAACGTGATGCCCCCAGTTTTATTTTTGCTTTTCAACATTTCCTTAGCAATTCGGGGTCTCTTCTGATTCCATACAAATTTGAGGATTATTTGCTCCAGCTCTTTGAAAAATACCGGTGGAATTTTGATCGGAATGGCATTAAAAGTATAGATTGCTCTAGGTAGTATAGACATTTTAACAATGTTTATTCTTCTGATTCAAGAGCATGGAAAGGTCTTCCATCTTTTTGTGTCTTCTTTGATTTCTTTCATGAGTGTTCTGTAGTTCCTCGAGTACAGATCCTTTACCTCTTTGGTTAGGTTTATTCCCAGGTATCTTATGGTTCTTGGTGCTATAGTAAATGGAATCGATTCTCTAATTTCCCTTTCCGTATTTTCATTGTTAGTGTATAAGAAAGCCACTGATTTCTGTACATTGACTTTGTATCCTGCCACGTTACTGAATTGCTGTATGAGTTCTAGTACTTTGGGGGTGGAGTATTTTGGGTTTTCCATATAAAGAATCATGTCATCTGCAAAAAAAGTGAGTTTGACTTCTTCATTGCCAATTTGGATACCTTTTATTTCTCTTTGTTGTCTGATTGCTGTTGCTAGGACTTCTAATACTATGTTGAACAAGAGTGGTGAGAGTGGGCGTCCTTGTCGTGTTCCTGATCTCAACGGGAAGGCTGTGAGCTTCTTCCCATTGAGGATGATATTTGCTGTGGGTCTTTCATAGATAGATTTTACGAAGTTCAGAAATGTTCCCTCTATCCCTATACTTTGAAGCGTTTTAATTAGGAACGGATGCTGGATTTTTTCAAATGCTTTTTCTGCATCAATTGAGAGGACCATGTGGTTCTTCTCTCTTCTCTTATTGATTTGTTCTATTACATTGATTGATTCGCAAATGTTGAGCCATCCTTGTAACCCAGGGATGAATTCCACCTGGTCATGGTGGATAATCTTTTTAATGTGCTGTTGGATCCTGTTTGCTAGGATCTTGTTGAGAATCTTAGCATCCATATTCATCAGTGATATTGGTCTGATATTCTCCTTTTTGGTGTGGTCTTTGCTTGGTTTGGGGATCAGGTAATGCTGGCTTCATAAAAAGAGTCTGGAAGTTTTCCTTCTGCTTCAATTTTTTGAAACAGCTTCAGGAGAATGGGTATTATTTCTTCTTTGAAAGTTTGGTAGAATTCCCCAGGGAATCCGTCAGGTCCTGGGCTCTTGTTTTTTGGGAGGTTTTTGATCACTGCTTCAATCTTGTTACTATCTATCAGTCTATTCAGGTTGTCAATTTCTTCCTGGTTCAATTTTGGGAGTTTATAGTTTTCCAGGAATGCATCCATTTCATCTAGGTTGCTTAAGTTATTTGCATATAACTGTTGATAATAACTTATGATTGTTTCTACTTCCTTGGTGTTAGTTGTGATCTCTCCCTTTTCATTCATAATTTTATTAGTTTGAGCTTTCTCTCTTTTCTTTTGGATTAGTGTGGCCAATGGTTTATCTATCTTATTGATTTTTTCAAAAAACCAGCTTCTAGTTTCATTGATACATTCTACTGTATGTCTAGTTTCTACCTCATTGATATCTGCTCTAATCTTGATTATTTCCCTCCTTGTGTGTGGAGTTGGTTTAATTTGTTGTTGATTCTCCAGTTCTTTAAGGTGTAGAGATAGCTGTTGTATTCTGGATTTTTCATTTTTTTTTTGAGGGAGGCTTGGATGGGTATGTATTTCCCCCTTAGGACCGCCTTTGCTGTATCCCATAGGTTTTGGACCAAAGTGTCTTCATTCTCATTGGTTTCCAGGAATTGTTTAAGTTCTTCTTTGATCTCCTGCTTGATCCAAGCACTCTTAAGCAAGGTGGTCTTTTGCTTCCAGGTGTTTGAGTTCCTTCCAATCTTTTCCTTGTGATTGAGCTCCAGTTTCAAAGCATTGTGATCTGAGAATATGCAGGGAATAATCTCAATCTTTTGGTATCGGTTGAGTCCTGATTTGTGACCCAGTATGTGGTCTATTCTGAAGAAGATTCCATGTGCACTTGAGAAGAATGAGTATTCTGTTGTTTTAGGGTGGAATGTTCTGTATATATCTATGAGGTCCATCTGGTCCAATGTGTCATTCAATGCTCTTGTTTCTTTATTGATTTTCTGCTAAATTTCCTACTATCAATGTATTCATATCGATATGACTCTTTATCTTGATTAATAATTTTCTTATGTAATTGACTGCTCCCATATTGGGGGCATAAATATTTACAATTGTTAGATCTTCTTGGTGGATAGTCCCTTTAAGAATGATGTAGTGTCCTTCTGTATCTCTGACTACAGTCTTTAGTCTAAAATCTAATTTATCTGATGTGAGAATCGCTACCCCGGCCTTCTTTTGAGGCCCATTGGCATGAAAGATGCTTCTCCATCCCTTCACTTTCAGTCTGGGTGTATCCATAGGTTCAAAATGGGTCTCTTGAAGACAACATATGGATGGGTCCTGTCGTTTTATCCAATCTGTAACCCTGTGTCGTTTTATGGGTGGATTTAGGCCTTTCACATTGAGAGTGATTATTGATAGATACATTTTTATTGACATCGTGTTACCTTTGAAGTCTTTCTTTCTGTAGATTGTCTCTATATTTCTGTTCAATGATATTCTTGGGATTTTTTCTCTTTTATAGAACCCCCCTTAATATTTCCTGCAGTGTCGGCTTGGTGGTCACATACTCTTTTAAGCCTTGCCGGTCTTGGAAACTCTTTATCCCTCCATCCATTTTGAATGTCAGTCTTGCTGGATAAAGTATTCTTGGCTGCATGTTCTTCTCATTTAGTGCCCTGAATATATCTTGCCAGCCCAGAATATACGGCTTGCCAGGTTTCTTGGTCAGGTCTGATGTTATTCTGATGGGCTTTCCTCTGTATATAAGGAGCTTCTTTGCCTTCAAGAGGGCCTGCGTACAATTATAATTCTTCATTCTTGCTATTAGGTGTCTCGAGGTCTTTCCAGAATCTATAATCTTGGGGGGAGACTGTTCCATCTCTAGTACATGAACGCTGGTTCCATTAGCAAGATTGGGAAAATTTTCATGGAGAACTTGTTCCACTATATCTTGTAGACTTCTTTCTTTCTCCTCCCCTTCAGGGATTCCAATAATTCTGATGTTGGAACGTTTCATGGCATTTATTTCCCTGATTCTGTTTTTGTGGCTTCTAAGCTGTTTGTTCCAGGCTTCCCTCTGATCCTTTCTCTCTATCTGTTTGCCCTCCAGATCACTAATTCTATCTTCTGTCTCAGTTACCCTAGCTTTTAGAGAATTTAGATTATATTGGAACTCATTGAGAACATTGTGAACATCATCCCTGGTGGCTTTCAGTTCTGCCCCAATCAATTCCGTTTGTCATGCATGGATTTTTCCAACCTAGCTATTGCCTGGATAATTGTTAGCCTGAATTCCCTTTCCGACATATTGTCTATGTCACTAGCCATTAGCTCTGTTGCAGAAGGCGCATTCTCTGAATTTTTCTTCTGTTGGGCATTCCTCCTCCTAGTCATTTTGGTGAGAGATGGCTGAACGGATGTAGCTGGATGTATTGACCGTGGTGCAGTCAAGGTGCACCCTGTAATGCTTCTGAGCAATCAGGGTCCCCACCCAAACGAAAGAAAAAAGAAAAGAAAAAGAGAGAGAGAGAGAGAGAGGAAAAAAGGGAAGATAAAAGAGAAGGCTCAGCCCAAATGGGCCCCAAGGTAAGATTTATGAAGTATACAAACAAAAACAGACAAACAAAAAGACTGCCCACTGGAGTCTTCTGCCCCCGTAGAGATCCAGACACGTGTAATTCTGATCTCAGGCTGATTTCATGGGTGATCGGAGTTCTTTGGTAGGTAACCAGCTCATTTTAGGGTACAGGTTGAAACGGTGCCTCCTCCTACTTCCCTGCTATCTTGTCTCCCCCACCTCTTCCTCAATTTCTTAATGGGAGTTCTGTAGTTCCTTAAGTACAGAACCTTTACCTCTTCGGTTAGGTTTATTCCCAGGTATCTTGTGGTTCTTGGTGCTATAGTAAATGGAATCGATTCTCTAATTTCCCTTTCTATGTTTTCATTGTTGGTGTATAAGAAAGCAACTGATTTCTGTACATTGATTTTGTATCCTGCCACATTACTGAACTGATGTATCAGTTCTAGTAGTTTGGGTGTGGAGTATTTTGTGTTTTCCATATAAAGTACCATGTCATCTGCGAAGAGAGGGAGTTTGACTTCTTCTTTGCCAATTTGAATGAGGCAACATAGCATTATAGTTACAAACACACATGATGCCTTAGACATACCTGATTTCAAATCTGGTTCTACCACTTATTACCTATATGACTGAAGGTCAATTAATTTCTCTGATGCTTGAAGTCATCATATGTAGAATCTCTCTTTCTCTCTCTCTCTCTGTCTATATATATATATATATATATACACACACACACATATACACATATATACACATAGATATGTGTGTATATAGTATTAGATCTATGTCAAATGGTAGATGTGATGATTAAATAAACTAAAAACACTGTGTCTATCTCAATGCCTGACACATAGTCAGCACTCAGTACTTGTTAGAAATTATGTAAATCAGTTCTGATTAGGTCGGAGGAGGGATGTCGCACTTGTGGAGGGCAGAGGTAGGGTAAATGGTGTATAGAGGCCTGTCAAATGCTCCAAGCAACAGCTCTGCCTGTCACTGATGCCATCAAGTACCATTGGATTTGTTTGATTATATGTCCCAACTGGTAAAGCAGTTTGTACAACAGCCTGGATTTGTTGCACACCAATTTCTTGTTCTGGGCCTCCCTCAAAAAGGCAGATTTAGGGGTCACTCCATAATAGGCTAGCATAACACATCCAAATGGGGGTATATGTTGCCTTCAAAATCCAGGAAGGATTTTCCACAGGGTGTTGTGACCCTTTCTTGGTTGTAGGAGGGGCCAGAGGCAACAACTTGTATTTCTCACTTTAAAAGGGATATTTTGAGTCCCATATCAGGCTCCCTGCTCAGTGGGGAGTCTGCTTCTCCTTCTGCCTGCAGCTCCCCCGCTTGTGCTCATGCTCTCTTTCTCTGTCAAATAAATAAATAAATAAATAAATCTTTAAAAAGATAAGTAAGACTTGGAAAGCTATAGAATAAAATAAAGACAAAATGAAAGGGATATTTCAAAATGCCCCATACCACTTGGTCTCTAGAAATTTCACTGAAGTAGAAGGTCCCTGAATTTTTGTTAGATATATTTCTTACCCTCTGATATGCAAATGTCATACAATAAGGCTAGTGTAGTTGCTACTTCTTGTTTACTAAGTAGAGTAAGCCTAATGTCATCAATGTAATGGACCCATGTGGTAATTTGTGCAAGTTGATCAAGATCCTTATGAACTAAATTATGACATAAGTGTCAGAGAGTTGATACACCCCTGAGGTAAGATGTGAAGGTGTATTGCTGGCCTTGCCAGCTAAAACTGCTTCTGGTGGTCTTTACTGACAGGAATGAAGAAGAAGGCATTTGTGAAATAATTGCTGTTTACCAAGCTCCAGGGGACATGTTGATTTGCTCAAGCAAAGAAACCATATCTGGTAGAGCAGGTACAAATTATAGTCACTGCCTGGTAAAGCACACAATAATCCACTGCCATTCTCAATGATCCACCTGTCTTCAGCATAAACCAAATAGGGAAGTTGAATGGGGATGTGGTGGGAATCACCACCCCTGCATTTTTCAAAACCTTCATAGTAGTGCTAATCTCTGCAATTTCTACAGGAATGCAGAGTTGCTTTTGATTTACTATTTTTCTAAAACTCTCTATAGGCAGTTCTAATGACTTCTGCTTAGGCTTTCCTACTATAGTAACTTTCACTCCACCAGTCAGGGAATCAATGTGGAGATTCTGCCTACTGCTTAGTATGTCTATTCTAATTATGCATTTTGGAACTGGGGAAATAACCTCAGAATGACTAACCCACTGTACCCACTATGAGATAGACTGGAGCTATATTTCCATTGATCATCTGACCTCCAGAAGCCCCTACTTTGACTGGTGGTCCATAGTGATGTCTTGGGTCTCCTGGAATTACTGTCAGTTCAGGTAGTCCTAAAAACTTTGGATTATTTCCATTCCTCAATGCACAGTTACCCTGCTAAAAGACCATGGGTCCCTTTGGGGAAGCGTGGGAGAAAGATTAACAGTATACATTTTCAGTAGTATACCAGCGTCCTTCCTCAAGGGGACCCAGCCTCCCTTTCATTCAAAGTGTTCTGGGTCTGTAAACTAGTTCAAGTCTGGGAATTGATTGAAGGGCTATGAATCTTTGTTTTTATGATTAAGGTCAGACTTTTGTTCACTTGACTTACATTTTTGCTTATACAGATTAAGTAACGATTTAATGGACTTCCTATCTATTTCACTTCTAGGAACACCATGATCAATTAGTCAGTGCCAGAGGACTACATGAGCTAGACTATTTTGATTGCTACTTTGATTTTGCTATCCATTACGGTCAACATGTTTATGTTGCCTTTGTGATTGAGTGCTGCCATTTGACCCCTGCCACCTTGGGATTCAACTAGTTCCATTTTATTTAGGGGTCCCATTTCAGTGACCATAGTTCCCCTTGTAAGATCTGGTGTATGGAGAATAGTTATCACAAAGCTTTCCAAGGATGCCAGAGCTCCCCTCACAAACTTATTTGTCATAGTACTGGTAAAAGGTGTGTCTTCTCAACCCCCTCAGGGGAACTGAGTAGTTTTCATATGACAAATCCATGCTAACATCCCAATATCCCTAAACCTTTGAATCCCTTCCTCTGTATTAAACCAAGGGAGATCCAGCCTTCCTACCTTGCTCACAGCGAGCTACCTTTTGTTCCATGTTTCAGCCAACCAACCAACCAAATGGTTAGAGCTCTTTCTGACTCCCCAAGTTGCAACATTAAATGCAGAATCTCTGCTTAGTGAATCTATACCAAATTTTGCTTGATCCAACTTCATGTTCCTTCCACTGCTATCCCACACTCCTAATAGCTATTCCCACACATGTTCCCTAGGTTTTTGTCTGTATACATTAGAACACTCAGGTAGTTCTTTTGGAATGAAGTGTACCTACCCATGGGCCACTCTGCACCTCACCTTTAGGTGCCTGGTGGAACTTGAAATCTAGTTATAGGGTCCAAAATTGAAGTAAGGGAGTAAGGGAGTGTATCATGAGGAGATTTGGCATTGTTTTGCATGGCAACTGCCTCAGGGGAGGCCATTATACTTCCCTCAGGCAATGTAAGGTTAGTCCCCAAAAGGGGTAGAGGACCCACTTTTACAGGGAGCAAAGAGGCTCTTTCTACAAATTGTGGAGAAGTCTCTTCCACTGACAAAGGAGACTCATCAATATTTAGGGACTTTTGTCTCTAGCTTCATCAGTGTCTTCCTACACATCCCCATTCCAAATTTCAGGATATCATTCCTTCTCATCAATGCCTATGTGTTAACAGTAGACATGCCAGGAGGCTAGGAATTCAACTTGAATTGTAGTTCAGTCTGTCACAGGGTGAGATAGATTCTGTGTTTGATTTTCAACAGTTTCAACCCCACAGCTATAGGAGGTAAGAGTGTCCTCAGAGCATACATGGAAGCCATTGGGGCATTTATGTGGCACCTGAGCTGAGCTGGGAATTCAAGTCCTTGAGCTCATCTTTTTGTTTTCCTACTTTGTCCGATGACATGAAGCCAAACCAGCCAATCTCATTATACTCATTAATTTGACCAAAATGTTTGAAACTGGCATACACATAATCACTCACATCCTTGCTTCTTATAAGTGGATGATGAGAAACATCTAATGGTAGTATTTTGCATATCTATATTGCCAGATCACACCACAGGTTATCTGTGCTCTCTTTATTACTGCAAATAATGTCATTAGTGTCTTTAAATCTAATCAGATCAGGGAGATAATTCCAGAAACCCCAGAGCCAATTCAGAAAACTCATCCTTAAAATTCTGTTCTCCTAGAGCCACTCTTGGCAGCAAAATCTACATTAGTCAAGTTTTCCAGAGAAACAGAACCAATAGGATATGTGTATGGGGGGAGTGTGTGTGTGTGTGTGTGTGTGTGTGTGTGTGTGTGTGTGTATGTGTGTGTGTGTATGGATTTATTATAAGGATTTGGCTCATGTAATTATGGAGTCTGACAAGTCCCAATATCTGCAGTCAGGAAGCTGGAGACCCAGGGAAACCAGTTGTGTAGCTCCAGTCTGAGTCTGAGGACCTGAAAACTAGGAGAGTTGATAGGATAGTTCCAGCCTCAAAGTCAACAGGCTGAAACCCAGGAAGAGCTGATATTTCAGTTTGAGAGTGAAGGAAGAAACTGATGTACTAGCTCAAAGCAGTCAGGCGAGAGGACTTCCCTCTTACTCAAGGGAAGGTCATTCTTATTGTTCTTCTTAGATCTTCAACTGATTGGATGAGGCTCATCCAGGTCAGGGAAAGGAAACTGTTTTACTCAGTCTACTGATTCAAATGCTAATCTCATTCAAAAATACCTTGGGGTGCCTAGGTGACTCAGTTGGTTAAGCATCTGATTTTGGCTCAAGTCATAATCACAGGGTCTTGGAATTGAGCCCTACATTGGGTTGGGTGCTCAGTGGGGAGTTTGCTTCTCCCTCTTTCTCTATCCCTCCCCTGCTTGTGCTCTCTCTCTCTCTCAAATAAATAAATAAATAGAATATTTAAAAAAATACCTTTGCAGACACACCTGGAGTAATGTTTGACCAAATGTCTGGGCTTTCCATGGCCCAGTCAGGTTGACGTGTAAAATTAACTATCACAGTACTTTTAATAACAAAAAACTGGTTTTCAATTGACACTATTAAGAAAATGAGAAGACATAACAGACTTTGGGAGAAAAATATTCTTAAAGATCTTTACTTGGCATTATAAAGAGCTCTTACAATTCAATAATAAGAAACCAAACAACTCAATTTTTAAAAATGGGCAAATGACTTGGACACTTCATCAAAGAATATATATGAATGGCTAATTGGCTGAAACATACCTGAAAAAGTGTCTAAAATAATTAGTTACTAGGGAAATGCAAATTAAAATCATAATGAGATACCATTTCACAGCCACTAGAATGAATAATATTGGAGAGACTACAATAACACGGGTAGATGAGGTTGTAGGACAACCTTGTACATTAGGAACTCTCGTACATTACTGGTAGGTATTAAAATGGCACTGCCACTTTGTAAAACAGTTTGGCAGTTCCTTATGAAGTTAAACATACATCTATCCATGACTCAGCAGTGCCACTTGGAGGCATTTATCCAATAGAAATGAAAACATGTGTCCACACAAAGACTTGTGCACAAATGTTCATAGAAGCTTTATTCATAACAGCTGGAAGCTGGAAATGATCTAAATGTCCATAAACTAGTGATTAGACAAATGTGGCATATCCATATATGGAATACTACTTGGTAATGAAAAGGAATAACTATTGGATACTGGGAACAGCATGGGTGAATTTCAGAAGCGGTATGCTGAATTAAAGAAACAAGACACAAAAGAGTACATACTATATGCCTCCAAATATAACATAGTCTACATCAGCCCAAACTAATCTGTGATATCTAAATAACACCACCAGTTGTTTTGGGCTTGAGGGAGATGGACTGCAAAGGAGCACAAGGGAACATTCCTGTGTGGTGGAAATGTTCCAAAGCTTAATTGGTGGCATTGTGACATAAATATATACATTTATCATCAGATCACACATTCAAATAGGTGCATTTTATTGCATGGACATTATACCTCAATAAAGCTAATTTGTAAAAAACATTGAATATAAAACTTCAGTAGATACATACAGCAATAGACTAGACATCACTGAAGGGAGAATTGCTGAACTGAAAAAGAGATTTTATTCAATAAGATCTCTCAATGGGGAAATCACTCAGAATACAGGACAGAGAACTAAAGAGAGAGAAAATATGAAAGGTAAAAGAAGAAGTTGTAATGTTTATATCTAATGGGAGTTCCAGGAAGAGAAAATGGAGATAATAAAGAGACATAATTTTAGTGGCCGAGAATTTTCCAGAATTGAACCCAGACACAGGTGAAGATGTCCACTGAAATCCAAGCAGGAGAAATAAAAACAAATTAACTTTTAGCCACGTCACTATAAGGCTTCAAAACATTGGCTCTGACAGCCCTTTAGGATTTTAAGTGCCCTTGCTGATTCTTTTCCAGGTTGCCTTTCTCTCTACCTGAAACTTTTTTTGACTGTCTCCTCCTCAGAGAAACTGATGAGCTTGAATGGGAAATCTGAAGAGCATGGTCACTGAGCTTCTAGAAGTTTCTTTTTCTTTTAATCTCATCCTCCACAGAGATCTGGCAGATGTCTGCATTCCAGGCACTCTCATGGGGTTAATATTTTCATTTTATATCTGTTTGGGTAAGAAAAATCTTTGGCTTTCTTGAGAAGATTTCAGGCACAGAAATAGGGAAGACTAGCTAATTTGTACAAAAGGATCTTCCCAGAACACTGAAACAATACTCCCTAAATGGCCACCGTTCTATGCAAGCCCAAGACTGGCTGCTGGACCACTGTGAACCCTATCTCTACATCTAAGGCTTGTAGCTCTTTCAATCTCCTCTTCCTTCTATCATAAATGTACAACCCTTTCACTGCTCCTTAGTATCTCCTAAGGGTAGGCCAGGAAAAGGAGGTGAAATTTAAAGGAGCCAATCCAGCTTCTTAAGAGCTGCTCTTGGTTCTGTAGAGAAGGAGGTTGAAAATGCGGGAGACTGATTTTTAAGGTCTTAAAATAACCATGGACTCTGATGATCTGGGCCCTTTATGTAGCTCTTCTCTACGTCTTCACTGGCAAGTCAGGCAGTAGCAGCTGCTTTATGTCTTGTCCTTTCTTTCTTTCTTAATTTATTTTTATTATGTTCAGTTAGCCAACATATAGTACATCATTAGTTTTTGATGTAGTGTTCAATGATTCACTAGTTGTGTATAACACGCAGTGCTCATCACAACACGTGCCATCCTTAGTACCCATGACCCTGCTACCCCATCCTGCCCACCCCCAGTACAGGTGATGGATATGAAGGTGGGCACTTGTCATGATGAGCACCGGGTGTTGTATGGAAGTGTTGAATCCTTAGATTCTACACCTGAAACTAAAATTCTACTGCATGTTAACTAACTGCATTTGAAATGAAAATTTGAAAAAGGAAAAAAAATTAAAAAATTTAAACTAAACAAACAAACCAAAAAACCATTACAGCCAGTTCTCAATCTAAAGGAGAAAGAAAAATTTCACATAATCACACCATTAGGAGTGTAACTTTTTCTCTCCCCAGAAAAAAACCACGAGATTGGCACGTCAGGAATGCAAATGTTTGTCTGTATCTGCGGATTCCAGACTTTCTCACAGTCCCCTTGCTAATTGTTCTGCCAGGCAGGCTTTTGCCTTTTACAAAACAAACCTGACCTGTGTGTCACTGCCCTTTTTAACAAAATTCAATCTCAAAAAATAAAATAATGAAGGTGCCCTTAAAGGACATATGGATGGAAAAAAAGAAAAAGCTTAAGTCAATAGAAATTGAATAAGAGGTTGGAACCTTGGGGTAAAATTACACATAACTAATTGGAATTCTTTTCTTTTCATGAGATAATAAAATTAGGCTCCTTAATAACTATTCCTTGGGATTAAATGAATGGCCTGAGGATACTGAGAGGGGAAGACTGGGCTAGTCTGTAGTGATTAGGGGACCCAAGTCTGTTGCCACAGTTACAGAGAAAATGCTTGACTATATTTTCTGAAGAGTCAAATGGCTTACTGGTGGTTTAACAGAAGTGATGGACCAGTTTTAACCAGAAGGACAGAATTATTTGAGTCTGTACAGAGAGGGCACAATCTAGAAGAAAAAAAAAAAAAGACTAACTCAAATCAACCATCCATACATTTACGTTTCCATGGCATCAACCATGAAGAATGGGGGAAACAGCTGAATGATGGATTCAACTTAGCTTTTTTTACCTGGATGCCTCTGCAAATACTCTGAGTCTTTTAAGGGCACTTACCATGCTTGATACATCATTTCTCTTCCACACAGCGCTTACCATGTAAGAGCCTACAGTGACCACTTGATCAAATGGTCAGTAGGATAGTTGTCTGTTCTGTATAAAGGATTTAAGTTTGCATCAGTCTGCAAAAGTATATCTACACAGTCCCCAAAGACTCCTGTTTCTATTCTATGTTGGAGGGTTGCTGTTGGGTAGTGGCTTTCCATCAGGGATGGCATTTCCTGCCCCATCTCACCAATTCAATGTTAGAGGAATTGCTTTGTGTCATTTTCTGGCCAGAGTGGTTAAGAAGCAGCAACTTTAGTCTATCTCCCTGTCTACTGGCTGAATGGAGGGAACTCTGAAGGACCAGGGGAGGGCGGAAGCATGAGATAAAGGGACCTGAGGCCCCCCATGGAACACTTGCACAACCAGGAACACTCCCATTGGCCTGTGAAATACTTTTACTTTGCTAGGTTACCCAGAGCCTGGAGAGTATGTATTAGAGCAGCTATCCATATCTTAATTGATACACTGTGAATTTTAGCATCTAAGGGCTAGACTGATCTCTGGGAGGCCACTTCTGTGGAGTCCGCATGGTGTCAGCAGAGAGGGGTAACAAGACCTTCTGGTAGTTCTCTGTGGCCACAGCACTGTCACTGAGGAACTGAGCTGGATGTCTTCTATTTGTCCTTTCCAAATCTCCTCTCCACCCCTTCCTTCCCTGCTCTCTGCCCTCTGTAATTTGAACTGTATGGATTACATCAAGCAGCCCTCTTGCCCTCTGGAATCTGACAGGGTTTGGCTAATAGGAAGCTCCCCCAGGAGGTCAGAGGGAATGAGGAGCATGAGGTCAGAGTCTTGATTGCCTTGGCTTTTCATTGTGAAGTTTCCTGGGGGTGGCTGTATCCCTCAACCAAAGGTCATTGCTGCTCTCACAGTGGCCTTCTCCATACCTCCCTCCTCTGCCTTCCAGAAACCACCGTTCGTCTTGTGCCTAAAGAGTATTAGGGTTAGTGATAGCTTTGTTACTCCTAGCTCTGGACTATTGTGCTATCCATTATGGGTCCCCTATATCCCATCCACTTTTATATAAATAGCCCCTTTTATGTGTCAATTATCTCTCAGTGATGCCGGGGATGGGGATAGCCCCTTAATTCAACATCTCTCCAATTCTCCTGATTTGAATGTGTCATCTGTTTCTTGTTGAGAGCCTGACTGAGACAGGGAACCAGGATTAGATGCTCATGAGATAGTCTCCATTAGTTAATATGAACGGGGCCCATTGGATCTGCCAGTCTCATCCAATTCCAGTTGTGTACACTTTGGGGTAAGACTTCTCATTTTCATAGCAGCCATAGTGGCTGAGGACATTGAATTTTCACCCTATCAGAGGGATCGAAAGTTGTTGTAGCCTAAAACAGTTGGCTTCAAGTTTGACACTTCTTAAAAATGTTATGTACGTAGGTTAATTGTGCTTCCTACTATATCTGTGCTTTAAAGAAGTGGGATATGGTAGTGATGAGCACTGGCATTGGTCCAATTTAGCCTTCAAATTAGGCTATTTTTATTGCTTATTAGCTATGACCTTGGACAAGTCACTTTGTCTCTATAAGTCTCACTTTCCTCATCACTGAAGTGAGGATAAAAATATTATTCCCCTCATGTAGTTGTATTGTGGGCTAAATGCTGGACTCCTATTAAGTGCTCAGTAAATTCTAGTTCCATATAATTATATATGCCTGACTAAAATCGATACTCCAAGAAGATGGACCTTGTTTAGCTTCTAAATTCATATACCCTCAGTAGCTAAATGACACTCATTCCAGTTTGAGAAGAAAGCATACATTTGTATGAAGTCTAAAGTTATGTTAGGAAAAGCCAAACCAATATAAGGGCCAATATTACTGATTTTTGATTGCTTATATTTGATGTCTCAGAAGAAAGAAAGGAAGGAAAGAAAGAAGGAAGAAAGGAAAGACTGATGGAGGGAGAGAGGCAGAAGGACAGTGAGAAAGAGAGGCGTGTCATCTTGAAGAGGCTGTATAGCATAACAATTAAGGACATAAGCCAGGTTCAAAATTCTGACTCTGTTGCTTATTAATGGTGGGAACCTTGGGCAACTTAACCTCTATGTGCTTCAGTTTCTTCATCTGTAAAATGGGGCGTAAAAATGGTATCTGTCCCACAGGATTGTCCTAAAGATTACAGGAGTCAAAAGTAAAGTGATTACACCAGTGCCTGGAACACAGTAAGCACCATGTAAATGTATATTATTATTTATTATCTCTTGGGGAAATGCAGAATTTAGTTTTACTTCCTTACGTATCATTTTTAGTTTTGAATTACATATGGAGGGACGACCTATATGTTTTTCAAGTGCTTAGTGTCATTAATGATTTTAATCAGGCCTTGCCCTGCTTCAAAGGGTTTCTTGTGTCTGGATACACTCCTGAGGTAACCTCCCACCTTCTTAGAGTAGCCTACCCCATTTCCTCTCTGACTGCCAAAATTATATGCATCCTAGCCCCCCTCTCACTCTCTAAGTTATTAGTTGTTCTTTCTCCTCTGGGCTCTCACAGCACTGTTGACCATACTGTATATGTAAATACTTTACCCACCAACCCCAAATTTCTTCTTTCCATCTTTGTAACCCTGGTATCTGGCACGTGGTAGGCTTTCAATAAATATTGATTGGGTTGAAACATGTATTCAGCCACAGTCTCTACAATGGTCTCACTTGGCTTTAATCTTAACCACAACCAAGCAAAATTGGCATTCCAATCCCTACTTTATAGTAGGGAACTCCAGACTATAGAAGAACTTTTGTTGTCAGGACCAAATCTCTCTTGCCACAAATTAAGCTTACTTCCTCTTCAGGAGTAACACCTTATAACACTGTATACTTTTTAAAAATTTTAATTAATTTATTTACTTCCTAAATTTTATTTTATTTTTTCAGTGTTCCAAGATTCATGTTGACGTACCACACCCAGTGCTCCATGCAATACATGCCCTCCTTAATACAACCACCAGGCTCGCCCATACCCTCACCCCCTCTCCTCCAAAAACCTCAGTTTGTTTCTCAGAGTCCACAGTCTCTCATGGTTCATTTCCCCCTCCAATTTGACCCAATTCACTTTCCTTTTCTTTCTCCTAATGTCCTCCATATTATTCCTATGCTCCACAAGTAAGTGAAACCATATGATAATTGACTTTCTCTGTTTGACTTATTTCAGTCAGCATAATCTCCTCCGGTCCTGTCCATGTTGATACAAAAGTTGGATATTCATCCTTTCTGATGGATGAGTAATATTCCATTGTGTATATGGACCATATCTTCTTTATTCATTTGTCTGTTGAAGGGCATCTTGGCTCTTTCCACAGTTTGGCGATTGTGGACATTGCCGCAATGAATATTGGGGTACATATGGCCCCTCTTTTCACTACATCTGTATCTTTGGGGTAAATACCCAGTAGTGCAAATTGGACAGCTATGATAGAAGAATGAAACCTGGGCATTCTCTTACACCATACACAAAGATAAACTCTCAATGGATGAAAGACCTCAATGTGAGAGAGGAATTCATCAAAATCCTAGAGAAGAACATAGGCAGTAACCTCTTTAACATTGGCTACAGCAACTTCTTTAAGACACATCTCCAAAGACAAAGGAAGCAAAAGCAAAAATGAACTTTTGGGACTTCATCAAGATAAAAAGCTTCTGCACAGCAAAGGAAACAGTTAAACAAAACAAAGAGGCAACCCACAGAATGGGAGAAGATATTCACAAATGACACTACAGACAAAGGGCTGATATCCAAGATATATAAAGAACTCCTCAAATTCAACACCCAAAAAACAGATAATCATGTCAAAAATGGGCAGAAGACATGAACAGACACTTCTCCAAAGAAGACATACAAATGGCTAGCAGACATGTGAAAAAATGTTAAACACTGTATACTTAAAAAAAAAAAAAGATTTTATTTATTTATTTGACAGAGAGAGACACAGCAAAAACGGAACATAAGCAGGGGGAGTGGAAGAGGGAGATGCAGGCTTCCAACTGAGCAAGGAGCCCAATGTAGGGCTCAATCCCAGGATCCTGGGATCATGACCTGAGCCAAAGGCAGTTGCTTAACAACTGAGCCACCCAGGTGCCCCAACACTCTATACTTTTAACAGTAACTTAAGAGCATGATGTTTTCTTCTGTGCTCAAAAAAACTGAGAATTAACCTATTGGCCACATTTCGATATAGAACCTAACACTTTTCACATGCTAAATCTTAGAAGATCAATCTTTTCCCCAGTGAAGATATCAGAGATAAGGTAGAGATATCTGTGAGCCAATGTTAGAGCCATAGTTTCAGGTTAGAAATTAGCACATCTAAGGAAGTTTCCAGGAGAAATCAGTCCAGGGGCCCACCCAGTTAGGAGTCAGAGTTATTTAGGCCATGATCTAAAACTTAGTCTGAGAACCCAAAGTCAGTAAAAGGGTCAAAGCCAAGTGAAGGCTGCCATAGAATCAGTCACCAGAACAGCTCTGAGGATGGTCATTGAATAGAAAATGACAAACAAATTTTTCCTGACCAGTGAGTCCAGA
The DNA here is from genome assembly GCA_004024625.1 of Mellivora capensis. NCBI lineage: Eukaryota > Metazoa > Chordata > Mammalia > Carnivora > Mustelidae > Mellivora > Mellivora capensis. The sequence continues at coordinate 246,608 of PISX010000485.1, read as the reverse complement.
AGGTAAAGGGTTGACTCTCCTTGAGGAAATCTGAAGACCAGCCATAATATGGAGGAGCCATGACGTATCAACCAAGAGATAGACATTTGCCTGTTTTTCCCAACCACATGTTTCAGGCCATGCCCCAATTCTGACCCTACGCCAATATGACAGAGTGAAATTACAACTACAAATATAATTTACACTAATAAACTAGAACTCTCTTTGATTAAAGTCACCAGTTTGTAATTGATATCAAAGTAATTAATTATCAAAATTAAAGTCTGAAAACTGGTTACCCATTCTGATTTGTTAGTTTTTTGTCAGAGGAAAGAAGAAGAAAGAGAAGAAGGAGGAGAGGATGTGCATTTTGACTTAAAATGCAGACCTTACAGTAAATTGTCATTGAGTTGGTTCTTATCATTAAATACTTTTTACTTTAGGTCATTTCAATGTGCAAACAGTACTACAAGTTAAATCTCAGTTAGCAGGTAGAAGAGATCTAAATTGTTTCTGGTCAGTTCAATGGAAACAGTTGACTATTTTTGTGGATATGGTCTTGTGTAAGAAGAGCCATATTTGAAATACAGTTTATAATGTAAACAAGCATGCCTCTGATTCTGCAAACAAGCTTGCAGTAGATGGAGTCTCTTTAGAATGAGGACAAATCTACAGGCACATGATCAAGCTGAGTGTATTTGAAAAGGTTCAGTTTCTAAATTGTCCCATCTTAATCAGATGGCCCCATAAACCAAGAGAGCAGAATTTCTGGGTCTCTGCCACTGAGGGGTCATGGTCCTGGGTTAATGAATTGGAGTCACTGATTTTCCATCATGTCTGATTCATGAGTTCTGTCTAGATTCTGTTTCAAGACTTATTCACCAAGGAGACTGTCTTCTGCTCACACAACAAAAGAGAAAACCTAATGAGAACTAAGTGGAAAATAAAGAGTTGTTTCTTCTTCAGATTCATTTTGGCTCTAGAGCGAACACACATGCTTGAGGGTGTGTTTTTGTAAACCTCCCTTCCCCCCTTCTCCGAAGTTACTTAGTTGGCTTACCCCATGGTTGTGACTAAGTTGGAACTGTCTTCCTGGGTGTGCCTTTCTCTTTCTGGAGGGAGTTCAGAAGAAGCGGGATCAGATCATTTTGACCTGGAGCAGACTACGGTTGGGGTTGTTATCCCATTGTAACCTTTTGTCCTTGGGATAACAAATCTTTTGTCTTCTAAGTCCCCTCACCTTTAAGTGTCTGTAAGGATGTCAGAAGACACAGTAAGAAATAGACCTTTTTTGTTCCTGTGGGAATTATTGTTGGCTTCTCCAAAATTTGGCTATGTGTCTAGGATCTGGTTGTTATTTGCAGGGCACAGTTGAGAAAAATGTCCCAATAGACTATCTCTAAGCATATGTATATGTTGCTTCACCCACATATATCTATTTTAAGTGTAGTTCAGAGTTGGTCCCCACACTTGTTGGTCTCTGAGAGTCCTGAAGGACAGAGTGTAACACTTGTACACTTAGAAAAGTTTAAGATCCAGTTCAGACCTCAAGAAGAGTTCTTTTAATGACTGTAAGTTACTCCTTTAGCTGCTAGAACTGTGACCTGCTTTTTCAAATCTCTCTATAGGACTAAAAGCCCTATGCCAGGATCCCAGGCACTCTCAGACTTTTCCTTGCCTGAGTTGTTTCAATGAGAAGTCAGACTTCTTTGTTTCCAAAGTTCCCATGACCTCACTTCCTTCCTTCACTTTGCTTTGGTTTACCTTCTTTCCTTTCTAGAAGTGGCCATGTGAACAAGTAGAGGATGGAGTTGTGTCTTGTGGGTCTCGTGTATTGTGATTGAGAGGTACCATGGGAGGTGCTACTAGAGAAAACCACACAAGGAATTCCACCTCTCAGCATTAGTGTCTCATCTACTTGCCAGGTCTGCCTTCTGAGATCCTGTCTTTCCTTGGAATAGCTGGGCCTGAGGTCTTTGTTTCTTTCCCCAATATGGACTCTTTCCCCCTAAACCTGGTTGCAGAGTTGATTGTGATCTCCTGTGGCCCCTTGTCCCTGTGGATGTTTCTAATGATAAGCCCAATGGTTCATTGAGGGTCTAGAGCAGCCTACAGTGGGGGTTGGCAAACTCTATTTCACTGCCCAAACCTGGGGCTCCTGTCTGTTTCTGTAAGTACAGTTTTTTTTTGGAAGCCAGCCATACCCATTGGTTTGCATATTGTCTATGACAGCTTTTGCACTCTAATGGCAGAGGTGAGTAGTTATTACAAGAGTCAATATATGGCCTGTAGTGTCTGAGATATTTACTATCTGGTATTTTGTAGAAAAAAGTTTTCTGACCCCCTACTCTAGGGGTTTAAAGGCTGATCACTACAGGAGAATGAGCACAAATAGCAAATATGGAGCCAAGTTGTAAAATTTATGACTTCTTATGTAACGGCTTCTGGTCAATTGTTTCTGACTCCTAATGTGAAACATCCAAATCCAGATAGGCCTCAGGTGATTGCTTTTAACTTTATGGGTGGACATTACCCTCTGCTTTATGCCTTCCCTTTCTGCTACAGAGATAGGCAGGTAAATTCAACTCTACAAAGGTCTATCTTTTCAGCCTATAGTCTCAAAATGCAATCCAGGTGAAAAATTCAGGTGCCTCCTTCATACAAAAGAGGCAATTTGTATCTCTGGGACCCCTTGACTGGGTGACGTTTAGGTACACTAGGTTTCTTTTTGTTCTCTACACCTCCTACCCCCAACTCCACCCAGAAACATATCTACATGGACACACTGCTTATTTCTTGGTTGGGATTAAAATGTAAATGTGTTCTGGAAAAGATTGATGCAGCCAATAAAATCTTGGTTTAATTCTTCTTACTAGTTTCCTACCAGAGGGCAGGACTCTAAATATCAAATGGCTGTCTGCGTCTGAGCCTAGGTATTCTTTTCCCAGAGCTGAAGCTACTTAATTCCCTTTGCAGGCTTCAGCTACCTCTACTCTCAAGGACCAAAACTAGCCTTGGTCAAGTAAGATGAATAGTCTCCTTGTCTCATACTCTGGGAAAAGACATTAGGTTAACCATGTTTTAAGAAAGCCCTGACCTTGTGTTCTGGCTTTTACAGCCCTGTGGCCTTATTTCCCAATTATTCATTTTGTCTTGCTTTATAATCTCATACCTCCAGTTCTACTTTTTCTGTATCTTCATGGGACAGGAATCCTGTCATAAACCCCAAACCCAATGGTTGGGGCCCTGATATCTGCCAACATATTTCCTGGATATTGACTTCCTATCTGGATTTCTAAGTGTTACCTACTTTTGGATAACAAGTTGTTATATTCCATTCAGTCTGGGGATACACATTATTTCATTTTAGAGTCCCCCAGTGCCTACTGTTGGACCATTAAAAAAATAATTCCTGCATCCATGCTGAAGATTCCCTTTCTTATTCTTAGAAACCAATATTGATTCAATTTGGGAGTTTCTACCTCCCTGATGGTTCCCCCGGGCCTCCCCATGGTGGCTTAGACCCTTGGAGGTCCAAGAACACCAACCTTGGCTGAGAAAAGTAGTATCATATAGTCAATGAAAGCTCATGGAAAATTTGACTGATCTGACCTTTTTCAGGCTAATGTGATTTTCATGGCTATTTTTTGTTCTCCCCTGTTTACATTCTTAGTATCATTTTCATGTACTTTTCCCAATTTGTTTTTAGCCTGTGTCTTTTTCATAAATTTGTGCACCTTGTCTCTGATGACTGAGAAATTGTGTGAAGACTGCAGTGTGATGATTTACCCTCTGGATGTGTTACCCTGGCATGAATTGTAAGGTTTTGACTTAGGGGCCCAAGGAGGTTAAACTATAGCCCTAACCTCCCCCAGCATTTCATCATGGCATCTGGCAGAGGCAGTTTGAATGAGAGAGAGAGTCCTGGATGGAGATGGATGAAAGAACACTACTTTGTTTCCTTCTCAAGAAGCACTTAGCATAATTCCTGATAGAGTATCTACTCATGAAAGCATTTGTTAAATGAATAACAGTGTGAGTTTTAAAAATGCTGGCTCAACCCATTCATTCAGTTAACATTGTCTGTAGGTTGTTAATAGTTGTTTTCCCGTGTGTGTGTGTGTGTGTGTGTGTGTGTGTACTCTTCTCTGACCAAAGTAATTCATCTTCAGCCCTCTGTTTCCTCAGCACATAAACAGTGATAAAACACAGTTTGTGCAATTGAAGAGCATCTGAATTTTTCCCTAAAAGAGAAGTTTTTTAAGCAACACCAAACCTGAAAGCTCTGAGGGGGGTGGTAAAAGCTCATATTTATGACATTGAATAAAAGTCCTTGCTTGAAAAGAACATCCCCTTCCATGAGACTTGGATGACATGAGGGTGAACTGAAGATAGCGAGAAGTTAAACACTGGCTTGGGTTTCAACACAGCTTGGGTTCATAAGGCATGGTGTGCCTGGCCTTGTCAGATGAATGAACGCTATGGCAGCAGACTGTTCCTGATGCCTATCAGCTGCACTTGGTGGGCTCTAGCTGTGGTGTAGCCAGAACTGGTGGAGGAATTTTCCTGCTGTATGTTCAGACCATGTCTCAGCCAGTTTTAAGATGCATTGATTCTTTCTCATCTTACAGCCTTTTTGACCTCTGCCCATTTCTTGATTGGATTATTTGTTCTTTGCGTGTTGAGTTTGATAAGTTCTTTATAGATTTTGGACACTAGCCCTTTATCTGATATGTCATTTGCAAATATCTTCTCCAATTCTGTCAGTTGTCTTTTGGTTTTGTTAACTGTTTCCATTGCTGTGCAAAAGCTTTTGATCTTGATGAAATCCTAATAGTTCATTTTTGCCCTTGCTTCCCTTGCCTTTGGCAATGTTCCTAGGAAGACATTGCTGTGGCTGAGGTCGAAGAGGTTGCTGCCTGTGTTCTCCTCAAGGATTTTGATGGATTCCTTTCTCACATTGAGGTCCTTCATCCATTTTGAGTCTATTTTTGTGTGTGGTGTAAGGAAATGGTCCAATTTCATTTTTCTGCAAGTGGCTGTCCAATTTTCCCAACACCATTTATTGAAGCTTACAGCCTTTTTGAGCTATTGATCATATTTTTATAGATGAGGAAACTCAGAATCAAAGAGATGAAGTGGCCAATTCATCAATTGCCCAGGTAAGACTTGGGACTAAACTTGAACTTGGCTTTCCTGATTCCCCAGTTCAGGGTTGTTTTGTTTTTTTTTTTTTAATCTCCCCCACTTTATCATCTTGACTGTGGTGACACTAATCATTCTTCTTGGATATCTTGACTCTGTGGTCAAACCACTGGGGTTAAAATTGTCTGATGTTATAACCACTGGTTGAAAATCAGGAAATAATAGTCCATAAACCCCAGTCACTTAGTTGATTATCTGACCAAAATGACTACATGTACATGTGGACAAACAAAACAGAAGTCTTCACCTTCCTTCAAAGTAGCCACCTCTCTACAATTTCTCCATGTAGGGTGAACCAATTTAGCTAATTGTGCTAGGATATGATTGATTAGTGATAGAAACAATCTGTTGTGTTTTGTTTCCTTCAGTTTTCCTCAGAACAATTCTGAGGCCTTTGCTCTCATTAAGAGCCTACCTACCTTCTTACGACTCTCCAATGACCTCTACTGGCACATGTATAATGAATATTTACTGTCTGCTATGTACAAGATGCTCTTCTGGGCACTGTGTGTGTATAGAAGGGAAAGTAGTTCATGAGCAACAAGATCTTACAATCCAGTTAGGGAGGCAAGGCTAATACTTAAGAGACAGACATAGAGCAATACAAGAGGTGTATAGCCAAATGGTGGTGTGGGTGCTACTGATTATGAAGAGGGACAGATATCCTTAGTCTGCACAGTGAAAACTTTTCTGAGAATATGGGACTTGATCTAGACCTCAAAAACTTATTAGGATTTTGAAATTTTAAAAAGATTTTATTTAATTATTTGCAGAGAGAGAAAAAGAGGGAGGGAGAACAAGCAGGCAGAGCAGCAGGCAAAAGGAGGGAGAAGCAGGCTCCCCACTGAGCAGAAAGCTGAACTTGGGGCTCGATCCCAGGACCCTGGGATCATGACCTGAGCCAAAGGCAGATGCTTAACTGACTGAGCCACCCAGATGCCCCTTATTAGGATTTTGATAGGCAAAAATTTCCAGGTAGAGAAATAGCCCAGAAAATATAACAGTGAGCAACATTGGAGTTGGGGCAACAATGAGATATCAGTATAAATGGAGTATAGAGTATGTCTGGGAGGGGTAAACTCAGCCCAAACTCCGCTGCCTAATCCTCAAACCCTATGTCATCTGCCCTCATGCAGTCATGCTACAATCCAAGGACATTTCTTCTTTCTAAACAATAGGCTAAAAGAACATTATCTTGATAAAGTCTAATGCCCTAGTAGTGTTACCTTCCTCCACACCCAATTGGTACCAAAACCAATTGCATTTCAAAAACTGAGTAGCAACTCCACCAAAGCCTATTAAATCAGTGTGAGCACTCAAAGAGCAGATGTAGGACATTGCTCCTTAAATGAATGTTTTGTCCTAGAATGAGCAATGTTGTTAGGGATGATAGGGAAGGTCATGGAAACAGTTTTGGAAACTTTGTATGCTGGAATTAATCGCCTTCAGTTTTGAAAGGGCCTATTTATCTTTCTCATTTACAGTAAAAATTCGGTGAAAGGGAAAAGTTGCTTCTAACTAATGGCAGGAAAATACCCAATGTTTTAGAAAATTAGCTGGCTCTTGGTGGAATTGATCCACCTCTTGAGCAAGCTGTGTGGCGTAAGGTCTGAGACATTCCCTAGTGCTCCCATTACTGTTTCAGATCTTTGTCATGCCAACTGCTTGGGGGTTTCTTCAAACAAGCCTCCAGTGCTTACTCACGAATAAGCCCTAACTCAGCTGCATGGTCTTTCATCTCAAGGTGACACATCTCACCTGTGTGTAAGTGTATTTTCCCATAATTACCCCAACAGCTGCATTTTTATGGTATCCCTGGAGAATAATTGTCAATGGACAAAACACAGCTCATCTCACCAGTGAATAATGTGCTTCCTGGATTCTACCAAGTTAAAATGAACCTCTCAGATCCTTTGTGTCTGGAATGATTTCCAGGGAAGAATGAGTGACTGAGACTGCTGACACTTTTCAGAACAAACACTTGATGACTTTGACACTTGCTCCAATGGACTTGTCTTGGGATAATCTTGTACACCATGTAAGGTGATCCAACTGTCTCCTTGTCCTCCTGTTTGCACACATCAGTGTATGTGTTTGAATGAAAGCTCCTAGCAGGCAAGGACCATGCTCCTCAGAACTCTGCTCTTTAGAGTTCCCAAGACAGAACAAAATATCTTCCCTCATTTAAAAATGTCTGTAAAGTTGCTTGGAGAGAGATTTGGGGCAATGTGGTTGGCTGTGTCAGGCTCCAAGTTCCAGACAGATATTGGAGTGGGTTAGCTAAATAAGAGATAAGGTCAAATGAGTAGCAAATGTCCAGATATTTCTTTTTATTAGTTTATTTGCCTAATTCTACCCATGACCAATTAGGGAAATGGTGACCTTTTATGATGCAATTAGATGTGGATTTGGAGAGCAGTTCTGTTTCAAACACAAGTAGTCCTTATATCCAATGGCAAATGGTATTTATGTATTTAGGCATAGGAGATAAGCTTACTTTTCCTCTTACATAAGGATTCACAACTTCTTTCAGAGGAGGAATTACATGGATAGAATCTTTAATCTCTTCTGTGGTATATTGCCTATAGGAGTGTTGAAGATGTCCTTCTCAGGGTTCTTATTGGGTAGATATTTTGGAAACAAGTCATACGTGGGACATGTCCTTGGAAAATCCATTTTTGAAACTCTGAGACATGCATATATTACATCAATTCAATTTCACTTATTCAGGGAGGAAGTTCATTGCTGACTGGCTGATGCAGCTTGGAAAGAATCCTTCTCTTGTCCTTTCCAGGTTACAAATTACTCAGTTGATCTCTTCATTACAACCATTCTCTTCCATTTCTGTAATTGACCTCTGGGTGTTGTGGTGTAGTAAGGCACCTAATTTGTTCATATCTTCCTGTTGCATGCCCTCATAAAATCTCCTTCCATACTCACTCTGGGGTTGGTTGTGTGATTTGCTTTGGCCATTTGGGCAGTAGCACATGCAGTACAAGCAGAGACTTGAAAATTCTTCCCATGTGGGGGCTTGCTTGCTTTCACTGCCTATAAGAATCTATCAAGAACACCAGATGAAGAAGCTTGTGCCAGCCTGCTGAATAAAGTTGTATATGGAAGCCCAGTACACCCACAGCCTTGCCCCAGTCATGAGCCTACAAAATGTTAGACACGTGAGTGAGGCTGTCCTTGATCATTAAGTTGTTAGTTGACTCATGACCTCATCACTATAGCATAGCATAAAAGAACACAACAGAGATCACCCCAATTGCTTAGTTCAGAAGAATCATCAAAATTAGCACCAGGATGAGGCAAGTGAAGTGCCTAGGAAATAAAATTTAAGGAGGCACTCACTCTCAGAATCATACAAGTACAGGGTTGACAGTTGCATAACCCCAAGAGTGAGTGGCTCCTTAAATTTTGTGCCCTAGGTAACTTGCTTGCCTTACTCTAATCCCAGTCCAGTGAGCCACCAGGAGACCCACAGAATTATGAACCAAATAAATGCTGGTGGTTTTAAATCATGAAGGTTTGGTATGATTTGTTACACAGCAATAGATAACTGGTATATGTTGACTATTTCCAACATTCTTCCCCCCCCCCCTTGTTTAGAACGACAGAACAAGCCTGCTAGGAACTGAACTGCAAATCCAATCACGTCGTGTAGCTCCTCCAGAGAAGATCCCCTGATGCAGTGGATGAACAAAAAGTTTTCCACATGAGCTATGGATCCAAGTTGTCACTTGTTCTTAGGATCCTTAGTCTAGGGTTGATGGTGCACCATTTTCATAAAGCTGCTGTCCACTGACCTAATGGCAGGATGTAGCTGGTTCTTTTTTCTTTTTTTTTCCTATACCTAGCTATGTCTAATGAGTCCACACCCACACCCTTAGTCTCCTCAGTGACAATCATTAACCAAGGCCATCTTGAAGGCTTTGTGCATTTTGACCCTCCCCACAGTCATCTTCTGAGGTGAAACTAAAAGAAGCTAGATTAACATGACCTAACCTCTCTTTATCCTATGAAAGAAAACCCTTTTTTGAAATAACAGCATCAATTGTTGTCTTTCAATATTCTGTGTCTTCTTAAGAAGAAGTAATATGAAGTAAGGTTTAAGGAAACATACATTCAGAGATATATTCAGTTCCTTTTATCACAATAAACTGCAAATAATCTACTCTAGATAGTACTTACTCTGTGTTATAGAGAATCTTTCTCACACACATCAGATGTCAAAGAATTGACCCCCCAGTTCCCTGTTTGTGTATTTCAAGCAGTTCCATGCAGAGCAGAGCAAAACCATGCTCTGATGGTTTTGTCCTGCTGGCAATTCATCAAGTGCTTTGCTTTTATTTCTAATTGCATTAGTGGACGTTTCTAGTGAGTGACCACATCATACTAATTTCTGGAACTTAACATTTCTCACCTTTTTTTTCTTAAGAAAAGGAAGATTGTGCTCTTTTCACATGGTTTTCTTCATCTTTTCCTCCTTTAGGGGCTTTCCTATATCTTATAATTTTTAGATCTAACTAAAGTGCTTAAGAAATCAGGATCTGTGGGGCGCCTGGGTGGCTCAGTGGGTTAAGCCTCTGCCTTCAGCTCAGGTCATGATCTCAGGGTCCTGGTATCGAGTCCCGCATTGGGCTCTCTGCTCAGCAGGGAGCCTGCTCCCGCCCCCCTGCTTGCCTCTCTGCCTACTTGTGATTTCTCTCTGTCAAAGAAATAAATAAAATCTTAAAAAAAAAGAAATCAGGATCTGTGACAGACCTTTAGACATGTTGAGATGGACTCTTTCCAATCAAGTCTTCTCTGGACCTAAAACAGCTGTCTTTCCTTGCTGCCAGTCAGGACTGGGGTTTTCTCATACATGCTCCCAAGCATCCCTGGCTCCTGGTGTATATTATGTTGTCCTGCTACATTACACTCATGGCTGCTTATTTATGTCCTACAATGTAATGTAAGTTTCTCAAGGATGAGAATGCTATCTCATTTTTCTCTGTATCTTCAGCACAGTGCCTTATCCATAGTAGGTGCTCAGTAAATTCGGTAGGATTATTCTATGAAATAATGGATGAATCAAGAAATAAATAGGACCAAGAGCTGAAGCTGGAGGACCACTGTGGCCCTTTAGGGCATATAACAAAGAGCTTAAGAACAAAGGGCTTTTGAATCAGACTGGTTTCAGTCTCTAGCTCCAAATCATACTAGCCTTGTGACCTTAGGTAACTTACTTAAGCTCTTGGTGAGATGATTTTGTTGCCACCTGACACAAGGCCTGGCACATAGTAAAGAGGCACTAAAAAATGGTGGCCTCTCTCAGTAGTGGGGATAGTAGAAACAGGCATGACAGCATCTTTTGAGCTTTCCATATGAGGTCAGTTTTCACTGTGCATGGCTCAGGACCCCGAGAATTCAGGTACCAATGGGATAACTCTGCATTACGTCACCAGGAACAGTTGAAGCCATTCCCTTCAAGGTGGAGATAAAAGTACAAATATCCAGGGTTAGGTATTTATTGCACTGAGAAGAATTGGTGTGCCCATAAAATGAGAATGCATTTAATGCTTTTTATATTAAGACAGCAGAACACTTTTACACCAACAGATGAGAACAACTTTGAAGTGGTTGAGTATTGGCCTTTTAAGTCATGACCTTACTTGGTTACCCACCTACACCAGAGTAGCTGCTACTGTTCAAACATTTTAGACTTCCTTTTTGGGAAATGCCATTAGAGCTGGTTTTGAGACACATAAGAAACCAGTTTTTATGGTTTTTTTTTTAATCATTCAGTTGTAGTCACACAACCCGTGCCATGAACATACACCCTGTCATCTGACCATGGACATTAGCACTGGCCTTTGACCTGGATTCCACAACATAGTTTCCCAAGAGCCCAGCTTCCACTGTGACAGACTTTCTAATCAGTGGGGAGAAAGGATTCTTTCTCTTGGATTTGCACAGAATGGTTCTAAGAGTGGGAAAGTGCCATCTGTTGTTTCCTAATAGACCTTGGGGTATTAAATGTAGAACAAGCCTTTAAGTATTTTTAATTTCTGCTGACCAGAAAAAGGTGATATTTCCTCCATATTAAATAGAAACACTGATTTTTTAACTTCAAAAACATAATATGTTTCATTGTAACAAAAAGTAAAGTGGTTTTTCAAACCACCTGAGGGTTTTGAAGGGACGGGAGGTGGGAGGTTGGGGGGGCCAGGTGGTGGGCATTATGGAGGGCATGCATTGCATGGAGCACTGGGTGTGTTGTAAAACTATGAATTCTGTTATGCTGAAAAGAAATGAAATAAAAAAATTAAAAAAAAAGTAAAGTGGTGTATGAGGGGAAAAAAGAGTTATTTCCCATCTTCTTCTTCCTCCAATTTTATCCTCCTAATGTGGTCAGTATTATCAGCTTGATGTTTGCATTTCCATATTGTTCTATCTGTACAAACACACATAAACACACAGGCTTCCCCCCTTCTGAGGTTTGCAAAAAGGAGACCACACTATATACATTATTCTAACAATCAATGACTACTTGCCAATACCTTATGGACATTTCTCCTCTGGTCAGTACTACAGATCTAATGCATTAAAAAAATCTACAGAGTATTCTGTTAAATGGATGTACTTTACTTTATTTTACCATCACCTTATTGATGGATATTTTGTTGTTTCCATCTTTTATGCCATTATATATAATGCTGCTTTATAGTCCATATAAGCTTGTACTTCCAATTCTACAAATTATATTCCCTGCCATGAAAATGCTGAGCTAAAGGGCATGTGTATTTAAGATTTTTTGAACCACTGCCAGAATACAAAAAGTTCGATCAATTCACATTCCCACCAGCAGTGTGTGAGGGTACTCACCAATATTGAATACTAACAATCTCTTAAGTTTTTATTTTTATACTCAAAGGTAAAAAGTATTTCCTTGCGATATTAAGTGAAGGTACTTTGCATTGTCACATGTGCCTTTGCCATATGCATTCTGGCACACTTTCTGTTGGGAATCTGAATAAGCAAGTTGAGATTTTCTGCTATGATTCACCTGTTCATAATCTTTACTCCTTTTCTATCACATGAGTCATCTTTTTCATATCAAGTTGTAAAAGCCTTTAAAAATAGTAGGGATATCAACTCTTAGCCTGTTGTATGCATTGCAAATATTTTTCTCCCAGTTTGTTTCTCTACTGAAAATTTTCCATTGTCTTCTGCTTGTGAAATTCCTTTCAAGGAGCAATTTGGACATCTCTTTATGGTTGAAAAAATTTCCCTTTTAACCTAATTCTTTGTGTTGCAATTCACCTCTCTTTCCCTGGGTTCTGTGCTTCATTATTGCTCTTCATCTCCCCAAAGACAGCTGAGCTGTGTCTTGGAGCTTTTCTCCTGATAGAATGCAGTGAATTGACTGACCAGTTAAGTCAAGTACATCCTTTGACTTACTTTTTTTCTTTCCGTTAAGTTGACTGAATTGACCTTGTTAGCCAGTCTTTGTGGCACTGTAAATCTGTTTGTGTGCACCTGTGTGTGTATGGGTATGTGTGTGCACACATGCAATAGCAGAATCACTACACGGTGGATCCAGTTGTTGCCTTCATTTGAACTGGCCTCCCTTGGTCCATTTCCCTGGCATTGCAATCAGCAGCCTCATGGTGGATATATTCTACTCCAGTTACCTCGGGGGGTAGAGAGAAGATGAGTTTGACTGATTCAACTGAGAATTCTGTTATGATTCTTCCTCTGAGCATATAGAGCAAAACTGTGAAAAAGATCTATTTGGTTGTTGATGCCCCCCTGTCTTATCTTTCAGGGCTGTGTCTCTGGTTACTTTCCTGGCACTGTGTTCATGCTCTCTACACCTTTCTTTCTCTCCCTGTAGCCAAATATCTGTCTTGTTTTCCAGCTAGGTTCTTGGCACAGTGGCTGAAAGTAACACCTTTTCTGGGTGATTCTGGGTGTTGAGAGCTGAGGCAATAAGAATAAGGTGAGGTTATGGTTAAGAGATTGGTGAATGGGGAAACTACATTCCCCAGATGGATTCTTCAAGAGGCTAGTTCTGTGGGGGTGTAAAGAGGGCTTGTGGGGAGAAAATTTCAGTAGATAAATATAGCATAGAGTCAGACAGCTGGATTTAAGAGCTTTCTTGGTTGTGTGTCTACTATGTAAACTTCAGAAAGTCATTTTATCTCCCTGGGCCTCAGTCTCATCATTGATAAAATGGGGACAAGCACAACACAAAGATCGTAAGAATCATAAGAAGTGGATAGAATAAGCTACTGTTGGTAAAATACTGAACATAAGGCCTGATATTGTAAATACTCAATTAATGTGCGCTCTTCTTGTTCATAAATACCTTTTGGAAACCCTGGGTTATATAGATCACATCTCTGAATCTCTAATATGCTGATGTTCCTAGTGTATCAACATAAAAGAAGTAGAAAAAGAAGTAAATGCTTTATTAGATCATAGAATCCTCTTTCTATTAACATAATTCTCAATCAACTTGTGCTCTGTGGAGAACGTTTTGGGAAATACCAATGTAGAAAGAAGGCATGATTTTGAGAAAGAACACTTGAGTTCCAGACAGCTCTCTTGTTTATGTGATTTTGAGCAAGTCATTTAATTTCTCTGGGCCACAGGTTACCTACTTGTACAATGAGGAGCATGAGACTGTCTGTTTTTACCTGCCTTACAAGTTACAAGGAGAGAGCTTTATAAGCTGTCGCCCACTATACCAACCTCAGGGACCAGGAGCAGGAGTGATTGTCCTGAAGCCAGGTGCAGAAAGAGGTAAATGGAGTACTCCTTGTGTGTCAAGTTCAAGGGCATGATTAGTGAGACCTTTTGATGGCAGTGATTAGGAGTGAGGTGTGCACACAGCCTAGCTTCCTGGAACTTGCAATATGAATTGATAGACCCTCTGGAAATCAAATATATTCCCAATACATATTAATATTTTAGGGGCTGGAAACAGTGTCCAATATTTTCTCCTCAGGGCTTTTTAAAAGGCAGCCTTCAGGAAGGGCGATACTTGCCTGAAATAGCAGCCTGAGGAGGAAGATCATCTGGGGCAGAAGAGCCTCCGCAGTACCCCTCAAATCAGATCTCAGAGGCAACGGTCTCCTTCCTCTACAAAGTGGAGCAGGCACAGGTTCAAATTAATTTTTCCTCTGCCTGTTGTTCCCAGACTCATGCAACCCAATGGAAAGACTATACAAGAAAACATGTGACTGACCCTTGTCTGTAACATTTTGGCTGGATGTTAAGCTTCCCTGCCTTGGATCCACCCACTCTTTCCTTAATCAGTAACTTTCAGCATTCTCCCAACTGGTCTGAAGGCTTGATGAGTATGCTGGAAAGAGCACTGGGCTGGGAGTTGAGATCTGGAGGTCCTATCTGTACTACAGACTCACTCCGTGACATAAGGCAAGCCATGACCCCTCCTTGAACCTCAGTTTTCTCATCTGTTACACAAGGCATTTGAACCGGGGTGATCTTAAAGTTCCTTTGCAGTTCAGTCTATAGTTTCACTTGTTTGTCTATACCCTCAGATCAGAGTCACTTACATTCCATCTTCCTGTGTGGAGCATATCCATTTAAGGCTAATCACAGGATTTTGGAGAGCTGTCCAAGAACATATGAAGCATTGGAATATTCATTTGAAATTAATCAGACACAACCAAACATGCAGGTGGCTGCTCTTCCCCTTCGACTCCTGGCTCTTGGGATCTATCCTCCTGGAAGATGTTCATGGTTTACAGCTGCAGAGGACTGCCTGTGGATTACTGCCCAGAAGAGCAACTTCTGTGAATGGGAGGGGTGAAGGCAAGACCACTCACTGGGCTTCTTCTCTGGTGGATAGGGGTAAGAATGTTGCAGGATGGGGTACAGAACAGGAGTCAAGAAATCCAGTCCTACCAATAATAAGAACTGAGGTTACAGCTCTCATTTCTTGGCCCTTTGTCTTCCTATCTGGGAATTGGCTGGGACTGGTATCATGGAGGAGATATCTCATGCTGGCCCACTCCAAACCTTTTCAAATATACTGATGCCTGGTATCACATAGGTCACATAGTGGCCTGGCATTTTTTTCATATCTCACCAATGCTTGAATCCCTATGGACCTCCCCCAACCCTTTTGCCTTCTGCTCTTCAGCTATATTCAACTTGAGTTCTCTCATTTGGGGGGGCCATTGCATAAACTGCCCTCTAGGTGACTCACTATCTTGTGGGGAATCTTTTTCCCCTTCAGTACTCAGCTTGAATGTTATAGTCTATGTGGTATCTTCTGCTATTATTCTTGACCAAGTTGATCATTCCTTCTTCTGTTTCCCTAGGACTCTGGACATTCCTCAGCTGTATACCCACTAGGCTGTAAGCTCCCTGGAGGCAAAAACTTGGGAATTGATATAATGCTAGTTTCAGTAAGAGACAAATCCCCAAATCTCAGTCTCAATAGTTTAAGGAAGTAGTATATTTCTTATTCATATAAAGTCCAGTTGATGTTTGTAGGGTGGGTACTAGTATTATGTATTCTGTTTCATGAAATCATTCAGGACCCAGGCTGACAGAGGTGCTAGCATCTTTAACATGTGGCTTCGAATGTCCTCTTGAGAGTCCATATCCAGCCCACTAATGGCGGAGGAGAAAGAAGAAAGATCATACACCTCAGGTGCTTTTTATGGGTTAAGTTGGTTAAGTGGCACATATCAACTTCTGTTCACTTTCTGTTTGCTGGAACTCAATCATATCACCACCTCTAACTATAAATAAGGGAAGTGTAGTCTAGTCATGTGCATGAGAAAAAGAAGGAAAGGCTTTTGGCAAACACATAGCTATCTTTAGAAACCATAATACTTTATTCACTGCGAAATCCCCAGCACTGAGCACAGTGACTGGGAAGTGGTGACTACATTGGATTGTGATAGAAATTCCACCTCTGGATCATGACTTCATGGTCTAGTATCTTATTACCTCAATCAAGCATGGGCATATAGTAGGAGCTCAATAAATATTGGCTGGTCATTATTTAAATTGCAGTATCCCAGGGGTATTTCTGCTCTAGAAGAATTTTGGTATAATTCACCTCCTAAGGACAACTCATGCTGTAGAAGATTGCTCCTCATCAGGCTGGTTATTTTCCATTTGGTCTTTGAGCCAACATTCTCCAATCACCAAATTTATCTGTTACTCAAACTCAAACAGAGTCCTGGGATCAAGCCCCACGTCAGGCTTCTTGCTCCGTGGGAGCCTGCTTCTCCCTCTCCCACTTCCCCTCCCCCTGCTTTTGTTCTCTCTCTTGTTGTCTTTAAAAAAAACAGTTCTGGAGAATCACCTGTACATGGCAAGCAGTAGCATTTGGCCAAGGAGGATACAATATTTGGGATTAGAGACTGCCTAAGGTAAGCCTGAATCAGTTTTGTAATGTGATCACAGTAGCCTTTGAAAGGCCTCAGGCTCCCTTCCCTGAGGTCTTCCTCTTGCTACAAGGTGATTTTTGATGGATCCCTTGCAGGGGCTCAAAGACCTGTGCCCCTAGGATCTCTCCCCTACTTCCGTTGGCCATACCTTCTCAGGTTGTTTCCACTCCTAGGAAAATGACAGTCAATGTGCTTTTCCATATCCCCCAGATTTCCTTGTCCACCCTTTGTGACTGAGAGACAAAGGGATCTAAAGCCTGACTCAATGAGTAAGTAGGAGAAAAAGGGATCTAAATTCTGACTCGATGAGTAAGTAGGAGAGATGGTTATTAGTCTCTGAAAGGCAGCTCTTTGCTTTGCCAATGCTTAATGGTAGCTCTGGCCTTCCCCAATTATTTTTTCCAGAAAAGGGTCCTTTTTCTTCCACAAGATTTGGATCACAGACAACTGGATACTGGAGCGTGATTTATTTATTTTTCTTACTTCTGCTTTAGGTAAACATATGGTAACTTATTCAACTGACTGAGGCCCTCAAATGCAAATTTTCCATGGCCCTCAGATAGTTCAAGGAAAATCTCTCAGGCTTTGGGCTTACTGAAGGGAAAAACCAAAAAATGACCCCCTTCTCTGACCCTTGAAGGTGAAATGACCACATACTGCTATTGAATTGGTGGAGGTCAGAGCTTTTGAGGAGAAGGAAGGTAAGCACAAAATTTTAATCTACTGAACAATATAGCACAAATCATAGTCATTAGAGGCACTTTGGGGAGAAGAAGAACTAGAGAAGCTGAAATGTGTCTTTCTCTGAAATTTCTATCTAAAAGTTAAAAAGAAAACTTCTCTGAGTTAGGGAAGCAGAACTTGTGAGATTCAGGAGGTAGGGATCAGAGGTTGGGAAAAGAGAGAAAAAAGAGAGGGAGAGGGAGTGGGAAGGAAGAAGAGAGAATGAGATTGAAAGAGACAGAGAGAGAAAGATTGAAAGAGAGAATCTAAAAATGTTGGCCCCAGACACTTTTTTCCTTTAAAAGAGGAGAGAAATGTTTATTTGGATTAACCAAGAAAACAAAAGGAAATCTAATAAACACTGTAAATTCTGTTCCCAAAGTGTTTGTGTCAAATGCCTTTCTTGTCTGTGGTATAGTAATAATGAGATTAGAGAAAAAAAAAATCCTGGGGTTGTTTACTCGAAAAAAAAATGAAAAAAAATAAAAAAAACAACAAACCAACAACAGGGAGAGATGTTTAATTTAATCATTTGGAGAAAGCAATTGCATGAAGTTGCTTTTCTTACTCTGCTGTGAAAATCCCGTCTGAGTCACCAGAAAGTCCATAAGTCACTAAAGGAGAATGTCAGATGGATTTTGCATACACATTAATACTTTTAAGGGCAGCTTGATAGGCAGTATCATTTCTGGGGTGGGAGGCTCTGACAGCCACCCTTATAATGCTGATCTTGAAACTTAGAAAAAATTGAGCTTAATCATTATATCTTCTGCTACCCTCACCCACCCCATGGTTCCCAAGAAGGCATTTCTAAGAGCTTTGGCCCTGATTCAACACTAGTTTTGATGACTTCCAGAAAAAAGAACATTGTTCAAATTTAAGAACAGGAAAGGAGAGAGAGGATCCTTATCTTAAAAGCCTACTTAGTATAGTCAAGTTCTCCTGTTTATTTACACAATGGTGGAAGCTCATATGCTAAGGAATTTCTGATCAACACCTATAGGGAGGCAAGCAGACTGAGAATACAGAAGAAATGGTATGAACCATTCCTGGGTTCAATTCCCCGATTTGCCCCAAGTCATTTAACCTCTCTGAGCTTATTTTTCCATGTGTACAATCAGGCTGATAATAATAGTATTTGTTCCACATGACTGTTGCAAGGTTTAAATGAGATAAGGATGTAAGTGGTCAATAGCTATTAGGCATAATAATTATAAAATAACTGCTTTCAAAATCAATCTGTACAATCCACCATGTCAACAAACTAAAGAAGAAAAATCATACGATCCTGCCAATTGATGCAGAAAAAGCATTTGATAAAATCCAACACATTTCATGTCAAAAACTTTCAGCAAGTTAAGAATAAAAGAGAATTACCTCAACCTGATAAGGAGCATCTATAAAACAAAGCAAAACAAAAACAAATAAAGAAAGCTACACATACACATAAAAACTACAACTAACATCATAATGGTGAAAGATTGAATGCTTTCTTTCTGCGATTGGAAACAAAGCAAGGATTTCTAGTCTCAGCATGAAATTGCTATAGAAATATAAACATGGATGAAAATTAAGATGAACATGCTAATGTTTTAGCAAGCCTTAACTTTAAACAATAAATTTTTCTTTTTCTCATTCTTGAAGCTCTCCCTTCCCTTCATTTGTTCTTCTGCAGAGTCTTTTGTTCCAAGAACTCAGTACCGATATCGTTATCTTGCTGACCTCAAGGTACACTTAGTAACAAGGCTCAGATGGCTGGTGCCAGTGCCAGTCATGGGAATACCTTGAAGACATGACATACTCAGTTGGCAACACATACCAGATTCTTGCTGAAACTGTCCAGATCCTATATTTTACTGTAAAACCATTTAGTTTTTTACCCTAGGCCAGCTTACAGTCTTGGAGATACTAGCCTGCTGTAGCCTCCTTTGCCTGGCAAAGTAATAAACTACCTTTCTTCCTTATACCAAAACTCTGTATTGGCATTATGTATTTTGGCTCTGGAGAACAGAAGTTAGTTTTCCACAATAAGCACTCTTATTCACCATCATACTGGAAGTTCTAGCCACTGCAATAAAACAAGAAATGAAAAGCATACATATTGGGAAGGAAGAAATAAAATTGTCCTTATTTATAGATGACAGAATTGTTTTTGCAGAAAATCCCAAGTCTGCAAAAAAACCTCCATAGAACTAATAAGTGAATTTGGAAAGGTCTCAGGATACAAAATCAACATCCATATATCAATTGCATTTCTACATACTAACAAATGAATGTGCAGAAAATTATACTAAAAATAAAAACTATTTACAGTCACTCCAAATAAAATTAAATACTTAGCATAAACTTAACAAAACATGTACAGATTCATATGCTAAAATTACAAAACAGTAATGAAAAAAATAAAGAAGACCTGCATAAATAGACATAGTATATTCAGGGATTGAAAGACTCAACAGAGTAAAAATGTCAATCCCCTTCAGATTTATCCATATGTTTTATGCAAATCTTATCAAAATTCCAACAAGATTTTTTTGTAGACATAAACAAGCTTATTTTAAAATTTATATTGAAAGGTAGAGGCCCTTGAGTGGTTAAAACAATTTTTAAAAAGTGGAATGAAGTTGGAGGAGTTATTCTATCCTAAATTAAGTCTTTCTATATGGCCATAATAATCAAGATAATGTGGTGCCAATGCATAGATATGTGGAATATAGATCAATGGAACAGAATAGGCAACCAACACAAGCTGTTAACAAAGGTGCAAAAGTAGTTCAACTGAAGAAGAATAGTCTTCAGCAAATGGTGCCAGAGCAACTGGACATCCATAGGCAAAAGAAAAACAACAACCAAAAAACAAAAAACAAACAAAAAAACCCCACCTTGACCTAAAACTTACTCCTTACACAAAAATTTATCCCAAAATGGATCATAGTCTTAAAAATAAAACATAAAACTTTTAGGGGAAAAATCTTTAGGATCTAGGGCTAGGCAAAGTGTTCTCAGACTTGACACCAAAACATGATCCATAAAAGGGAAAATTGATGAATTGGACCTGATCAAAATTAAAAGCATTTGTTCTGTGGAAGTACACATGAAGAGAATGAAAAGACAAGCAACAGACTGGAAGAAAATAATTGTAAACCACAGTTGCCACAAAGGACTAGTGTCTAGAATACATAAAGTAGTCTTAAAAACTCAATATTAAAAAGCAGGCAATCCAATTGGAAAATGGGCAAAAGACGTGAAGAAATATTTCACCAAAGAAGAAATACAGATGTCAACTAAGTACATTAAAATATGTTCAATATCATTAGCCATAGGGAAATGCCAATTAGGACCACAATGAGATGTCACTACAAAAACCTACAAGAATTAAAAAAAAAAAAAAACAGTGAAAAAAATAGGGGGGAGGATGTGGAGAAACTGGAGCATTCATACAGTACTGGTGAAAATGTAAAATGGTACAGCCACTCTTGAAAGCAGTTTGAGAGTTTCTTACAAAACCAAACATAAAATTACCAATGACCTACAATTTCACTATTAGGTATTTATTCCAGGGAAATAAAAATTTGTGTGAATATAAAAAGCTGTACAAGAATTTTAATAGAACTTTTGTTTTTAGTCACCAAAAACTGAAATAATCTCAAAGTTCTTTAATTCGGTGAATGATTAAGCAAACTGTGGTGTATTCATACCATGGACTACTACTCAGCAATATAAAGGAATGAACTATGTGCAACAACTTGGATGAATCTCCAGGGAATTGTGCTGAATGAATAAAGCCAATCCCCCAGAGTTACATAGTATGTGATTCCATTTATGTAATATTTTGATGTGACAACTTTTAAAATGGAGGACAAATAGGAGGTTTCTGGGGTTGAGGATATGGGGAGTGTTGAGGATAGGTATTGGGCATGGTTGTAAATAAGTACCGGGAGGGATCCTTGAAGTGTTAAAACTTGTAGTATCTCGATTGCGGTGATGGATACACAAACCCTTATATATATGATGAAATTGTATAGAACTTAATGCACCTGCATACACACATATACAAATATGAATGAGGGGAAATATGAATAATATTGGCTGATTGTATCAATGTCAATATCCTGGTTTTGATTTTATACTATAGGTTTTCAAGATGTTAACACTCAGGAAAACTGGGTAAAATGTACATGGGATCTCTCCACATTATTTCTTATAACTGCCTGTAAGTCTACAATTATCTAAAAATTTCAATTTAAAAAATTAACATTTTTGAATCTTAACGTTATTATTTATTCTCTAGGATATAGTGTCACCCAAAACCACATTGCTCATTTGTTGCAGTGCTGAGGGTTGAGAGCCGATTTAAATTGGACTGTAAGTATAAAATTTAACCGTTTTATGGTTGCCCATTGGGGAGCTCCATAATGAAATTGTGGAGTCAAAACACTGGGTCTCAGCTTTGCCACTTATTAACTGGTGTGACCTCTAGCCAATCTGTCTCTTTTTCCTCATCATTAAAATGGAAGTTACAATTTTTTCCTTCCCAAAGAAAGAATAGGGAGGCCAAGTGTAAACAGAGAAGGATTGGCTGCCCTCTGGCACCAATTAGCTCTTGAGAGCAATAATGGAATATTCACGTCAGAATACTCCCTATGCCCCAGCCTGGCACAGTGTTTCTCCCTGGGAGTACTATGGACATTTTATGTAGTATAGTTCCATTGTGTGGGATCAGCTCACACATTGCAGAATATTTAGCATTCCTGGTTCCCACCCACTAAATTCCAGTAGTGTCATTACCATCCCCCTTCCTTGCACCAAATGTCTATATGTTTCTGGTTGCCCTTTGGGGGACATGCTCACTCCCTAGTTGAGAACCACAAGCAGGTATCTCACTAGAATACAGTAGGTCCCCAATTAATATTTGACAAACAGCTTGATTGATGCATTTTTTTTCTCTTGGCTATACCTTGTGCTCATCTCATCGTTGGTCTCTAGGGCTAGTGTAGGTTTGTTTGCTGTGCCCTGCCCAGCACCCAGACAACCATTTGCATGGGCACAATTTCACTAAGATCTTAGCTGTGGAAATGAGTGGGTGATTCCCAAGTCTGGACCCCCTGGGAAGGTGAAGGAGAGGCATTCTCCCCTGTGCATTTTAGAGTCTATGTGGGTAAATCTTGCAGAGGGCTACAAGCCCTTCACCACATTGTTGAGCTAATGCATTCATTGCAAGTATAGTCAACTCTCGTTACCCTCATATGGAATATCCAAATGACAGTGAAATAATTAGGTAAAGTTAGTAGATAATGAAGCACTTCAGGTGCCCTGTTTACTAGTTTTTGCTTTTCTTTAGTCTCTCATGAGGACTGCAATCTAGCCCAAAATGCTTATTTACCTCTTTCAACCCCACAAAGATATAAACTAGAAACTCAATAAGTTGAGAGAAAGAAGGACGGTTTTTTAAGAAGTTCCTGCCCTAGCCAACGCAACCTCTCCTTGTAGCCCCAAATGCTAACAAACTTCCTTAGTTGCCCTGCAGGAAAGGGAGATATCTAGGTGGAAGAAATACACCTCCAAACCACTCTCAAATCCCTCTCCTTCCTACTCCCTCACCATTTCCATTGTCCCACCCTAACCCAAACCACAAATCTCTCTTGTTTGGACTGTTACAGTAAACTCTGACAACGTAAATAAGTACTTCGCTCAGTGTCTTTCAGCATTCTGACTGCAACTTTATTATTATTGTCTAATATTTGCAGTTTTTCAAATTAAAACGTCCAATGTAATATGGGTAAGGAGTGGTTAAGATTAGTAAAAGTTTAGAGAATATTCTGGACAGTTGAGATGCATTAATTATTTGTATAAAAATTGTTGCCATTAAATGTTTTATTTTCCTAATGCCTGAAGCTCCTCTTATATTTTCCATATACTACTCATTAGCTTAGAAAAATCTGTGATTTTTATGTATTGCATGGAACACTGGGTATGATGCATAAACAATGAATGCTGGAACACTGAAAAGAAATAAAATGGAAAAAAAGAAAAATCTGTGATTTTTGGATGGGAGAAAGAGTAAGCTACAATTTCTTCAAAAAGCTAGTGTTTCTTATCACTTTTTTTTTGTGATAGAGCATCTTTTAAGAATGTAAATGCATACCACACTTCTCCCATCCTACCTGCCTTCTGGGCCATCACACTTGCTGTGTTCTTTACCTGTACAATGGACTGAATGTTTTTGCCTCCCCCTTCTAATTCGTAGGTTGAAATTTAATGTCTGAGGTGATGTATTAAGAGGTGGAGTTTTGGAAGGTACTTTGATCATCAGGGTGGAGCCCCTATGAACAGGACTGGTGCTTTTATAAAAGAGACCCCACAGAGCTCCCTTGGTCCTTCCACCATAGAAGGACCTGGCAAAAAGTTGTTCAGGGAACACCTCCTCACCAGACACCAAATTTGCCAGTGCCTTTGATCTTGGACTTCCCAGCCTCCAGAACCACAGGAAATAGGTGTTTTCTGTTTATAAGCCACCTAGTTTATCATATTTTTGTTATAGCAGCCTGAACAGGGTAAGACAGCTTGCAATTCACTGTGTTGAGTGCTGGAGATACAGTGGTGGTTCAGGCTGCTGAGGCCACTATGAAGTTTACAGTTTTACAGAGCAGTTAGCAAATAGTCAATCACTAATAAATATCTAATTATAAATTATCTTAAGTACCCTAAGAAAAAGGAAGAATGTTATAAGTAAGAAGGTTCTTAACCCCACTGTACATGGTTGGCTCCTTTTCTTTTTTTAGCTTTTCATTTGAAAATAACTTCAGATTTATGGAATAGTATGTCCTTTATTCAGATTCCCCTCATGTTACCATTTTGCCCCCATTTTATCATTTGATTCCTTTATGTTTAATTAAAAAATCGTTGGAAAGTAAGTTGTATACTTTATAGCTCTTTACCCCTAAACACTTTAGCATGTAGTTCCAAATTATTGGGATATTCTCTTATATAATCACATTACAGTTATTTTTTATTTTATTTTATTTTTTTAAGATTTTATTTGTTTATTTGAGAGACAGAGATCACAAGTAGGCAGAGAGGCAGGCAGAGAGAGAGGGGTAAGCAGGCTCCCTGCTGAGCAGAGAGCCCGATGCGGGGCTCCATCCCAGGACCCTGGGATCATGACCTGAGCCGAAGGCAGAGGCTTTAACCCTCTGAGCCACCCAGGTGCCCCACAGTTATTTTTAAAATGTGATTTCTTCCTTTCTTTCTTTGAGAGAGAGAGAGGGAGAGAGACAGTGCAGGAGTGGGAGGGGCAGAGAGAGAAGGAGAGAGAGAATCTCAAGCAGACTCCATGCTGAGTGTGGACCCTGATGTGGCACTTGGTCTCAGGACCCTGAGATCACAACCTGAATCAAAACCAAGAGTTGGGTGCTCAACCCCGCAGGTGCCCCCACATTACAGTTATTAATCACAAGGATTTAACATTGATTCATTAATCTGCTTTCTGTACTCAAATTTGTCAGTTGATCCAAGAATGTCCTTTATAGGATTTTCCCTCCTTCAGTACAGGATCCAGTCTACAATCACACACTGAATTCATTGCCATGCCTCTTTGATACTCTGAAATCATTTCTCAGCCTTTCTATGTCTTTTATGATATTGACAATTTTAAAGAATGCAGGCCTCCTGTCATGGACTGAGTTGTGCCCCACCCTCAAAAAATTCATATATACTGAAGCCCAAACCACCAATGTGATTGTATTTGGAGATATCCTATAACAAGGTAATTAAGATTAAATGAGAGCACAAAGGCACAGCCCTAGTCCAATAGAATTAGTGTACTTATGAGAAGAGGAAGAGAATGTTCATACATGTACAATGAGTACAATAGTACTCATTGTAAGTAGTACTTATAATAGCCAAAATATGGAAACAACCTAGGTGTCCATAGATGGAAAAATGGAAAAAGAAGATAGAACACACACACACACACACACACACACACAGAGGAATATTACTCAGCCACAAAAAAGAACAGAATCTTGCCATTTACAACAACATGGATGGCCCTTGGAGAACTAAGTAAAATAAGTCAGACAAAGAGAGACAAATGCCATATGATTTCACTCATATGGGGAATCTAAAAGCAAAACAAACAAATTAAAACAAAACAAACAAAATACCAAGTTCACAAATACAGAGAAAAGATTGGTGATTGCCAGAGGGGAGTGGAGAGTTGAGCAGGGTTAAATGGGTGAAGGGGATCAAAAGGTACAAATTTCCAGGTGTAAATAAATAAGTCATGGGGAGATAACATACAGAATGGTGACTAGAGTTAACAATACTGTATTTCATATTTGAAAGTTGCTAAAAGAACAAATCTTAAAAGTTCTCATCAAGAGAAAAGAATTTGGAACTATGTATGGTGATAATCGTACCTAGACTTATTGTGGTGATCATTTCACAGTGTATACAAATATCAAATCATTTTGTCATACAACTGAAGTTAATATATATAATGTAATCAATTATAAAAATTTTAAATCAATTTTAAAATTTAAAATTTAAAATCAATTTTAAAAAAAGAAGAGCCAAGATGCCCTTCAACACACGAATGGATAAAGAAGATGTGGTCCATATATACAATGGAATATTACTCAGTTATCAGAAAGGATGAATACCCAACTTTTGCACCAACATGGACAAGACTAGAGAAGATTATGCTGAGTGAAAGAAGTCAAACAGAGAAAGTCAATTATCATATGGTTTCACTTACTTGTGAAACATAAAGAATAGTGTGGAGGACATTAGGAGAAGGAAGGGAAAAATGAAGGGGGAGAAACAGGAGTGGGAGACAAGCCATGAGAGACTCTGGACTCCAGGAAACAAACGGAGGGTTTTAGAAGGGAGGGCAGTTGGAGGGATGGGTGAGCCTAGTGATGGGTTTCAAGGAGGGCACAGATTGCATGGAGCACTGGGTGTTACATGCAAACAATGAGTCATGGAGCACTACATCAAAAACTAATGTTGTACTGTATGGTGACTAACATAACACAATTAAAAAAAAGAGGCACCAGAGAGTTCTGTCTCTATATGAGCATAGAAGAAAGCCCAGGTGAGGTCATAGCAAGAAAGTGGCCATCTATAAGCCAGGAAGAAAGGTCTCACCAGAAATCAACCCTGATGACACCTTGATCTTGAACTTCTAGCCTCTAGAAGTGTGAGGAAATAAGTGTCTTCTGTTTAAGCTGCTAACTCTGTGGCACTTTGTTATGGTAGCCTGAAGAGATGAATACACCGCCTTTCAAAAATAATATGTGCCTCATCTGGAGCTTGTTGGATATTTCCTCATAATCAAATTCAGATGTGCCAGAATACTACGTAAATGTTGTTGTGTCCTTAGGATACCACATATGGGAGCACACAATGTTAACCTGCTCCTCATTGGTGATGATGATTTTATCACCTGATCAAAATAATGTCTGGTTTCTCCACTGTAAAGTTGCTACCTTTTCCTTAGCAACAAATATGTTATCTGTGGAGACATAATTTTTTAAAGATTTTATTTATTTATTTGAGAAAGGGAGAGTGTGCATGTGAGAGAGCACAAGTTGGGGGGCAGACGGAGAGGGAGAAGCAGGCTCCACGCTGACCAAGGAGTCTGACATGGGGCTCGATTCCAGAACCCTGGGTTCATGACCTGAGCAGAACGCAGATGCTTAGCTGGCTGCACCACCCTGGCACCCCTATGGAGAGATATTTTAAGGCCACATAAATATCTTATTATTTGTCATGTTGATTCTTTCATATCCTTCAAGTCTCTACCTAATTTTAGCTCCTCAAAGATGCCTTCTTTGACCACCCTTATTTAAATTGAACCCTCCCCTTTGGCTCTCATGTCACCTGTTTTCTTCACAGCACTCACCCTAACTTGTGATGATGTATCACTTGTGTGTTTGTTAATGTCTGTCCTCCACCAGCTCCATGATTGTGCGACCAAGTCTTTTTGTGCTGGGAATGCAATAGGTACTCAATAAATATAGGTCA
Source organism: Mellivora capensis (assembly GCA_004024625.1). Lineage (NCBI taxonomy): Eukaryota > Metazoa > Chordata > Mammalia > Carnivora > Mustelidae > Mellivora > Mellivora capensis. The sequence continues at coordinate 219,249 of PISX010000485.1, read as the reverse complement.
CATGAATGAATAAATGGAAGCATGCATGGTGTGGGATTTGTTAAACAGCTTAGTATATCTCACTGGTGCTGCCCTTTGGAGAGAAATTCTCCTCTTGATCTTTACTAACTTTACAATCCATGTTGGGGTGTGTGTGTGTTTGTGTGTGTGTGTGTGTGCGTGCGCACACTCACACACCAGAATCAGATGTGCACTACCTTTATGGCTCTTAGACATCATTTTCTTACTGACTTATCTGCTATTCAGCACACAAAACTAAAAGGCAGCCCATATAATACATCCTGGCAGGATTTCTAATTCAATAAATCCATAATCAAACAAGGGTGCCAGTAGCCCGTGGTAGGAGGCTGATTGATTAGCAGGCCAGATTGCACTAATAATTGTCTTCTAGAAGAAACCTCTCCAGCTCCCAGGACATGGCTCTGGGAAACCAGATTGTTTCCTCCCTTTAGTTAGAAGAACACCACCCAATCTCAGGCGCAGAATAATAAAGAGTTGACTCAAGGACTAATTGTTAACTAGGTCAAACCCGTGGTTGGGATTTCTTTTTTGGGTAGATTTCTCCTGTCCTGTGGGGTACAAACCATCCCTTCATTCCAAGCACCTGGTGTCCTGCTGTTGTCCCCCTTCATTGTCCTCTCCAGGTGGCACCCTAAATTCTGGACCTTCCACCAGCACTCATTATCACTTTCTAGACAAACAGTTATGACCTTTGGCATTATCTTTAAACTGCTATACGCATAAATAAAGTGAAATATAGTGTGTTAAAGAGCCTGGCATAGTGCCTGCCATATAGGAGGTATTAAATAAAATGCCTCAGGACTTTGGTGCTCCCTGCTTCCAATAATAACAGCTTGCTGTGGTACAACTAATCTGAATACTCTATTAATTTGATAGAAATCAATGTGCTGTCCCACCTCAGGCATTTGTACTTTGACCACCCTGTGATTCCTGGAACTGTAATACTTTAACCCCAAGGAATGAGTCTTGAGTGAGAGATTCCAAGGCCCAGTGGCCAGATGGGGCAGTAGATAATTTCATGACAGCTACCAATACCTTTGTGTTCAGAGAGTACCTTTTATGCAGTCTATTCAAAGATTAACACATATTTATTGTGGCTTCTCTGGTAGACTCTCACATTGCACCTGTATTTGGTGTCCCTCCCAGCACTCTCTCTACCTACAGAAGAATTGTGTTTCCCCCATGCCTTTAAAATCAGGCATAAAATATGAACATAAGGGGTATGTGTTACCTCTAGGTAGAAACGTGGAGAACCAGTCACTTTCCCTTTTCCATATGATGTATTGATTGGCACCGTCTAACATGGCTCCTTCTCTATCAGCTGGGATCCCAGAGTGAGGACAACTAAGATCTGCTAATGAGTAGAATTCTCCCCACTGCTCTCCTTACAACCTGTTTGGGACATGTAGTGTGAGCAAGAAAGAAATGTTTACTATAAGCCACTAACATTTTGAGATTGCTTCTTACTGCAGCATAATCTAGCTTATCCTAGCTTGTTTCACTTCCAGAGATGCCGGAAGAGGGACAATAAACAACTCATCCACCATTGGTACATAACAATTGTTGAACTTGGGCTGAGAGACCAATTTGCTTTTTGCTTCAGTTCTGGTATAAATATTGAAAAAATCCAAGTCACAGAGCTCAAGGAGTGCAGGTTTGAGAGGTGGCATTCTTAAAGACAAAGCCTGTTCTGTGACTAAACACTCTCTCCCTTTACCCTCTCTCCCTGGATAATGAGGTAGAACCTTTGAGCTGGCCCCCAGAGGTCCCAGCTCAATGGCTGTCAAGATGTTATAAAAACATATTATAAATTTTCACTTTCTCTCATCATAAACCAGTGTGAAAGTGGACATCTGTGTTGCAAGTGGAGTTTTCTGCTTTTAGTGATTTGACACTTTAGCCCTTTTGTTACAAACCCAGCTTTAATTTTTTTTTTAACATAGTCCAGGCACTACACATAAACCTCTGTACCCAGGGGAGGCCTATGTGGTCAGTTCCATTAGGGGCCTAAGCTTTTGGTTTTTCTTTATTTTACTTGAATTGATTACAAGTGTTCCAACAAGTAGTCAGGTGATTTCCTTGTCTGGGCAGTTCAGGGGCAAGGGGGAAACCAAGCTGTTGAGGCACACATAGTAATTGATGAACTTCGGGAAAGCATATTAGTGACCACATGAGTGAAAAACAGGGCACTGATGGTCAGTGCTTTTTCTAGTTTTCAGGTTTGATATTTGCAGAGTCCTTTGTGTCCAGAAAATTGTAAGTGAAAACTAGATATTCAATAAATATTCAATGGGCGCTTGTCAGTCCTCATATTACTTGATCTCTCATTCTTTGGCATTTCACACAGTTGACATCCCCTCTTTGAAATACCCTCTTCTCTTGGTTTCTGACACTCCTCCTGGTTCTCACCATATCTCTCTAGTTCTTCCTTGATCTCTTTTGCTGGATATTCCACCTCTGCCTAGTTGCTGAATGTTGGTATCACAGTGGTTCTGTCTTTGTACCTATTCTGAATCTTCACACTATCCCAGAACAATTTCACCCATTTCCATTACTCTATCTACTACCTCAATATCTCCAACCAAAATCGCCTCCTGGAACAACACATCTATATATCCAAATGCCTACTGAACATACTCATTTGGATGTCCTATGGGTATCTGAAAATCAACATGTCCAAAAGACTATATGATCTCCTACTCACTCTGATCCTTCTCCTATATGTTACTTACCTCACTGAGGGCACCATTATCTACCCAGTTGCCCAAAGAAGAACACAAATATTATTCATGATCACTCTCTCCCATCATATCTAGCTAATACCTGTATACTGGTGACTCTCAAATCTCTATATATTTATGTTCCCATTGGTTTACAACATTCAAAGAGAAGTTTCATAGGCATCTTAAAGTCAATAGTTTCCAAATATAATTCATTAATTCCCCTTCCTAGTCTATTTCATTTGCTTTAGTTCCGACCAAGCCTAAATATTATTTTCACCATACATGCCATGTGATTTTATGCCACCATGAATTTACTTATAGGGTTTCCTCTGTCTAAAATACTCTTCTTTTCTCCATCTCATTCCATGTCCTGCACTAATGTTATTTTTCTGTGAAGTCTTTCATAACACCTCTTAGAATAAATTATCTATTCATCTGTGTTCTTTTGCCATATCTATATCTGTCCCCAAACACCCACCACATTATAACACATTTATTTTTCATGTTTGTCTTTCTATTAGACTTGAAGTTTCTTGGTGGCAGAGACCATGCTTTACCAATCTTTGTTCCCCTAGTGCCTCGTAGTGTGCCTGACACAAAGTCAGCCCTCAATTCATGTTTGTGAAATAAAGGAATTTATTAAATAATATTTTACTGATATCCTCTTTATTAAATAATATTTTACCAATCTCCACATTTTCTGAGGAATATGGACAGGGTTAGAGACTAAGTAGGCTTGAATGGAGACAGTGAAGAGTTAATTTCATATATTTCTTCAAGTAACTTTGAATCCCTTACATTTATAAAGCTCTTTAAGCCATCAAACAATAATCAGGCACATCACTTTATGCAATCCTTACAGTAATCTTGGGAGGTGGGTAGGTAGGGTAGGAATTATCCTCTTTCAGAAGACACAAATTACTAAAAAAGAAATTACTAAAGGATACCTAGCTTGCTTTTCTTGAGGTATTAGTACAAGGATGGTAAACTTGTTCCTCAGTTCTGTGATGGTCCAAGCTAGAGTAAATAGGCTTCATCATTGTAAAGAGAAAGCATTGAACTGGATAAGTAACTAGATCCTGAATTAAGTTACCAGGAGAGGTTGTAGTTCTAGGTCCTTGAACCATTTGAGGACACATTTAGTTCCATAGGTCTCTGATGATAACAATAACTGATAATATAGCTATGGGCAGATGCCATCTTATTTAATTCTTGCAGAAACCCTATGAAGTATCTTCATTTACAAAATGAAACTGAAATTTACAAAATAAGAAAACTGAAGCTCAAGGAACTTAAGCAAATTGTCCAAGGTTACACAGCTAGTATTTAACATAGCTGGAATTCTAGGCCTATCTGACTCAAATGCTGTTCATTCTTTTCTCTGTATTTTTAAAGTTTTTTAAAAATAGACTTTATATTTTATAGCAACTTTAGGTTCACACCAAAATTGAGTGTTAGGAACAGAGAGTTCCCATAAATCTCCTTCTCCCACGTACACGTAGCTTCTTTCAGTATTAACTTTTTCCACCAGAGTGGTATATTTGTTATGATCAATAACTCTACATTGATGTATCATTATCACCCAAAGTCCATACTCTATGACTTGGATTCTATGACTCTATGGCTTTGCTGTACATTCTGTGGGTTTGGATTAATGCATAATGTTATGAACACGCCATTACAGTATTATACAGAATAGTTCTGCTGCCCAAAGAATACTCTATTCTATACCAATTCATCCCTCACTCTCTTCAGCCTCTGGCAATCATGGATCCTTTTACTGTGATCACAGTTTTGCCTTTTCTAGAATGTGATATAGTTAGAATCACATGGTATGTAGTCTTTTCAGATTGGCTTCTTTCACTTAGCAATGTGCATTTGAGGTTTATCCATGTCTTTTCATGGGTTGGTCGCTCATTTCTTTTTAGTGCTAAATAATATTCTATTGTCTTCGTGTACCACAGTTTATTTATCCACCCCCATACTGAAGGGCATCTTGGTTGCTTCCTTATTTTGGTAATTATGAATAAAGTTGCTATAAGCATCTATATGTAGGTTTTTGTGTGGATATAAGCTTTCAACCCATTTGGATAAATACCAAGAAGAATGACCACTGGATTGTATTGTAAGAATATGTTTAGTTTTGTAAGAAACTGACACACGGGGTGCCTGGGTGGCTCAGTGGTTTAAAGCCTCTGCCTTCGGCTCAGGTCATGATCCCAGGGTCCTGGGATCGAGCCTTGCATTGGGCTCTCTACTCTGCAGGGAGCCTGCTCCCCCCCCGCCTATGCCTACCTCTTTGCCTACTTGTGATCTCTCCCTTTGTCAAATATATAAATAAAATCTTAAAAAAAAAAGAAACTGACATACTGCCTTCCAAAATGGCTGCATCATTTTTTATTCCTTTGAGCAATGGATGAGTGTTTCTGTTGATTTACATTGTTACCAGCATAAACACTTTCCAGGTTTCAACAACAACAACAACAACAACGAATTATGAAGCATGCAAAGAAACAAGAAAATATGCCCATTCACAGGAAAAATAGAGAAAATAATAGAAACTGTCCCAGAGGAGGCCCAGGCAAAAAGACTTAATAGAGACCTCAAATCAACTTTTTTAAGTTTAAAGTTTGATTAAGTTTAAAGAGCTAGAGGAAATAAAAGAAAAAGCACTAAAGAAAACCAGGAGAACAGTGTTTCACCAAATAGAGAATATAGATAAAGAGATAGAAATTATATAGACATGGGGAGATGGAAAGGAGAAGGGAGTTGAGGGAAATTGGAGGGGGAGATGAACCATGAGAGACTATGGACTCTGAAAAACAATCTGAGGGTTTTGAAGGGGGGGGTGGGAAGTTGGGTCAGCCTGGTGGTGAGTATTATGGTGGGCATGTATTGCATGGAGCATGGGGTGTGGTGCATAAACAATGAATTCTGGTACACTGAAAAGAAATTTTTAAAAAAAGTAGACCTAAAAATTCTCATTAAAAAAAATAAAACAACCAAATCAACATTTAAGACTAAAAGGCTCAATAAAAGACATGAAAATTTTATTACAGGATTTCAACAGAAAATTTGAAAAGACAGAAGAAGGAATCAGCCAACTTGAAGATAGGCCAATTAAGATTATCCAGTCTGAGGAAAAAAATGAAGAACAATGACCAGAGCCTAAGAGACCTCTGGAATGCTATAAAGTATACCAATGCATGCATAATAGAAGCCCTAGAAGGAAAGGATATAGAGAAATAGGCAGAAAGAATATTTGAAGAAATAAAGGCCAAAAACTTTCCAGATTTAATCAAATACATGAAGACACATATGGAAGAGCTCAGTGAACTCCAGACAGGGTAAATTCAAAGAGATCTACACTAAGATGGATTATACCCAAATATATTAGTCCCACGCCTTACCTGTGGTTTTGCTTTCTGTGGTTTTAGTTACCCATGGTCAAGTTTACTAAGGTAACAGGGAGATGATCCCCTTTCTGATGTGTTGTCAGAAGGTCAATAGTAGCCTAATGCTATATCACAATGCCTCTCATCATGTAGGCATGTTACCATCTCATATCAGCACAAGAAGGGTGAGTACAGTACAATAAGATATTTTTAGAGAGAGAGACCACATGTACATAACTTTTATTATAGTATATTGTTATAATTGTTATATTTCATATCAGTAATTGTTTTTTGAACAAATGATGCTGTGACAATTGGATATCCACATGCAAAATAATGAGGTTGGATCCCTACTTAAAAATACATACAAAAGTAACTCAACATAGCAACCTAAGTACAAGAACTAAAACTATAAAACTCTTAGAAGAAAACAAATTTTTATGACCTTAGACTCGACAGTGGATTATTAGAATATTAGATGACCTCCAAAGCACAAATAGCAGAAGATATGAAGAAAAAGTAGATAAATTTTACTTGATAAAATTAAAAATTTTGTGCATCAAAGGACATTATCAAGAGAGAAAAAGAGCTGATATCCAAGATCTATAAAGAACTTCTCAAACTCAATACTCAAAAAACAAATAATCCAGTCAAAAAATGGGCAGAAGGCATGAATAAACACTTCTCCAAAGAAGACATACAAATGGTTAACAGACACATGAAAAAATGCTCAATGACACTAGCTATCAGGGAAACACAAATCAAAACCACAATGAGATACCACATTACACCAGTTAGAATGGCGAAAATTAACAAAACAGAAAACAAATGTTGGTGAGGATGTGGAGAAAGGGTAACTCTCTTACACTCTTACACTGTTGGCGGGAATGCAAGCTGGTACAGCCATACTGGAAAACAGTATGGAGGTTCCTCAAGATGTTAAAAATAGAGCTACCATATGACCCAGCAATTGCACTACTGGGTATTTACACCGAAGATAGAACTGTAGTGATCTGAAGGGGCACATGAACCCAATGTTCACAGCATCAATGTCCACAAGAGCCAAACTGTGGAAGGAGCTGAGATGCCCTTCAACAGATGAAAAGATAAAGAAGATGTGGTATATATATACAAAGGAATATTATTCAGCCATCAGAAAGGTGCACCATTTGCATCAACATGGATGGAACTGAAAGGGATTATTCTAAGTGAAGTAAGTAGAGAAAGACAATTATCATATGGTTTCACTTGTATGTGGAACATAGCAATAGCATGGAGGACTATAAGGGAAAGGAATGAAATCTGAAGGGGAAGAAATCAGAGAGGGAGACAAACCATGAGAGACTATGGACCTGGGGAAACAAACTGAGTGTTTCAGAAGAGAGTGGGTGCTGGGGTGGGGTAACATGGTGATGGGTATTAAGGAGGGCACGTGTTGTGATGAGCACTGGGTATTATACTCAACTAATGAATCGTTGAACACTACATCAAAAACTAATGTGCTATACAGTGGCTAACTGAGCACTAAAAAAACATGAAAAGACCATCTACGGAATGTTAGAAAATTTTCGAAGTCATATATCTGATGAGGGTTTAAGATCTAGAATATATGAAGAAATATATTTGAGCAACAACAAAAATCCCAAACAACTCACTTAAAAACTGGGTAAAGGATTTGAATAGACATTTCTCCAAAGAAGATATACAAATGGCCAAAAATCACATGAAAAGTTAATATCATTAGCCATTGGAAAATTACAAATTGAAAACACTATGAGCTCTCTCTTCACACCTACTAGGAAGTCTATAATAAGAAAAAAAGGAGGGAGGAATAGCGAGTGTTAACAAAACTTTGGAGAAAACTGGAACCCTTTCATATTGCTAGTGGGAATGCAAAATGGTGCATCCACTGTGGAAATCAGTTTGGTTCCTTACAAAGTCCAACACAGAATTACCACATGATCCAGCAATTCCATTCCTAGGTATATATTGAAAATAATTTATAATAGGTGTTCAAAGAGTTGTACAGTTATGAATGTTCTTAAGAGCACTATTTGAAATAACCCAAAGGTAGAAACAACCTAAATAACCATCAACTAATGAATGGATAAGCAAAAGTGGTATATCTACACAATGCAATAGTATTCATCCATAAAAAGGAATCAAATTGATACATGCTATACCATGGATGAACCTTGAAAACATTATGTGGATTGAAAGAAGCTAGACAAAAAAGGTCATAGATTATATGATTCCATATATATGAAATGTCCAGAATAGGCAAATACATGGAGTCAGAAAGTCAATAAGTGGTGGGAGTAAGAGTGACTGCTTAATGGGTATGAGGTTCCCTTTAGGGTTATGAAAATATTTTGGAACTAGAATGAGGTTATAATTGCACAACTTTGAGAATACACTAAATTTTATTTGTACACTTAAAACTGATTGGTTTTGGGCCCCTGGGTCTCTCAGTCGGTGAAATATCTGCCTCAGTGTTCTGGGATCAAGCCCTGTGTCCGGCTCCCTGCTCAGTGGGGAGGCTGCTTCTTCCTCTCTCTGCCACTTCCCCTGCTCATGCTGTCTCTCTCTCTCTCACATAAACACATAACATTTTTAAAAAAATGATTATTTTATGTTATGTATATTTTACCTTAAAATTTAAAAAAATACGGTAATTGACATAATAATGGTATTGTTAGTTTCTACACTATGTTTTTGAGATGTGTACATGTCGTTATACACAGATCTAACTCATTCATTTTATTGTATGACTATACCACAATTTATACATGTATTCCTATATTGATGTATGATAAGGTTTTTTCCTTATTTTTCACTATTAAAAAAGGTGCTGAAGTAGACATCCTTTTACATTTTTTTCTGATGCACATATACCAGACTTTCTCTAGGTTATGTGTGCAGAGAAGGAATTGCTGATTTGTATGGCATGCATATTTTAAAATTTTACTAGACAATGCCAAGTTGTACTTCAAAGTGGCTGTACTGCCTTACATTCTCATCTTCTTTATATTACCAGATTTTTAAAGCTTTATCAATCTGATGGGTGTTAAATGACATCCAATTTATGCTTTTTTAAAGTTTATTTTATGAGTACAAATAAATTTGAATCTCTCTCTTCTTTCTTGTCAGTCAGATTTCCTCTCAAGTGAACTACCTATTCATAACCTTTGTTCATCCTTTCCTTCTATTGTGATACTTGTATTTTTCTTGTTGATCAGAAATTCTTTATATATTATGGACACCAATTCTTTGTTTATTACATATGTTGCAGATACCTTTTCCTGTTTGTTGCTTTCCTGTTTGTTCCTGTTTGTTACATTTTATTTAGTATGTGCTATCTATTACTATATAGAAGTTTTAAATTTGATTGGTCAAATCTAAGAATATTTCCTTAATCTTTGGAGGTTTTTTGTGTTTTAAGTAATCTTGAGGTCATAACAATATTCATCTTTTCATCCACTCATATTTTATTTTAATAAATTACAATGTTTTTCTTTTTAAAAAGTTTTTACTTTAGTCCCAGTTAGTTAACATTAAAATTTTGTCTTTCATATGTGGATTTTAAATATATCTAGAATTTACTTCCCTGTATGGTGAAAGGAATCTAGTTGATTTTTTCCATATGTAAAGCCAATTATCTGAATCCCATTTACAGTTTGTCCTTTCTCAGGTCTATAAAGCCATCTGTATCATACAGGAAATTCTGGTATACATATGAATGTATTACTGGACTTTCCTTTCTGTCCTATTGAACTATTTGACCAATTCTGTGCCAAACTTCTTTGGTTTTACAAAAATTCATGCTATTTTGTTGACAATGTCTTTGGTAGTCTAGGATTTTCTTGGCTGTTTTTGGACATTTATCTTCCATACAAATTTAAGAATAAATTTGTCAAGTGATACCAAAAAGTACTATTGGAATTTTGTTTGGCATTGATTTATATTTATGGATGAGTTTTGAAAGAACTGTCATGTATCCCCTAATTTATTTAGATCCTTTATGTCTTTCAAAAAAGTTTTTTAAGATTTTGCATAGAGATGTTGTACATACATACTGTGATATATTTATTACTAAGGTATCTATGCCCAGCCTCTGATGGGCGCAAGCTGAAGGAGGAGTAATGCCACAGTCCTGGTTGTTGACATAGGGGTCTGCTCTGCCTGCTAATGAAGCTTAATTGTATCCTCTGGTCTTGTTTTGTCTCCATCCCAGAATACAACTTTTTTCTTATGATGGATGACTGCTGGATCTTACTGACTTTATGACTTGGTGGACATGACAGAACTCAGTCAGCTCCTGAGCAGTTCTGAATACATTGTCACTTGATGTCCCATAGTTTAGCATTCATTCTCTACCAGGCTCCAGCAAAATTCTAACAGATGTTTCTCAAAATATTTAATTAATGTGGTTAGTGTAGTCTTCCTCCAGAACCTTAGAGCCATGCACTATGGTTTTGCCATTGGAATTTGCCATAAACTTTTCCCACCATTGGCATCTCCAGTAACATAGGGACTTTCAGCCTTGACCTGTTGCAGAGCCCAATTTTTTTTCCTAGCTTCCCTCAAAGCTAGCAGCTTTTTATGTCACCAACTGTATGGGCCACTGTGGAATGTGTTAGCTCTAGAGCCCCCCCCCCCCAAAAAAAAACTACGAAGTGTTGTGCTTCCATTTCTATGATAAAGAAGGCAAGGTGCTACATATTCTCTTTTGCTATGGAAGGGATGTCCTGGCATGTTCTTTACCAATGAACCCCTAAAAACTGTAACAAATTGACAAGTCTCTGAATCTTTCTAGGATTTGTCTTTCATGGAATGCAGTAATGTGTCTTGACAAGTCCTTGAGTGTATTAGTCTCCTCTTTGTTTATCTTGCCTAATCAGCATGATGTCCACAATGCCATATTTCTGTGTGATGTCCTGAAAGGTGTGTACACTCCAAGTATCTTCAAATTGTCTTAGGACAGAGAGCAGAAGAGTTCAAATAAACCTGTAAATATATATATGCTATAAATATGTTTTTGTACATTCTACATGAGTGTAATCTCTTTCTGATACCCTTTTCTGAATGGAACAGGAAAAAAAACACATTTTCTAAATCATTGGCCACATAATTTATACCTGAGGCCACATTAATTTGCTCTACTAAAGATAGCTGACCAACATGGGAACTGTAATGGTAAGTGCTCAGTGCATTTGTTAATGCAGAGACTTGATAGGTTTGCTAATGTCCAATTATCCTTGTATTCCTGGATAAACCTGGTCACAATAATTGTTGTTATGTGTTTCTACTGAGAGATTTGATTTGTACATTTTTTTTAATTTAAGATTTTGCTTTTTACTTTTGTTCATGAGACTGATCTACACTTTCCTTACTCATTTTTGTTCATTTTTGGTACCAAGGTTATACCAACTGATAAAATGAGATGGGTATCTTTCCCTCTTTTTCTATCCCATAGAAGAGTTTCTAAAAGATGGGATTATCAGTGCTCGCTTCGGCAGCACATATACTAAAAGATGGGATTATCAGTTCCTTAAAGATATAGTAAAACTCACCTACAAAAACTGTCTCGACAGATTTTTTTTTCTGAGATATATTTTCAATTACAACTACAATTTCTTTCATGATTGTTGGTGTATTTATATTTTTTATTTATATTTTTTATTTCTTCTCTAGTCAATTGTGTTAGATTATATTTTTCTTTTCTTTTTTTTAATTTCTTTTCAGCGTAACATAATTCATTGTTTATGCACCACACCCAGTGCTCCATGCAATACGTGCCCTCCATAATACCCACCACCTGGCTCCCCCAACCTCCCACTCCCCACCCCTTCAAAACCCTCAGATTGTTTTTCAGAGTCCATAGTCTCTCATGGTTTATCTCCCTTTCCAATTTCCCTCAACTCCCTTCTCCTCTCCATCTCCCCATTTCCTCCATGTTATTTGCTATGCTCCACAAATAAGTGAAACCATATGATAATTGACTCTCTCTGCTTGACTTATTTCACTCAGCATAATCTCTTCCAGTCCCATCCATGTTGCTACAAAAGTTGGGTATTCATCCTTTCTGATGGAGGCATAATACTCCATAGTGTATATGGACTACATCTTCCTTATCCATTCATCCGTGGAAGGGCATCTTGGTTCTTTCCACAGTTTGGCGACCATGGCCATGGCTGCTATAAACATTGGGGTACAGATGGCCCTTCTTTTCACTACATCTGTATCTTTGGGGTAAATACCCAATGGCAGGGTCATAGGGAAGTTTTATTTTTAATTTCTAAAGGAATCTCCACACTGTTCTCCAAAGTGGCTGCACCAATTTGCATTCCCACCAACAGTGTAAGAGGGTTCCCCTTTCCCCACATCCTCTCCAACACACGTTGTTTCCTGTCTTGCTAATTTTGGCCATTCTAACTGGTGTAAGGTGGTATCTCAATGTGGTTTTCATTTGAATCTCCCTGACGGCTAGTGATGATGAACATTTTTTCATGTGTCTGATAGCCATTTGTATGTCTTTATTGGAGAAGTGTCTGTTCATGTCTTCTGCCCATTTTTTGACATGATTATCTGTTTTGCGTGTGTTGAGTTTGAGAAGTTCTTTATAGATCCTGGATATCAACCTTTTGTCTGTACTGTCATTTGCAAGGTATCTTCTCCCATTCCATGGGTTGCCTCTTTGTTTTGTTGACTGTTTCCTTTGCTGTGCAGAAGCTTTTGATCTTGATGAAGTCCCAAAAGTTCATTTTTGCTTTTGTTTCCTTTGCCTTTGGAGACATATCTTGAAAGAAGTTGCTGTGGCTGATATCGAAGAGGTTACTGCCTATGTTCTCCTCTAGGATTCTGACGCATTCCTGTCTCACATTGAGGTCTTTTATCCATTTCGAGTTTATCTTTGTGTATGGTGTAAGAGAATGGTCAAGTTTCATTCTTCTACATATAGCTGTCCAATTTTCCCAGCACCATTTATTGAAGAGACTGTCTTTTTTCCACTGTATATTTTTTCCTGCTTTGTCGAAGATTATTTGACCATAGAGTTGAGGGTCCATATCTGGGCTCTCTACTCTGTTCC